>OZ025209.1:8468240-8800740 GCA_964019055.1 Anthopleura xanthogrammica | reverse complement strand
TCAATCAACTTATTTTCATTCCCAAAGATATATGTCTAAAAAATGTTAAAAAACGTAAATTACAGCCGTAGCGGAGGATTGAAGTGGTCATAGTTGATGGAAAAGAGATCAGAACACTGATATACAGATCAGAAATGAAAATTACACTTGTGATCATGAATTCAGATCAGTGAAGAGTCTTACAAATCCATTCAGTGTCAAGTTCGCACTTACACCCTTCCATGTCCACACCTTAAATTTCACAACGCTATGATATATCATTGTGCACCTTGAAGAGTTTCATGCGGTTCTGTAAGATTATCCGTGGCCAATCAGAATGAGGAGGGGATTTCCCATACTGTAGTTACATCACTGACCATCAAGGCATAAATAACAATGAAGTTCTTGGAAACAGCTGTTAAACATTGAATCAATACAACAAGATCTTAACGAGATTTCCTGGAGAGAGACGAAGGAACTTTTCTTGGAAAAATTAATGTAAGTAATCAAATCAAATGATTAATCTAATATTGGTTTTTATGATTTGTCAATGACTATATCGAAGCTTTTTGTTGCCTAAGTTTCTTCAGTGTTTATGCAATACAGAACTCCTTAATTTAATGCAGATATAGTTGTATTTAGTTTTATTTATCGTACTATAGTTGTATAGTTCTAGTAATAGTTCTAGTACTATAAATAGAACCCCAGTGTTGAGGAACTCTTATAATTACAGTGTTACCTGACTTGAATACAAAACAAATCAACATAAACTTCCGGTTTGAACGGGCTTAAATAAATACAAATTAATAGCAGCCTAGCTGTACAGAATAAGAGGAACATCTCTCAACCAGCCGGCAAAAAGGAGGGGGGGGGGGGGGGGGGAAGGGTGGAGGGATGGAAGGATGGAAGGGGTTAGGAGGTGTATATCTTATCCCATAGTAAGTTTCTACCGACTGTTATTTTCCAGATGGGTAAAGGATTACGGTGTCACATCTTTTCGATCTACAAGCAATACTTTGGGACTGAGAATGGGACTCTGTTGCGAGCCAACCCAAACAACAAGCTTTTCTTTGACGGAACTGACAATGTACCAAGTACAAGTGAGTATTTTAAAACCGGTTTCTTATGGCTTGGAAGATTGGAATTGAAGTATTCAAGTTACCGTAAATTACATAACCATGTTCCATACTTTATCGCCAACATGCTAACGGCAGGGACCGGCCGTGGAGGCTGAGCCCCCAATTGCAATAAATATGTTGCAATTGCCCCTCAAAACACTGGAAATTGCATTTCTGAGAGCGGCCCGGCTCAATTTTAAGATTTTCAAGGGGGGCAAACTCTCCCAACCTATAAAATTCATATTTCCGTTTTTAAAATTATTCATTATTTTTTGACAATTAAGAACATCTAAGATGTGAGACTATATGTCTAGATAGCAAAATCCATGTGCGACTAACTGGTCCTCTTCGTAATGGCTTATGTTACGAGTCGATCTCTCTAGAAATAGAGGAAACTTTCTCCACCGTTAATTGCCAAATTTGGAAATTAACGAAAGACATTGTCGAAATCAATCTGAATCAAAACGAATCTTTTTGAAAAAGAAACGAAGTATTTTATCTTATTTCACGATGAGGAAATAAAAAATGGTTAATTACTGAATACACGTTTTAATTATTGTTTATTCTTATGAATTAGTAGATTCTTGTTTATGGCTTAATTCTTTAGTTAAATATTGCTTATTGATTGATTGATTGATTGATTGTATTTGTCATTTTAGAATTCGTCAAAACCAATTCAGCCAAAACGTGTACTTTCCACGTGATTCAAGATGGCACCACTTATTATGTCAATGAGACAAATGACAGTATATCACTCAAGGTATGAAATATTAACAATAGAACTTAACAACAATCATAAGGTTCTGGTCATCAACTAGCACTTCGAGGTCGGTGGTTGGTGATGGTGGTAGGCTTGGTGGTGGCGGTGGTCAGGGGAGGGGGAGGGAGGGGGTTGCGAATGAGACTCGAATGACGTCTGCTTTTTATAGAGGGCATCTTGCGCTTTCAGTGCATTTGCCATACCATATCTTAAATTGTCTTAATGTCATCTTAGCGGATTTAGGAGATTCAGCGGGAGTTTTCCGTAATGTAATTATAATGCTGTTGAAGGCTATACGATTTAAACTGGTATGGAGTAGGGGACTTCGATCAGTTTTAATGAATATTTTTTTGAAATCAGCGTACATATTTATTACCCGTTTTAATAGATTTAACAATTTTTTTATGGCATTTATCCTTTAACCGTGGTATCTTCAGTCGTGGTCTCTTAGGCTTTAGTCAACGTTATGAAATAATAGATTAACTACCTATCTATTTATCTATCTACCTTATCTCCCAACTGAATTACAGTTTTCCGGGATTAGGGGAGGGTAGAGGCGCGCCCTCGACCTTGAGTACTTAGCTCTTGCAGGGCTTTTCTGTAGCTAAAGGAAGTAATGTTTTGTCTAACACAGGCAGTCCAATTTAATGATTATCATTTTTCATTCTTTGCGACTCTTTCCCCTTTGGAATTTGTTAGATCCGCCCTAACTTAAGGGAAGATGTATAGTTACGACACCACTGCTTTCCAATGATTCTCTTGTTTCTCGATTTCAGCCTCATAGTCCAGGAACTGCATTCAGAGTCAAAAGCGTTACCAGATATAATCCCTTCGTTTCAATCCAATCCACCAAATCTGGTCGATACATGATCACCGATGAAGTTGGACGTCTCAAGATGCAGAATATTGAAGATACAAGCCAAAACCTGATGGCGTGGTTCAGAATAGAAGAAGCAGGCAATACAGATGAGGTGGACGGGCACCCAAGCGATGGCTTAATCCAACTGATGATCATACCATTCTGTGACCACAATAACAATACTCCTAAAAAAAGAAATACGGCATTCGATGGAGTGGATCGTGCGATAGAGATGACAAATAACAAGTGTATTTCTGACAGATCGTTGTTAACGTTCTCTTTTAGTCTTTGGAACGCATCTGTACTATTTTGTGGTTATATGTACAATATGCTTTATTATTGTTTATCTAGAAGCAGGTAAATATAGAAGTATGTACTATGTTACACCACTATTTATGTATGTATTATATTAATACAAGCTAACTTCGCAAGATTTTCTTAATGTTCTAGTTAGGTAGATATGTGAGGAAACACGAAAACGTCAATGTAATAGGCGGCTTTGACCGACCATAAATGGTTATAAATAAGCTCAGTGGTTTCAGTTGATTGATGTGTCGTTGAAAAACTGAAATATAATAAATATGAAAGCGGATTATTTAGCATATCGTCTGATTGATGACCTCTTCTTTTTTCACTCTGTGGTTACGCACTAGTATTGAAATCCTTTTAAAAACTAATTACGACAAAAAGTTGGAGGGGGGGGGGGGGCACGTGGCCACCCCTTCCTACTCCAGTGGCATTGACATCGTACATCAATCAAAGAAAAAAAGGCTCGACCCCCCTTCCATCCCCGCTAAGCTACTGATTAGCCCTACTTGACAGTTAAAAATATCATAAGCAAACATGCCGGTCTCAAGCACGAGCTCTAGGATGTTTGCTCACTTTTTCTCGTGTTTTTTCTTTTTGCCTGTGCCTTGAACATGACTGCGTAGGTCAAAAGCTTGGGAAAATAAAAGTAAAAGACAGGAAGCTGACGTAACAATTTGTTCATCTCTCGAGTATGTCCACTTGCATGGAGGAAAATCGATTAAAATTGGAAATGATTTGAAACTTAATTAATTGGTTAAACTAATCTTTATGGCCCCAATAGTAGCCAAGAAACGTATTATCTTCACTGTCAAAAGTGCCGGATAAAAATTATCATAAATGAGTGACATTATCCTCAAATATTTGAAGTAGATTTTCGACTGCATGATATATTTCAACGAACTTAACTTGGAATATGGAGGGTATTACTTGACCTGTGACGTCACAAATCACGTTTTCTAATTTGCGGTGATGGAAACAAAACGAACCAAATTTCAATTTGTACTTTTAGGTGCGTCTCCCAAGGTGATTTGTGACGTCATACATCACGTGATACCTGCCATATTTGAAGCTTTGAATTGTTGTTTTCGATTTCCATTTCAAGAAAAAAAGGCTAAATTTGCAAAAACAGAGATATTCTTTTATTGGAAAATAATATTTGACGGCCATTGAGTCTCGACCTCACGCGAGATATAAGTTCTGATATGAAAACAAGATTCCATACCATTACTATTACTATATACAATAGGGCTGTTAAGTGTGACGTCACTCGTATGGAAAAACAACTTCTGGGTCCAAAACGAAAAGCAGTTTTATTAAGATTTTTCTTACTTTTTCTTCATGACTGGATATTTGCTATTTTATCGGTTTTTGTGAGCAGTTGGACCCGGAAATACGTCATAACTTAACAGCTCTATGAATAATTATTTTATTTTAATGTTGAATGAAATATGAAAAAGGAAATACACATTGTACCTATTCAAATGTTCGCTTTTTATCGGGCTTTTCCAGCTAGTATTATTACTCAATCGCAAAATGAGCTTATGAGAAACTTTTAAGCTTAAAAGCTTGTTTGTTTTATGGCCGATATGTTCTTGTAAGATATTTCGCTAGATAAGTTAAGAATAAATTCCGAAGAACATTTTCAAAGACCAATTACTAACAAAGAAAATTATCATTTTGCATTAATAAATCTGTCTCTTGTTCTTGCGTGTGAAGTTCAACGTAACTTGAATGTAATGCACCAATCAAAGTAATCCCTACACCCCCCCCCCCCCCCCCGCCAACCGGGTGGGGAAGATGTGGGGCATAGAACCACACAGGGTAATAATGGTTCTGCCCTGTTTCAGAATTAAAACTGAAATAAAGGTTGTTAAGTTGAAGATAAGGGACAAGGTCAAAACAGTTGTCCAAAATAGGGACCCTATTTTATTGATTTAGGTGGTGGGTACCGTTAAATACCCCCTCCCTCCCCCCAGAATCGGCTACTGTAAGATGACAATTATTTTGACTTCAACCCTTATTACAGTCAAACTAAGAAAACCGTGAATACCTAAAATATGTCTGGAATGTTTATTTAGACCGTTGCTTTAAAAAAAGATGTTTCCCACCACCATGAAAAGAGTGTGTACTGAATCCTTCTGTCGTGTATCCGTCTGCCTCGAATAGAAATCTCTAATTTCACGAGAATAAAACTAAAATATGAAGTTTGAAACTTTTAAACGGGAAAAAACTTTGCGTGAGCGTGCTGTGATCAAACACATAAACATTCCAGGCATATTTTAGGTGTTCACGGTTTTCTTAGTTTGACTGTAATAACGAGATATATCAGATAGTTTTAAAAGAACTATTTCTTTGATGGTTAAACTGGCATTTTCTTATTTGACCTCAGAGGATAAGGGATTTGATATTCATTGACGCTCCACCACTTGGTAAGTCAAGGGCGGATCCAGGGGGAGGGTCGGGGGGGGTCGTGACCCCCCTGTCATACCTGAAGTTAGGGACGGGCAATTTAATATTTGATGGAGCAAGGTCTCGATCCTTAAAAAAAATATCGTGCGACGTCAAATACGGCAAAAAAACATCGAGCGAGCTTATAAATTCGAGTTCAAGATTTCACTTCTTTTGAACCAAATGGAATATTCGACTTTTGAAGGGAATCTAATGCCTCTCAAAGCGCTGGAAGTCGCATTTCCAAGAGTCTGAATATCAAATTTTTTCCTAAACCTCCCTAGTTGCTCAAGTCTACGGAGGTCGATTAGCTTGGTAAACATGACGTCATTTCTACGTCATTATTTCCGACCAGCTGGTTGGACCCCCCCCCCCCCCTTTCAAAAATTCCTGGATCCGCCCTCGTATTCACCAACATTTCTACAGCCCATTTTTCACTGAAATGTCCCAATGGGGTTTACTTTGACTAGTGAATAAGCTTATATGAAAATTTGACGGAAGCAGTTCACTTTCCAACTCAAAAACTATTAGTGTTTATACACCTTGTTCTATATATATATATTTATATGTTCTATAATCTTTAACTATTTTTAAATTTCTTCAAATTGAATAAGTTTTTTGATACTTATCAAGGCTTAAAATATTGATTTTTCTTTTTTCTTCTCATGTTGTAAAATCGATCCCAAGAAAAGGTGGTCAAGTTGTTTCGTAACGCCCCGTCATACGCTTGTCACGCATGCTCCGTTCAGTAATATAGCACAGAGGAAGTGACGAAAGCACGAAAGAAGTGTGTAGAGACGCACGAGCAGTAGGTGAGTGCTTCTCACACTTCTTGAGTGCTTTCGGTGCTTCAGTCCTAAGTGCTTTATTACTGAACGGAGCACGGAAAAAGCTGTTTTAGTATCTGTTTTATTATCATAGAAAGAAAAATCCGATGTAGTTTTCGATGAATGTGTTCTTACAATTACAGTGAGGACACTCGAACCGTGAACACTTTGAGGTTTTTTCATACTTTTTTTCTCCTTTATCCCTTGTGTGAATCGATTGGAAATATGATTTATTTTGAACAATAAGATTATTTGAGTTCAGTGCTTCATTTTCAGAAGGTTTGAAGCAGTAGAAAGTTCATAAAATAAAAAATATAAAAATATCGAGTGTTCATGTTTCGAGTGTCCTCACTGTAAGGCCCAGTGTGTAATGGCGTTACACCGTGTGTAACGGCGTTGCGAGACAAGTTTCGAAACGACTTGCACCGTGTAACTCTCCAGCTGTGTGAAACTTTCGTCGCAAGAAAGTTTCACGAAAAGTAGAACTGCTTCAGTTCTACTTGTGCAACCGAAACTTGTGTCGCAAACAAGTTTCAGGGCGAAATTGTGCCGTGTAACACCCCCGCGAAACCTGTCTCGCAACGCCCAACGTTGCACACAAGTTTCAGCTAAAAGTTTCTACGTGTAACAAGGCCTTACCCCTTTCATACACTTTTGAAGAAAAGCTACCCCTTTTCATACCAAAATTCACAAATTCCCACCCCTTTTCTATACCTGCGGCCTGAAAAACGTACCCCTTTCGGGCGGAGCATCCCCGTATAATCAATTATAGGGAGTACCCCCACCCCCCGGGCCGCTTTTAGGCAGTGCCTAATTTATATATTAAGCATGCCTTCAAACGTCCCCCGTGTCTATACCTGGCTATGTTCATTTACGTTGAAAGCTTTCTATTTTTTGTTCATGTAGGCGGTCAGTGAAATCATATTTAGCTTTTTGGACTATTATCAATCTATTTCTGTGAGCAAATGTAACCAATCTGCTGGCCTTGACCTTAGTTACGACCCGGAAATCGCTATTATCCAAATGCAGCTTCTATAAAACTCATATGACCATTTCGTCTTGTGACTTGTTTAACTGTCAGAATAATATCGGAGCTATTAGTCCGGTGGTTAAAGGGCTGAATCTATACAGAGCGGACAAAAGTACCAAAATTGGCACATGAATAGGTTAGGGCATAACAATCAATATTAGGACCGGTGCCCAGTTGAATCTCTTCTACTTTACCATTTAAGGGGGATTTTAATTTTTCAAAAAACGGTTTTGGGCTTTCTGTGGTTGAAGTGAAAAATTGCGTATTTTTTTGCTTTTTTCATGGAAAAAAACTGTTGATTCATATAGAATTACACAATTGAAGTAACTATACTATTGTACACCGTCAAACTTGCATAAATCTAAATTCAGGCGAGTTTTAAGCAACAATGGTACTTCTCGCACCAGTCTCCCAGTCTCACTCGGCCATAATAAACTGCTCAATAATAGTTATTTGCTAAACTTGCAAATAACTTAAAAATAAATTGATAGCACACTAACTATATTGCAGTGTATCAGCAACTCTCCTTGCACTGACACTTGCAAAGAGGTGTACAACTTAGGTTTGCCTTGAAGCATTTGCAGCGCGTACAGGCTTCTTGCAAGAACACTTCACCATTTCCTGGCAAGACTTGGAGACTTCCGGAAGTGTCACCCACACTGGCTTCCAAACACTGTCAACTGTCTTCCAACCAAACTGTTCTGCAGAAGGAATTTGCTGATCACTAGCATCACTGGTCATCCAAATGCTTCCTTGAAAGATCGTTCTTTCAAAGTGTTTCATCAAAGCATTCTAGAATGATGTTTATCCGTGCACACAGAGAAAAGCAGTTTTCATAATATGTAGAAGTCCTGGAAGTACTGGTTCCTTTGTTCTTTGCATTAGACCATATCAACTACGCACGTTGGGTGCCTATACATATTCGAGATATGAAGTCTCTTCCAAGCACAATCAGAAAAGAGTTTCAAAATGAAGGAAATTGGGTTATTTCAAAGACGAATAACAAGTTCTCAACCATCCCTATTGATCAAGCCCACGAACAGGAGAACAAAAATGTTAAATCAGCAGGTTGGTACAAAAACAACACATCCAATTCACATGAATATTGAAGTGTAGCTTAAAATCTAACATTACCTGCAATAACATATATATCATTAATTTAGAAGGTTGGTACAAAAATTACATATATTCAATTCGCATTATGAATAGAGTCGCTTTAGTACGAGTGAGAAACCATCACAGTTACAATACGAAAACGACTCAATGTAGCTTAAAATCTATCATTATCAATAACATATATAGCTCTCAATCCATAGGTGGAGCCATTGGACTGACTGGAAACCCTGTCGCTTTCCGATAAGTTTAATTTGTTAAATAATAGAAAAGACTTATCTGCCTATTTATGTATATCTTGTATCATAAGAATTCAAAGTGGACAGGTTTAAGCTTGCGCATTTCATATGAGAACATTTGATACCTTTCTTAATTTAGACGGTGGATGCTGTCTGGTCCAGAAACAGCACGAATGCTCAAGCAATTTGACGATGAATATATCTCGATGATAATGATCCAGATGATCTGATCAAAAGAATTATCAAAATCACGAAACTGGCCAAGCTTTCCAAAAGACGTTTAAAACCCACGTCAACAGTCTTGCGGATACTATCAGAAATATGGGGAACCCTTTCATAGATGACTTTCCAGAGCTTATCGCGCTGGACAGCAGAGACTGTACAACGCCTGGTGTAGCAGAGACCATGCAAGATATTGGTCATCCCTTGAAGATATTGGTCAAACTCAGTACAAGGAATACAAGAAAGCTGTCATCGTTGACCGGGAAAAGTCTATCCACGACCCTATCAAGAAGAATAAATTACCCGTTTTTGCAAAAACCCAGAAACGATCCAGTCTGGCAAGCCTGGGAGTTGTGTAGTGACACTGTAACGCCCACTTTGGAGTTTCTTTCAGCGCATCCTTTTCATCGCTTGACCAGTACTTTTACACATGTCTCAGTAAAATCTGGAAAGAATGATTGTGGTGATGTACGATAAGTCCAGCCCTTCAGAATCCATCAACTCCACAAAAAAAGAACCTCTTCTGCAAACAGGGCAAAGGAATAGAGAAGCTGCCACCAACGCAGGTATAAAGGAACAGAACTAATTAATTGTGTTAAGAATGTAGAATATAAAAATGAACCCCAGTAACGGTACACTTGCACTTTTTTCTAGAATGCTTTGATGAAATGCTTTGATGAAATAATTATTAGTAATCGAGTTACGAGCCGGAACTTAACATAGTTTATAGCTTGCATGTGTTCCGTTATTTTAGTTTCGTCTTAAAAACAAAAATAAAAATATAATAAAAATAGGAAATAAAAAAAACATCAGTCAATCAACTTATTTTCATTCCCAAAGATATATGTCTAAAAAATGTTAAAAAACGTAAATTACAGCCGTAGCGGAGGATTGAAGTGGTCATAGTTGATGGAAAAGAGATCAGAACACTGATATACAGATCAGAAATGAAAATTACACTTGTGATCATGAATTCATATCAGTGAAGAGTCTTACAAATCCATTCAGTGTCAAGTTCGCACTTACACCCTTCCATGTCCACACCTTAAATTTCACAACACTATGATATATCATTGTGCACCTTGAAGAGTTTCATGCGGTTCTGTAAGATTATCGGTGGCCAATCAGAATGAGGAGGGGATTTCCCATACTGTAGTTACATCACTGACCATCAAGGCATAAATAACAATGAAGTTCTTGGAAACAGCTGTTAAACATTGAATCAATACAACGAGATCTTAACGAGATTTCCTGGAGAGAGACGAAGGAACTTTTCTTGGAAAAATTAATGTAAGTAATCAAATCAAATGATTAATCTAATATTGGTTTTTATGATTTGTCAATGACTATATCGAAGCTTTTTGTTGCCTAAGTTTCTTCAGTGTTTATGCAATACAGAACTCCTTAATTTAATGCAGATATAGTTGTATTTAGTTTTATTTATCGTACTATAGTTGTATAGTTCTAGTAATAGTTCTAGTACTATAAATAGAACTCCAGTGTTGAGGAACTCTTATAATTACAGTGTAACCTGACTCGAATACAAAACAAATCAACATAAACTTCCGGTTTGAACGGGCTTAAATAAATACAAATTCATTAGCTGTACAGACTAAGAGGAACATCTTTCAACCAGCTAGGCAAAAAAAGGGGGGGGGGGATGGGAGGGTGGAAGGATGGAACTGATAGAAGGGGTTAGGAGGTGTATATCTTATCCCATAGTATGTTTCTACCGACTGTTATTTTCCAGATGGGTAAAGGATTACGGTGTCACATCTTTTCGATCTACAAGCAATACTTTGGGACTGAGAATGGGACTCTGTTGCGAGCCAACCCAAACAACAAGCTTTTCTTTGACGGAACTGACAATGTACCAAGTACAAGTGAGTATTTTAAAACCGGTTTCTTATGGCTTGGAAGATTGGAATTGAAGTATTCAAGTTACCGTAAATTACATAACCATGTTCCATACTTTATCGCCAACATGCTAACGGCAGGGACCGGCCGTGGAGGCTGAGCCCCCAATTGCAATAAATATGTTGCAATTGCCCCTCAAAACACTGGAAATTGCATTTCTGAGAGCGGCCCGGCTCAATTTTAAGATTTTCAAGGGGGGCAAACTCTCCCAACCTATAAAATTCATATTTCCGTTTTTAAAATTATTCATTATTTTTTGACAATTAAGAACGTCTAAGATGTGAGACAAAGTCTAGATAGCAAAATCCATGTGCGACTAACTGGTCCTCTTCGTAATGGCTTATGTTACGAGTCGATCTCTCTGGAAATGGAGGGAACTTTCACCACCTTTCCGCCCTTGTTATCAGTTATATATATTTTAAATATAGAAATTAATAAAAGACATTGCCGAAATCAATCTGAATCAAAACGAATATTTTAGAAAAAAAGACGAAGTATTTTATTTCATGTCACGGTGACGAAATACAGAATGGTTAATTACTGAATACACGTTTTAATTATTGTTTATTCTTATGAATTAGTAGATTCTGGTTTATGGCTTAATTTTTTAAATTAAATATTGCTTATTGATTGATTGATTGATTGATTGATTGTATTTGTCATTTTAGAATTCGTCAAAACCAATTCAGCCAAAACGTGTACTTTCCACGTGATTCAAGATGGCACCACTTATTATGTCAATGAGACAAATGACAGTATATCACTCAAGGTATGAAATATTAACCATAGAACTTAACAACAATCATAAGGTTCTGGTCATCAACTAGCACTTCGAGGTCGGTGGTTGGTGATGGTGGTAGGCTTGGTGGTGGCGGTGGTCAGGGGAGGGGGAGGGGGAGGGAGGGGGTTGCGAATGAGACTCGAATGACGTCTGCTTTTTATAGAGGACATCTTGCGCTTTTAGTGCATTTACCATGCCATATCTTAAATTGCCTTAATGTCATCTTAGCGGATTTAGGAGATTCAGCGGGAGTTTTCCGTAATGTAATTATAATGCTGTTGAAGGCTATACGATTTAAACTGGTATGGAGTAGGGGACTTCGATCAGTTTTAATGAATATTTTTTTGAAATCAGCGTACATATTTATTACCCGTTTTAATAGATTTAACAATTTTTTTATGGCATTTATCCTTTAACCGTGGTATCTTCAGTCGTGGTCTCTTAGGCTTTAGTCAACGTTATGAAATAATAGATTAACTACCTATCTATTTATCTATCTACCTTATCTCCCAACTGAATTACAGTTTTCCGGGATTAGGGGAGGGTAGAGGCGCGCCCTCGACCTTGAGTACTTAGCTCTTGCAGGGCTTTTCTGTAGCTAAAGGAAGTAATGTTTTGTCTAACACAGGCAGTCCAATTTAATGATTATCATTTTTCATTCTTTGCGACTCTTTCCCCTTTGGAATTTGTTAGATCCGCCCTAACTTAAGGGAAGATGTATAGTTACGACACCACTGCTTTCCAATGATTCTCTTGTTTCTCGATTTCAGCCTCATAGTCCAGGAACTGCATTCAGAGTCAAAAGCGTTACCAGATATAATCCCTTCGTTTCAATCCAATCCACCAAATCTGGTCGATACATGATCACCGATGAAGTTGGACGTCTCAAGATGCAGAATATTGAAGATACAAGCCAAAACCTGATGGCGTGGTTCAGAATAGAAGAAGCAGGCAATACAGATGAGGTGGACGGGCACCCAAGCGATGGCTTAATCCAACTGATGATCATACCATTCTGTGACCACAATAACAATACTCCTAAAAAAAGAAATACGGCATTCGATGGAGTGGATCGTGCGATAGAGATGACAAATAACAAGTGTATTTCTGACAGATCGTTGTTAACGTTCTCTTTTAGTCTTTGGAACGCATCTGTACTATTTTGTGGTTATATGTACAATATGCTTTATTATTGTTTATCTAGAAGCAGGTAAATATAGAAGTATGTACTATGTTACACCACTATTTATGTATGTATTATATTAATACAAGCTAACTTCGCAAGATTTTCTTAATGTTCTAGTTAGGTAGATATGTGAGGAAACACGAAAACGTCAATGTAATAGGCGGCTTTGACCGACCATAAATGGTTATAAATAAGCTCAGTGGTTTCAGTTGATTGATGTGTCGTTGAAAAACTGAAATATAATAAATATGAAAGCGGATTATTTAGCATATCGTCTGATTGATGACCTCTTCTTTTTTCACTCTGTGGTTACGCACTAGTATTGAAATCCTTTTAAAAACTAATTACGACAAAAAGTTGGAGGGGGGGGGGGGGGGGCACGTGGCCACCCCTTCCTACTCCAGTGGCATTGACATCGTACATCAATCAAAGAAAAAAAGGCTCGACCCCCCTTCCATCCCCGCTACGCCACTGATTAGCCCTACTTGACAGTTAAAAATATCATAAGCAAACATGCCGGTCTCAAGCACGAGCTCTAATAAATATAAGATGTTTGCTCACTTTTTCTTGTGTTTTTTTCTTTTTGCCTGTGCCTTGAACATGACTGCGTAGGTCAAAAGCTTGGGAAAATAAAAGTAAAAGACAGGAAGCTGACGTAACAATTTGTTCATCTCTCGAGTATGTCCACTTGCATGGAGGAAAATGGATGAAAATTGGAAATGATTTGGAACTTAATTAATTGGTTAAACTAATCTTTATGGCCCCAATAGTAGCCAAGAAACGTATTATCTTCACTGTCAAAAGTGTCCGAAAAAAATTATCATAAATGAGTGACATCCTCAAATACATCATCAAATATTTGAAGTAGATTTTCGACTGCATGATATATTTCAACGAACTTAACATTTTAATGCAATGTTTGGAATATGGAGGGTATTACTTCACCTGTGACGTCACAAATCACGTTTTCTAAATTGCGGTCATCATGATGGAAACAAAACGAACCAAATTTCAATTTGTACTTTTAGGTGCCTCTCCAAAGGTGATTTGTGACGTCATACATCACGTGAAACCTGCCATATTTGAAGCTTTGAATTGTTGTTTTCGATTTCCATTTCAAGAAAAAAAGGCTCAATTTGCAAAAACAGAGCTATTTTTTTATTTGAAAACAATATTTGACGGCCATTGAGTCTCGACCTCACGCGAGATATAAGTTCTGATATGAAAACAAGATTCCATACCATTACTATTACTATATATAATAGGGCTGTTAAGTACTCGTATGGAAAAACAACTTCTGGGTCCAAAACGAAAAGCAGTTTTATTAAGATTTTTCTTACTCTTTCTTCATGACTGGATTTGCTGTCCAAAGTTCTAACTGTTTCAGGTGGAGGCTAATTCATTGAGAACAGTTTTTGCTTTATTTTATCGGTTTTTGTGAGCAGTTGGACCCGGAAATACGTCATAACTTAACAGCTCTATGAATAATTATTTTATTTTAATGTTGAATGAAATATGAAAAAGGAAATACACATTGTACCAATTCAAATGTTCGCTTTTTATCTGGCTTTTCCAGCTAGTATTATTACTCAATCGCAAAATAAGCTTATGAGAAACTTTTAAGCTTAAAAGCTTGTTTGTTTTATGGCCGATATGTTCTTGTAAGATATGTCGGTAGATAAGTTAAGAATAAATTCCGAAGAACATTTTCAAAGACCAATTACTAACAAAGAAAATTATCATTTTGCATTAATAAATCTGTGTCTTGTTCTTGCTCGTGACCCCCCTGTCATACCTGAAGTTAGGGACGGGCAATTTGATATTTGATGGAGCAAGGTCTCGATCCTTAAAAAAAATATCGTGCGACGTCAAATACGGCAAAAAAATATCGAGCGAGCTTATAAATTCGATTTCAAGATTTCACTTCTTTTGAACCAAATGGAATATTCGACTTTTGAAGGGAGTCTAATGCCTCTCAAAGCGCTGGAAGTCGCATTTCCAAGAGTCTGAATATCAAATTTTTTCCTAAACCTCCCTAGTTGCTCAAGTCTACGGAGGTCGATTAGCTTGGTAAACATGACGTCATTTCTACGTCATTATTTCCGATCAGCTGGTTGGACCCCCCCTTTCAAAAATTCCTTGATCCGCCCTCGTATTCACCAACATTTCTACAGCCCATTTTTCACTGAAATGTCCCAATAGGGTTTACTTTGACTAGTGCATAAGCTTATATGAAAACTTGACGGAAGCAGTTCACTTTCCAACTCAAAAACTATTAGTGTTTATACACCTTAGAAGCTAGGTAATGTATTTGCGACCAGGCCTGCATACGAATTCACCAAAGTTGTTAGCCTTGAGCCCGTGCATTTTTGTAATGCGGTATTGTAAAAATATAAATAAAACGAAGGGAAAACCCCCAGCTCGCCGTTCATTCAACCAACATTCGCATGTATTTCGATATTTTTTTATTTTCATAAAAACAGTACGTGTCGAAGGTATTTGAATATATATTGAAAGAAGAAAATAAACAACGGATTAAGAGTGCAATGTTCATGTGAAACTTCTTTGCACCTTGATTTAATATAAACATGCTTTTTGGAAGGGAATTTAGTCGAGCTCCTTTCACCATGGAAGGAGGTTCGCAGAGTCGTGTTTTTAAGTGCGAATTTTGTTTCGACTCGTTTCGAAAGATTTAGAACGGCTTCTCTTGAGATATTTTGGACTTGAACGACGATTCAATGAACTTTTGAAGTCGTGAAGTTGACCGTCGTCCCTAATGGTTTCTAAACCTATGTAAAACCCGCACTGACCAATTATCATTTCGAGGGAGGGGAGCCTCGACGTATTAAAAAAAGTTTATTTGATGCTTAACATTTTCAAGAATGATTTTATTTTATTGACGATAATTGTTATATCATGTTGTAAATATTGTTGTATATTGATTTGTACCCTACTCTACTGAGGCAGGTTTTGGTGCGCAATTTTTTTCTGTCATGGGTTATGCTAACAACTTGAGCTTGTTAGCTTCGAGCTGATTGGCTAGTTACATTTTCTTGTATCATCTAGCTTTGTTCTATACATATATATTCATATGTTCTATAATCTATAACTATTTTTAAATTTCTTCAAATTGAATAAGTTTTTTGATACTTATCAAGGCTTAAAATATTGATTTTTCTTTTTTCTTCTCATGTTGTAAAATCGATCCCAAGAAAAGGTGGTCAAGTTGTTTCGTAACGCCCCGTCATACGCTTGTCACGCATGCTCCGTTCAGTAATATAGCACAGAGGAAGTGACGAAAGCACGAAAGAAGTGTGTAGAGACGCACGAGCAGTAGGTGAGTGCTTCTCACACTTCTTGAGTGCTTTCGGTGCTTCAGTCCTAAGTGCTTTATTACTGAACGGAGCACGGAAAAAGCTGTTTTAGTATCTGTTTTATTATCATAGAAAGAAAAATCCGATGTAGTTTTCGATGAATGTGTTCTTACAATTACAGTGAGGACACTCGAACCGTGAACACTTTGAGGTTTTTTCATACTTTTTTTCTCCTTTATCCCTTGTGTGAATCGATTGGAAATATGATTTATTTTGAACAATAAGATTATTTGAGTTCAGTGCTTCATTTTCAGAAGGTTTGAAGCAGTAGAAAGTTCATAAAATAAAAAATATAAAAATATCGAGTGTTCATGTTTCGAGTGTCCTCACTGTAAGGCCCAGTGTGTAATGGCGTTACACCGTGTGTAACGGCGTTGCGAGACAAGTTTCGAAACGACTTGCACCGTGTAACTCTCCAGCTGTGTGAAACTTTCGTCGCAAGAAAGTTTCACGAAAAGTAGAACTGCTTCAGTTCTACTTGTGCAACCGAAACTTGTGTCGCAAACAAGTTTCAGGGCGAAATTGTGCCGTGTAACACCCCCGCGAAACCTGTCTCGCAACGCCCAACGTTGCACACAAGTTTCAGCTAAAAGTTTCTACGTGTAACAAGGCCTTACCCCTTTCATACACTTTTGAAGAAAAGCTACCCCTTTTCATACCAAAATTCACAAATTCCCACCCCTTTTCTATACCTGCGGCCTGAAAAACGTACCCCTTTCGGGCGGAGCATCCCCGTATAATCAATTATAGGGAGTACCCCCACCCCCCGGGCCGCTTTTAGGCAGTGCCTAATTTATATATTAAGCATGCCTTCAAACGTCCCCCGTGTCTATACCTGGCTATGTTCATTTACGTTGAAAGCTTTCTATTTTTTGTTCATGTAGGCGGTCAGTGAAATCATATTTAGCTTTTTGGACTATTATCAATCTATTTCTGTGAGCAAATGTAACCAATCTGCTGGCCTTGACCTTAGTTACGACCCGGAAATCGCTATTATCCAAATGCAGCTTCTATAAAACTCATATGACCATTTCGTCTTGTGACTTGTTTAACTGTCAGAATAATATCGGAGCTATTAGTCCGGTGGTTAAAGGGCTGAATCTATACAGAGCGGACAAAAGTACCAAAATTGGCACATGAATAGGTTAGGGCATAACAATCAATATTAGGACCGGTGCCCAGTTGAATCTCTTCTACTTTACCATTTAAGGGGGATTTTAATTTTTCAAAAAACGGTTTTGGGCTTTCTGTGGTTGAAGTGAAAAATTGCGTATTTTTTTGCTTTTTTCATGGAAAAAAACTGTTGATTCATATAGAATTACACAATTGAAGTAACTATACTATTGTACACCGTCAAACTTGCATAAATCTAAATTCAGGCGAGTTTTAAGCAACAATGGTACTTCTCGCACCAGTCTCCCAGTCTCACTCGGCCATAATAAACTGCTCAATAATAGTTATTTGCTAAACTTGCAAATAACTTAAAAATAAATTGATAGCACACTAACTATATTGCAGTGTATCAGCAACTCTCCTTGCACTGACACTTGCAAAGAGGTGTACAACTTAGGTTTGCCTTGAAGCATTTGCAGCGCGTACAGGCTTCTTGCAAGAACACTTCACCATTTCCTGGCAAGACTTGGAGACTTCCGGAAGTGTCACCCACACTGGCTTCCAAACACTGTCAACTGTCTTCCAACCAAACTGTTCTGCAGAAGGAATTTGCTGATCACTAGCATCACTGGTCATCCAAATGCTTCCTTGAAAGATCGTTCTTTCAAAGTGTTTCATCAAAGCATTCTAGAATGATGTTTATCCGTGCACACAGAGAAAAGCAGTTTTCATAATATGTAGAAGTCCTGGAAGTACTGGTTCCTTTGTTCTTTGCATTAGACCATATCAACTACGCACGTTGGGTGCCTATACATATTCGAGATATGAAGTCTCTTCCAAGCACAATCAGAAAAGAGTTTCAAAATGAAGGAAATTGGGTTATTTCAAAGACGAATAACAAGTTCTCAACCATCCCTATTGATCAAGCCCACGAACAGGAGAACAAAAATGTTAAATCAGCAGGTTGGTACAAAAACAACACATCCAATTCACATGAATATTGAAGTGTAGCTTAAAATCTAACATTACCTGCAATAACATATATATCATTAATTTAGAAGGTTGGTACAAAAATTACATATATTCAATTCGCATTATGAATAGAGTCGCTTTAGTACGAGTGAGAAACCATCACAGTTACAATACGAAAACGACTCAATGTAGCTTAAAATCTATCATTATCAATAACATATATAGCTCTCAATCCATAGGTGGAGCCATTGGACTGACTGGAAACCCTGTCGCTTTCCGATAAGTTTAATTTGTTAAATAATAGAAAAGACTTATCTGCCTATTTATGTATATCTTGTATCATAAGAATTCAAAGTGGACAGGTTTAAGCTTGCGCATTTCATATGAGAACATTTGATACCTTTCTTAATTTAGACGGTGGATGCTGTCTGGTCCAGAAACAGCACGAATGCTCAAGCAATTTGACGATGAATATATCTCGATGATAATGATCCAGATGATCTGATCAAAAGAATTATCAAAATCACGAAACTGGCCAAGCTTTCCAAAAGACGTTTAAAACCCACGTCAACAGTCTTGCGGATACTATCAGAAATATGGGGAACCCTTTCATAGATGACTTTCCAGAGCTTATCGCGCTGGACAGCAGAGACTGTACAACGCCTGGTGTAGCAGAGACCATGCAAGATATTGGTCATCCCTTGAAGATATTGGTCAAACTCAGTACAAGGAATACAAGAAAGCTGTCATCGTTGACCGGGAAAAGTCTATCCACGACCCTATCAAGAAGAATAAATTACCCGTTTTTGCAAAAACCCAGAAACGATCCAGTCTGGCAAGCCTGGGAGTTGTGTAGTGACACTGTAACGCCCACTTTGGAGTTTCTTTCAGCGCATCCTTTTCATCGCTTGACCAGTACTTTTACACATGTCTCAGTAAAATCTGGAAAGAATGATTGTGGTGATGTACGATAAGTCCAGCCCTTCAGAATCCATCAACTCCACAAAAAAAGAACCTCTTCTGCAAACAGGGCAAAGGAATAGAGAAGCTGCCACCAACGCAGGTATAAAGGAACAGAACTAATTAATTGTGTTAAGAATGTAGAATATAAAAATGAACCCCAGTAACGGTACACTTGCACTTTTTTCTAGAATGCTTTGATGAAATGCTTTGATGAAATAATTATTAGTAATCGAGTTACGAGCCGGAACTTAACATAGTTTATAGCTTGCATGTGTTCCGTTATTTTAGTTTCGTCTTAAAAACAAAAATAAAAATATAATAAAAATAGGAAATAAAAAAAACATCAGTCAATCAACTTATTTTCATTCCCAAAGATATATGTCTAAAAAATGTTAAAAAACGTAAATTACAGCCGTAGCGGAGGATTGAAGTGGTCATAGTTGATGGAAAAGAGATCAGAACACTGATATACAGATCAGAAATGAAAATTACACTTGTGATCATGAATTCATATCAGTGAAGAGTCTTACAAATCCATTCAGTGTCAAGTTCGCACTTACACCCTTCCATGTCCACACCTTAAATTTCACAACACTATGATATATCATTGTGCACCTTGAAGAGTTTCATGCGGTTCTGTAAGATTATCGGTGGCCAATCAGAATGAGGAGGGGATTTCCCATACTGTAGTTACATCACTGACCATCAAGGCATAAATAACAATGAAGTTCTTGGAAACAGCTGTTAAACATTGAATCAATACAACGAGATCTTAACGAGATTTCCTGGAGAGAGACGAAGGAACTTTTCTTGGAAAAATTAATGTAAGTAATCAAATCAAATGATTAATCTAATATTGGTTTTTATGATTTGTCAATGACTATATCGAAGCTTTTTGTTGCCTAAGTTTCTTCAGTGTTTATGCAATACAGAACTCCTTAATTTAATGCAGATATAGTTGTATTTAGTTTTATTTATCGTACTATAGTTGTATAGTTCTAGTAATAGTTCTAGTACTATAAATAGAACTCCAGTGTTGAGGAACTCTTATAATTACAGTGTAACCTGACTCGAATACAAAACAAATCAACATAAACTTCCGGTTTGAACGGGCTTAAATAAATACAAATTCATTAGCTGTACAGACTAAGAGGAACATCTTTCAACCAGCTAGGCAAAAAAAGGGGGGGGGGGATGGGAGGGTGGAAGGATGGAACTGATAGAAGGGGTTAGGAGGTGTATATCTTATCCCATAGTATGTTTCTACCGACTGTTATTTTCCAGATGGGTAAAGGATTACGGTGTCACATCTTTTCGATCTACAAGCAATACTTTGGGACTGAGAATGGGACTCTGTTGCGAGCCAACCCAAACAACAAGCTTTTCTTTGACGGAACTGACAATGTACCAAGTACAAGTGAGTATTTTAAAACCGGTTTCTTATGGCTTGGAAGATTGGAATTGAAGTATTCAAGTTACCGTAAATTACATAACCATGTTCCATACTTTATCGCCAACATGCTAACGGCAGGGACCGGCCGTGGAGGCTGAGCCCCCAATTGCAATAAATATGTTGCAATTGCCCCTCAAAACACTGGAAATTGCATTTCTGAGAGCGGCCCGGCTCAATTTTAAGATTTTCAAGGGGGGCAAACTCTCCCAACCTATAAAATTCATATTTCCGTTTTTAAAATTATTCATTATTTTTTGACAATTAAGAACGTCTAAGATGTGAGACAAAGTCTAGATAGCAAAATCCATGTGCGACTAACTGGTCCTCTTCGTAATGGCTTATGTTACGAGTCGATCTCTCTGGAAATGGAGGGAACTTTCACCACCTTTCCGCCCTTGTTATCAGTTATATATATTTTAAATATAGAAATTAATAAAAGACATTGCCGAAATCAATCTGAATCAAAACGAATATTTTAGAAAAAAAGACGAAGTATTTTATTTCATGTCACGGTGACGAAATACAGAATGGTTAATTACTGAATACACGTTTTAATTATTGTTTATTCTTATGAATTAGTAGATTCTGGTTTATGGCTTAATTTTTTAAATTAAATATTGCTTATTGATTGATTGATTGATTGATTGATTGTATTTGTCATTTTAGAATTCGTCAAAACCAATTCAGCCAAAACGTGTACTTTCCACGTGATTCAAGATGGCACCACTTATTATGTCAATGAGACAAATGACAGTATATCACTCAAGGTATGAAATATTAACCATAGAACTTAACAACAATCATAAGGTTCTGGTCATCAACTAGCACTTCGAGGTCGGTGGTTGGTGATGGTGGTAGGCTTGGTGGTGGCGGTGGTCAGGGGAGGGGGAGGGGGAGGGAGGGGGTTGCGAATGAGACTCGAATGACGTCTGCTTTTTATAGAGGACATCTTGCGCTTTTAGTGCATTTACCATGCCATATCTTAAATTGCCTTAATGTCATCTTAGCGGATTTAGGAGATTCAGCGGGAGTTTTCCGTAATGTAATTATAATGCTGTTGAAGGCTATACGATTTAAACTGGTATGGAGTAGGGGACTTCGATCAGTTTTAATGAATATTTTTTTGAAATCAGCGTACATATTTATTACCCGTTTTAATAGATTTAACAATTTTTTTATGGCATTTATCCTTTAACCGTGGTATCTTCAGTCGTGGTCTCTTAGGCTTTAGTCAACGTTATGAAATAATAGATTAACTACCTATCTATTTATCTATCTACCTTATCTCCCAACTGAATTACAGTTTTCCGGGATTAGGGGAGGGTAGAGGCGCGCCCTCGACCTTGAGTACTTAGCTCTTGCAGGGCTTTTCTGTAGCTAAAGGAAGTAATGTTTTGTCTAACACAGGCAGTCCAATTTAATGATTATCATTTTTCATTCTTTGCGACTCTTTCCCCTTTGGAATTTGTTAGATCCGCCCTAACTTAAGGGAAGATGTATAGTTACGACACCACTGCTTTCCAATGATTCTCTTGTTTCTCGATTTCAGCCTCATAGTCCAGGAACTGCATTCAGAGTCAAAAGCGTTACCAGATATAATCCCTTCGTTTCAATCCAATCCACCAAATCTGGTCGATACATGATCACCGATGAAGTTGGACGTCTCAAGATGCAGAATATTGAAGATACAAGCCAAAACCTGATGGCGTGGTTCAGAATAGAAGAAGCAGGCAATACAGATGAGGTGGACGGGCACCCAAGCGATGGCTTAATCCAACTGATGATCATACCATTCTGTGACCACAATAACAATACTCCTAAAAAAAGAAATACGGCATTCGATGGAGTGGATCGTGCGATAGAGATGACAAATAACAAGTGTATTTCTGACAGATCGTTGTTAACGTTCTCTTTTAGTCTTTGGAACGCATCTGTACTATTTTGTGGTTATATGTACAATATGCTTTATTATTGTTTATCTAGAAGCAGGTAAATATAGAAGTATGTACTATGTTACACCACTATTTATGTATGTATTATATTAATACAAGCTAACTTCGCAAGATTTTCTTAATGTTCTAGTTAGGTAGATATGTGAGGAAACACGAAAACGTCAATGTAATAGGCGGCTTTGACCGACCATAAATGGTTATAAATAAGCTCAGTGGTTTCAGTTGATTGATGTGTCGTTGAAAAACTGAAATATAATAAATATGAAAGCGGATTATTTAGCATATCGTCTGATTGATGACCTCTTCTTTTTTCACTCTGTGGTTACGCACTAGTATTGAAATCCTTTTAAAAACTAATTACGACAAAAAGTTGGAGGGGGGGGGGGGGGGCACGTGGCCACCCCTTCCTACTCCAGTGGCATTGACATCGTACATCAATCAAAGAAAAAAAGGCTCGACCCCCCTTCCATCCCCGCTACGCCACTGATTAGCCCTACTTGACAGTTAAAAATATCATAAGCAAACATGCCGGTCTCAAGCACGAGCTCTAATAAATATAAGATGTTTGCTCACTTTTTCTTGTGTTTTTTTCTTTTTGCCTGTGCCTTGAACATGACTGCGTAGGTCAAAAGCTTGGGAAAATAAAAGTAAAAGACAGGAAGCTGACGTAACAATTTGTTCATCTCTCGAGTATGTCCACTTGCATGGAGGAAAATGGATGAAAATTGGAAATGATTTGGAACTTAATTAATTGGTTAAACTAATCTTTATGGCCCCAATAGTAGCCAAGAAACGTATTATCTTCACTGTCAAAAGTGTCCGAAAAAAATTATCATAAATGAGTGACATCCTCAAATACATCATCAAATATTTGAAGTAGATTTTCGACTGCATGATATATTTCAACGAACTTAACATTTTAATGCAATGTTTGGAATATGGAGGGTATTACTTCACCTGTGACGTCACAAATCACGTTTTCTAAATTGCGGTCATCATGATGGAAACAAAACGAACCAAATTTCAATTTGTACTTTTAGGTGCCTCTCCAAAGGTGATTTGTGACGTCATACATCACGTGAAACCTGCCATATTTGAAGCTTTGAATTGTTGTTTTCGATTTCCATTTCAAGAAAAAAAGGCTCAATTTGCAAAAACAGAGCTATTTTTTTATTTGAAAACAATATTTGACGGCCATTGAGTCTCGACCTCACGCGAGATATAAGTTCTGATATGAAAACAAGATTCCATACCATTACTATTACTATATATAATAGGGCTGTTAAGTACTCGTATGGAAAAACAACTTCTGGGTCCAAAACGAAAAGCAGTTTTATTAAGATTTTTCTTACTCTTTCTTCATGACTGGATTTGCTGTCCAAAGTTCTAACTGTTTCAGGTGGAGGCTAATTCATTGAGAACAGTTTTTGCTTTATTTTATCGGTTTTTGTGAGCAGTTGGACCCGGAAATACGTCATAACTTAACAGCTCTATGAATAATTATTTTATTTTAATGTTGAATGAAATATGAAAAAGGAAATACACATTGTACCAATTCAAATGTTCGCTTTTTATCTGGCTTTTCCAGCTAGTATTATTACTCAATCGCAAAATAAGCTTATGAGAAACTTTTAAGCTTAAAAGCTTGTTTGTTTTATGGCCGATATGTTCTTGTAAGATATGTCGGTAGATAAGTTAAGAATAAATTCCGAAGAACATTTTCAAAGACCAATTACTAACAAAGAAAATTATCATTTTGCATTAATAAATCTGTGTCTTGTTCTTGCTCGTGACCCCCCTGTCATACCTGAAGTTAGGGACGGGCAATTTGATATTTGATGGAGCAAGGTCTCGATCCTTAAAAAAAATATCGTGCGACGTCAAATACGGCAAAAAAATATCGAGCGAGCTTATAAATTCGATTTCAAGATTTCACTTCTTTTGAACCAAATGGAATATTCGACTTTTGAAGGGAGTCTAATGCCTCTCAAAGCGCTGGAAGTCGCATTTCCAAGAGTCTGAATATCAAATTTTTTCCTAAACCTCCCTAGTTGCTCAAGTCTACGGAGGTCGATTAGCTTGGTAAACATGACGTCATTTCTACGTCATTATTTCCGATCAGCTGGTTGGACCCCCCCTTTCAAAAATTCCTTGATCCGCCCTCGTATTCACCAACATTTCTACAGCCCATTTTTCACTGAAATGTCCCAATAGGGTTTACTTTGACTAGTGCATAAGCTTATATGAAAACTTGACGGAAGCAGTTCACTTTCCAACTCAAAAACTATTAGTGTTTATACACCTTAGAAGCTAGGTAATGTATTTGCGACCAGGCCTGCATACGAATTCACCAAAGTTGTTAGCCTTGAGCCCGTGCATTTTTGTAATGCGGTATTGTAAAAATATAAATAAAACGAAGGGAAAACCCCCAGCTCGCCGTTCATTCAACCAACATTCGCATGTATTTCGATATTTTTTTATTTTCATAAAAACAGTACGTGTCGAAGGTATTTGAATATATATTGAAAGAAGAAAATAAACAACGGATTAAGAGTGCAATGTTCATGTGAAACTTCTTTGCACCTTGATTTAATATAAACATGCTTTTTGGAAGGGAATTTAGTCGAGCTCCTTTCACCATGGAAGGAGGTTCGCAGAGTCGTGTTTTTAAGTGCGAATTTTGTTTCGACTCGTTTCGAAAGATTTAGAACGGCTTCTCTTGAGATATTTTGGACTTGAACGACGATTCAATGAACTTTTGAAGTCGTGAAGTTGACCGTCGTCCCTAATGGTTTCTAAACCTATGTAAAACCCGCACTGACCAATTATCATTTCGAGGGAGGGGAGCCTCGACGTATTAAAAAAAGTTTATTTGATGCTTAACATTTTCAAGAATGATTTTATTTTATTGACGATAATTGTTATATCATGTTGTAAATATTGTTGTATATTGATTTGTACCCTACTCTACTGAGGCAGGTTTTGGTGCGCAATTTTTTTCTGTCATGGGTTATGCTAACAACTTGAGCTTGTTAGCTTCGAGCTGATTGGCTAGTTACATTTTCTTGTATCATCTAGCTTTGTTCTATACATATATATTCATATGTTCTATAATCTATAACTATTTTTAAATTTCTTCAAATTGAATAAGTTTTTTGATACTTATCAAGGCTTAAAATATTGATTTTTCTTTTTTCTTCTCATGTTGTAAAATCGATCCCAAGAAAAGGTGGTCAAGTTGTTTCGTAACGCCCCGTCATACGCTTGTCACGCATGCTCCGTTCAGTAATATAGCACAGAGGAAGTGACGAAAGCACGAAAGAAGTGTGTAGAGACGCACGAGCAGTAGGTGAGTGCTTCTCACACTTCTTGAGTGCTTTCGGTGCTTCAGTCCTAAGTGCTTTATTACTGAACGGAGCACGGAAAAAGCTGTTTTAGTATCTGTTTTATTATCATAGAAAGAAAAATCCGATGTAGTTTTCGATGAATGTGTTCTTACAATTACAGTGAGGACACTCGAACCGTGAACACTTTGAGGTTTTTTCATACTTTTTTTCTCCTTTATCCCTTGTGTGAATCGATTGGAAATATGATTTATTTTGAACAATAAGATTATTTGAGTTCAGTGCTTCATTTTCAGAAGGTTTGAAGCAGTAGAAAGTTCATAAAATAAAAAATATAAAAATATCGAGTGTTCATGTTTCGAGTGTCCTCACTGTAAGGCCCAGTGTGTAATGGCGTTACACCGTGTGTAACGGCGTTGCGAGACAAGTTTCGAAACGACTTGCACCGTGTAACTCTCCAGCTGTGTGAAACTTTCGTCGCAAGAAAGTTTCACGAAAAGTAGAACTGCTTCAGTTCTACTTGTGCAACCGAAACTTGTGTCGCAAACAAGTTTCAGGGCGAAATTGTGCCGTGTAACACCCCCGCGAAACCTGTCTCGCAACGCCCAACGTTGCACACAAGTTTCAGCTAAAAGTTTCTACGTGTAACAAGGCCTTACCCCTTTCATACACTTTTGAAGAAAAGCTACCCCTTTTCATACCAAAATTCACAAATTCCCACCCCTTTTCTATACCTGCGGCCTGAAAAACGTACCCCTTTCGGGCGGAGCATCCCCGTATAATCAATTATAGGGAGTACCCCCACCCCCCGGGCCGCTTTTAGGCAGTGCCTAATTTATATATTAAGCATGCCTTCAAACGTCCCCCGTGTCTATACCTGGCTATGTTCATTTACGTTGAAAGCTTTCTATTTTTTGTTCATGTAGGCGGTCAGTGAAATCATATTTAGCTTTTTGGACTATTATCAATCTATTTCTGTGAGCAAATGTAACCAATCTGCTGGCCTTGACCTTAGTTACGACCCGGAAATCGCTATTATCCAAATGCAGCTTCTATAAAACTCATATGACCATTTCGTCTTGTGACTTGTTTAACTGTCAGAATAATATCGGAGCTATTAGTCCGGTGGTTAAAGGGCTGAATCTATACAGAGCGGACAAAAGTACCAAAATTGGCACATGAATAGGTTAGGGCATAACAATCAATATTAGGACCGGTGCCCAGTTGAATCTCTTCTACTTTACCATTTAAGGGGGATTTTAATTTTTCAAAAAACGGTTTTGGGCTTTCTGTGGTTGAAGTGAAAAATTGCGTATTTTTTTGCTTTTTTCATGGAAAAAAACTGTTGATTCATATAGAATTACACAATTGAAGTAACTATACTATTGTACACCGTCAAACTTGCATAAATCTAAATTCAGGCGAGTTTTAAGCAACAATGGTACTTCTCGCACCAGTCTCCCAGTCTCACTCGGCCATAATAAACTGCTCAATAATAGTTATTTGCTAAACTTGCAAATAACTTAAAAATAAATTGATAGCACACTAACTATATTGCAGTGTATCAGCAACTCTCCTTGCACTGACACTTGCAAAGAGGTGTACAACTTAGGTTTGCCTTGAAGCATTTGCAGCGCGTACAGGCTTCTTGCAAGAACACTTCACCATTTCCTGGCAAGACTTGGAGACTTCCGGAAGTGTCACCCACACTGGCTTCCAAACACTGTCAACTGTCTTCCAACCAAACTGTTCTGCAGAAGGAATTTGCTGATCACTAGCATCACTGGTCATCCAAATGCTTCCTTGAAAGATCGTTCTTTCAAAGTGTTTCATCAAAGCATTCTAGAATGATGTTTATCCGTGCACACAGAGAAAAGCAGTTTTCATAATATGTAGAAGTCCTGGAAGTACTGGTTCCTTTGTTCTTTGCATTAGACCATATCAACTACGCACGTTGGGTGCCTATACATATTCGAGATATGAAGTCTCTTCCAAGCACAATCAGAAAAGAGTTTCAAAATGAAGGAAATTGGGTTATTTCAAAGACGAATAACAAGTTCTCAACCATCCCTATTGATCAAGCCCACGAACAGGAGAACAAAAATGTTAAATCAGCAGGTTGGTACAAAAACAACACATCCAATTCACATGAATATTGAAGTGTAGCTTAAAATCTAACATTACCTGCAATAACATATATATCATTAATTTAGAAGGTTGGTACAAAAATTACATATATTCAATTCGCATTATGAATAGAGTCGCTTTAGTACGAGTGAGAAACCATCACAGTTACAATACGAAAACGACTCAATGTAGCTTAAAATCTATCATTATCAATAACATATATAGCTCTCAATCCATAGGTGGAGCCATTGGACTGACTGGAAACCCTGTCGCTTTCCGATAAGTTTAATTTGTTAAATAATAGAAAAGACTTATCTGCCTATTTATGTATATCTTGTATCATAAGAATTCAAAGTGGACAGGTTTAAGCTTGCGCATTTCATATGAGAACATTTGATACCTTTCTTAATTTAGACGGTGGATGCTGTCTGGTCCAGAAACAGCACGAATGCTCAAGCAATTTGACGATGAATATATCTCGATGATAATGATCCAGATGATCTGATCAAAAGAATTATCAAAATCACGAAACTGGCCAAGCTTTCCAAAAGACGTTTAAAACCCACGTCAACAGTCTTGCGGATACTATCAGAAATATGGGGAACCCTTTCATAGATGACTTTCCAGAGCTTATCGCGCTGGACAGCAGAGACTGTACAACGCCTGGTGTAGCAGAGACCATGCAAGATATTGGTCATCCCTTGAAGATATTGGTCAAACTCAGTACAAGGAATACAAGAAAGCTGTCATCGTTGACCGGGAAAAGTCTATCCACGACCCTATCAAGAAGAATAAATTACCCGTTTTTGCAAAAACCCAGAAACGATCCAGTCTGGCAAGCCTGGGAGTTGTGTAGTGACACTGTAACGCCCACTTTGGAGTTTCTTTCAGCGCATCCTTTTCATCGCTTGACCAGTACTTTTACACATGTCTCAGTAAAATCTGGAAAGAATGATTGTGGTGATGTACGATAAGTCCAGCCCTTCAGAATCCATCAACTCCACAAAAAAAGAACCTCTTCTGCAAACAGGGCAAAGGAATAGAGAAGCTGCCACCAACGCAGGTATAAAGGAACAGAACTAATTAATTGTGTTAAGAATGTAGAATATAAAAATGAACCCCAGTAACGGTACACTTGCACTTTTTTCTAGAATGCTTTGATGAAATGCTTTGATGAAATAATTATTAGTAATCGAGTTACGAGCCGGAACTTAACATAGTTTATAGCTTGCATGTGTTCCGTTATTTTAGTTTCGTCTTAAAAACAAAAATAAAAATATAATAAAAATAGGAAATAAAAAAAACATCAGTCAATCAACTTATTTTCATTCCCAAAGATATATGTCTAAAAAATGTTAAAAAACGTAAATTACAGCCGTAGCGGAGGATTGAAGTGGTCATAGTTGATGGAAAAGAGATCAGAACACTGATATACAGATCAGAAATGAAAATTACACTTGTGATCATGAATTCATATCAGTGAAGAGTCTTACAAATCCATTCAGTGTCAAGTTCGCACTTACACCCTTCCATGTCCACACCTTAAATTTCACAACACTATGATATATCATTGTGCACCTTGAAGAGTTTCATGCGGTTCTGTAAGATTATCGGTGGCCAATCAGAATGAGGAGGGGATTTCCCATACTGTAGTTACATCACTGACCATCAAGGCATAAATAACAATGAAGTTCTTGGAAACAGCTGTTAAACATTGAATCAATACAACGAGATCTTAACGAGATTTCCTGGAGAGAGACGAAGGAACTTTTCTTGGAAAAATTAATGTAAGTAATCAAATCAAATGATTAATCTAATATTGGTTTTTATGATTTGTCAATGACTATATCGAAGCTTTTTGTTGCCTAAGTTTCTTCAGTGTTTATGCAATACAGAACTCCTTAATTTAATGCAGATATAGTTGTATTTAGTTTTATTTATCGTACTATAGTTGTATAGTTCTAGTAATAGTTCTAGTACTATAAATAGAACTCCAGTGTTGAGGAACTCTTATAATTACAGTGTAACCTGACTCGAATACAAAACAAATCAACATAAACTTCCGGTTTGAACGGGCTTAAATAAATACAAATTCATTAGCTGTACAGACTAAGAGGAACATCTTTCAACCAGCTAGGCAAAAAAAGGGGGGGGGGGATGGGAGGGTGGAAGGATGGAACTGATAGAAGGGGTTAGGAGGTGTATATCTTATCCCATAGTATGTTTCTACCGACTGTTATTTTCCAGATGGGTAAAGGATTACGGTGTCACATCTTTTCGATCTACAAGCAATACTTTGGGACTGAGAATGGGACTCTGTTGCGAGCCAACCCAAACAACAAGCTTTTCTTTGACGGAACTGACAATGTACCAAGTACAAGTGAGTATTTTAAAACCGGTTTCTTATGGCTTGGAAGATTGGAATTGAAGTATTCAAGTTACCGTAAATTACATAACCACGTTCCATACTTTATCGCAAACTCTCCCAACCTATAAAATTCATATTTCCGTTTTTAAAATTATTCATTATTTTTTGACAATTAAGAACGTCTAAGATGTGAGACAAAGTCTAGAATAAGATAGCATGCAAAATCCATGTGCGACTAACTGGTTCTCTTCGTAATGGCTTATGTTACGAGTCGATCTCTCTAGAAATAGAGGAAACTTTCTCCACCGTTAATTGCCAAATTTGGAAATTAACGAAAGACATTGTCGAAATCAATCTGAATCAAAACGAATCTTTTTGAAAAAGAAACGAAGTATTTTATTTTATTTCACGATGAGGAAATAAAAAATGGTTAATTACTGAATACACGTTTTAATTATTGTTTATTCTTATGAATTAATAGATTCTTGTTTATGGCTTAATTCTTTAGTTAAATATTGCTTATTGATTGATTGATTCTATTTGTCATTTTAGAATTCGTCAAAACCAATTCAGCCAAAACGTGTACTTTCCACGTGATTCAAGATGGCATCACTTATTATGTCAATGAGACAAATGACAGTATATCACTCAAGGTATGAAATATTAACCATAGAACTTAACAACAATCATTAGGTTCTGGCCATCAACTAGCACTTCGAGGTCGGTGGTTGGTGATGGTGGTAGGCTTGGTGGTGGCGGTGGTCAGGGGAGGGGGAGGGAGGGGGTTGCGAATGAGACTCGAATGACGTCTGCTTTTTATAGAGGACATCTTGCGCTTTTAGTGCATTTACCATGCCATATCTTAAATTGCCTTAATGTCATCTTAGCGGATTTAGGAGATTCAGCGGGAGTTTTCCGTAATGTAATTATAATGCTGTTGAAGGCTATACGACTTAAACTGGTATGGAGTAGGGGACTTCGATCAGTTTTAATTAATATTTTTTTGAAATCAGCGTACATATTTATTACCCGTTTTAATAGATTTAACAATTTTTTTATGTCATTTATCCTTTAACCGTGGTATCTTCAGTCGTGGTCTCTTAGGCTTTAGTCAACGTTATGAAATAATAGATTAACTACCTATCTATTTATCTATCTACCTTATCTCCCAACTGAATTACAGTTTTCCGGGATTAGGGGAGGGTAGAGGCGCGCCCTCGACCTTGAGTACTTAGCTCTTGCAGGGCTTTTTAACTTAAGGGAAGATGTATAGTTACGACACCACTGCTTTCCAATGATTCTCTTGTTTCTCGATTTCAGCCTCATAGTCCAGGAACTGCATTCAGAGTCAAAAGCGTTACCAGATATAATCCCTTCGTTTCAATCCAATCCACCAAATCTGGTCGATACATGATCACCGATGAAGTTGGACGTCTCAAGATGCAGAATATTGAAGATACAAGCCAAAACCTGATGGCGTGGTTCAGAATAGAAGAAGCAGGCAATACAGATGAGGTGGACGGGCACCCAAGCGATGGCTTAATCCAACTGATGATCATACCATTCTGTGACCACAATAACAATACTCCTAAAAAAAGAAATACGGCATTCGATGGAGTGGATCGTGCGATAGAGATGACAAATAACAAGTGTATTTCTGACAGATCGTTGTTAACGTTCTCTTTTAGTCTTTGGAACGCATCTGTACTATTTTGTGGTTATATGTACAATATGCTTTATTATTGTTTATCTAGAAGCAGGTAAATATATAAGTATGTACTATGTTACACGACTATTTATGTACGTATTATATTAATACAAGCTAACTTCGCAAGATTTTCTTAATGTTCTAGTTAGGTAGATATGTGAGGAAACACGAAAACGTCAATGTAATAAGCGGCTTTGACCGACCATAAATGGTTATAAATAAGCTCAGTGGTTTCAGTTTATTGATGTGTTGTTGAAAAACTGAAATATAATAAATATGAAAGCGGATTATTTAGCATATCGTCTGATTGATGACCTCTTCTTTTTTCACTCTGTGGTTACGCACTAGTATTGAAATCCTTTTAAAAACTAATTACGGCAAAAATTAGAGGGGAGTGGGGGGGGGGGGGGGCACGTGGCCACCCCTTCCTACTCCAGTGGCATTGACATCGTACATCAATCAAAGATAAAAAGGCTCGACTCCCCTTCCATCCCCGCTACGCCACTGATTAGCCCTACTTGACAGTTAAAAATATCATAAGCAAACATGCCGGTCTCAAGCACGAGCTCTAATAAATATAAGATGTTTGCTCACTTTTTCTCATGTTTTTCTTTTTGGCTGTGCCTTGAACATGACTGCGTAGGTCAAAAGCTTGGGAAAATAGAAGTAAAAGACAGGAAGCTGACGTAACAATCTCTCGAGTATGTTAATGGGCACGTGCATGGAGGAAAATCGATTAAAATTGGAAATGATTTGAAACTTAATTAATTGGTTAAACTAATCTTTATGGCCCCAATAGTAGCCAAGAAACGTATTATCTTCACTGTCAAAAGTGCCGGATAAAAATTATCATAAATGAGTGACATCATCCTCAAATATTTGAAGTAGATTTTCGACTGCATGATATATTTCAACGAACTTAACTTGGAATATGGAGGGTATTACTTCACCTGTGACGTCACAAATCACGTTTTCTAATTTGCGGTGATGGAAACAAAACGAACCAAATTTCAATTTGTACTTTTAGGTGCGTCTCCAAAGGTGATTTGTGACGTCATACATCACGTGATACCTGCCATATTTGAAGCTTTGAATTGTTGTTTTTGATTTCCATTTCAAGAAAAAAAGGCTAAATTTGCAAAAACAGAGCTATTCTTTTATTTGAAAATAATATTTGACGGCCATTGAGTCTCGACCTCACGCGAGATATAAGTTCTGATATGAAAACAAGATTCCATACCATTACTTTTACTATATACAATAGGGCTGTTAAGTGTGACGTCACTCGTATGGAAAAACAACTTCTGGGTCCAAAACGAAAAGCAGTTTTATTAAGATTTTTCTTACTTTTTCTTCATGACTGGATATTTGCTGTCCAAAGTTCTAACTGTTTCAGGTGGAGGCTAATTCATTGAGAACAGTTTTTGCTTAATTTTATCGGTTTTTGTGAGCAGTTGGACCCGGAAATACGTCATAACTTAACAGCTCTATGAATAATTATTTTATTTTAATGTTGAATGAAATATGAAAAAGGAAATACACATTGTACCAATTCAAATGTTCGCTTTTTATCGGGCTTTTCCAGCTAGTATTATTACTCAATCGCAAAATGAGCTTATGAGAAACTTTTAAGCTTAAAAGCTTATTTGTGTTTATGGATATGTTCTTGTAAGATATTTCGCTAGATAAGTTAAGAATAAATTCCGAAGAACATTTTCAAAGACCAATTACTAACAAAGAAAATTATCATTTTGCATTAATAAATCTGTCTCTTGTTCTTGCGTGCGAAGTTCAACGTAACTTGAATGTAATGCACCAATCAAAGTAATCCCTACACCCCCCCCCCCCCGCCAACCGGGGACAGGGTGGGGAAGATGTGGGGCATAGAACCACACAGGGTAATAATGGTTCTGCCCTGTTTCAGAATTAAAACTGAAATAAAGGTTGTTAAGTTGAAGGTAAGGGACAAGGTCAAAACAGTTGTCCAAAATAGGGACCCTATTTTATTGATTTAGGTGGTGGGTACCGTTAAATCCCCCCTCCCTCCCCCAGAATCGGGTACTGTAAGATGGCAATTATTTTGACTTCGTCCCTTATTACAGTCAAACTAAGAAAACCGTGAATACCTAAAATATGTCTGGAATGTTTATTTAGACCGTTGCTTTTAAAAAAGATGTTTCCCACCACCATGAAAAGAGTGTGTACTGAATCCTTCTGTCGTGTATCCGTCTGCCTCGAATAGAAATCTCTAATTTCACGAGAATAAAACTAAAATATGAAGTTTGAAACTTTTAAACGGGAAAAAACTTTGCGTGAGCGTGCTGTGATCAAACACATAAACATTCCAGGCATATTTTAGGTGTTCACGGTTTTCTTAGTTTGACTGAAATAACGAGATATATCAGATAGTTTTAAAAGAACTATTTCTTTGATGGTTAAACTGGCATTTTCTTATTTGACCTCAGAGGATAAGGGATTTGATATTCATTGACACTCCACCACTTGGTAAGTCAAGGGCGGATCCAGGGGGAGGGTCGGGGGGGGGGGGGGGGGCGTGACCCCCTGTCATACCTGAAGTTAGGGACGGGCAATTTAATATTTGATGGAGCAAGGTCTCGATCCTTAAAAAAAATATCGTGCGACGTCAAATACGGCAAAAAAATATCGAGCGAGCTTATAAATTCGAGTTCAAGATTTCATTTCTTTTGAACCAAATGGAATATTCGACTTTTGAAGGGAGTCTAATGCCTCTCAAAGCGCTGGAAGTCGCATTTCCAAGAGTCTGAATATCAAAATTTTTCCTAAACCTCCCTAGTTGCTCAAGTCTACGGAGGTCGATTAGCTTGGTTAACATGACGTCATTTCTACGTCATTATTTCCGACCAGCTGGTTGGAAATCCCCCCCCCCCCTTTCAAAAATTCCTGGATCCGCCCTCGTATTCACCAACATTTCTACAGCCCATTTTTCACTGAAATGTCCCAATGGGGTTTACTTTGACTAGTGCATAAGCTTATATGAAAATTTGACGGAAGCAGTTCACTTTCCAACTCAAAAACTATTAGTGTTTATACACCTTGTTCTATACATATATATTCATATGTTCTATAATCTATAACTATTTTTAAATTTCTTCGAATTGAATAAGTTTTTTGATACTTTTGAAGGCTTAAAATATTGATTTTTCTTTTTTCTTCTCATGTTGTAAAATCGATCCCAAGTAAAGGTGCGAGACAAGTTTCAGAACGAATTGCACCGTGTAACTCTCCAGCTGTGTGCTTCAGTTGTACTTGTGCAACCGAAACTTGTGTCGCAAACAAGATTCAGAACGAATTGCACCGTGTAACTCTCCAGCTGTGTGCTTCAGTTGTACTTGTGCAACTGAAACTTGTGTCGCAAACAAGTTTCAGGGCGAAATTGTGTCGTGTAACACCCCCGCGAAACCTGTTTTGCAACGCCGAACGTTGCACACAAGTTTCAGCTAAAAGTTTCAAAAGTTTTTACTTGCAAATTTTGCAGCGCGCGCGGATGGCGTCAGCAACCGTGCAACATTGCCTTAATAAAGCACAGTTCTCGACAAATCAGAGCGCGCATACTGATCCAAGCTATATAGTTAAATATAACTCTTGGGAGCTCCGCTTTTAGGCAGTGCCTAATTTATATATTAAGCATGCCTTCAAACGTCCCCCGTGTCTATACCTGGCTATGTTTATTTACGTTGAAAGCTTTCTATTTTTTGTTCATGTAGGCGGTCAGTGAAATTATATTTAGCTTTTTGGACTATTATCAATCTATTTCTGTGAGCAAATGTAACCAATCTGCTGGCCTCGACCTTAGTTACGACCCGGAAATCGCTATTATTCAAATCCAGCTTCTATAAAACTCATATGACCATCGTCTTGTAACTTATTTAACTGTCACACCCAAGCAGTCATGTTTAACGGACCAATTGGCGATCGAGGACAACCAGGGGATTCCCCCGGAAGTCTGCTACTGATAATATGACGTCATAGGTCACCGAAGTAAATACATTGCTTGGTGAACATTGGTGAGCATTTGTAATTCAATTCTCATTCGTATCGAATCAAAGAATTCATTGAAGCAAGTTTACAAGAAAACTGAGTCAAAGTAAGTTAAAACGGTTAATTATTCCTTTTTATAAGCGTATACATACACTTAATTTTTTTGTAGAACTTTAGTGAACGGCACAGTCAGTAACACTAAGAAGTTTGGTAACTCCTACCACCACATCCGATTCATATTGTGTCTCTTCCTCCTACGCGTTTTTGGTCCCGTAAATTTGGTTCCGTAAATTTGCTTGTAAATTTACTTAAATATATTTCCCGCGGTCGAATTGGAAACTTTTGGTTGTTTGATGGAAGGGCTGATGGAGAGCAAACGGGTTTTGTTTCGTACGGTAGAGGCGGACTTTCGCGACCAGCACATGACTACTTGATGAAGTCGACAAACAATTCCTGTGATTTTCTTTCTAGTTTTTCATTTTTTTTTCTTCAATATTTTCAAATTAGTAAACTCATATCTTTACGAGATTTCAACATAAGTTCGACAATTCTATTTTATTATTAAGCGCTTAGCTATGTATCCGGGGGAAAATTTTGTAATTTAGTTAAGGGGGTTTTCCTGAAGTGAAGCTAGCTAGTCTCACAAAATTTTTCAGATACATTACAATTTTTTCTCTTTCTTTTATAAATTCTTTGCAGATGAGAAAAGAAGTCTTATGCAATATTCAGTCAGTCAACAAACAAATGAATGGAACCACACAAGGAAGCTTTTTGTGTGCCATACCTCCAAGTAACAGACTCTGCTCTGCCGGGACGGAATCACGTGAGAATACAAGTGAGTATTTCAAATATCTTTCTCAATACAGCCCTATAAACCCAGGTTAAAAAAACTAGCGGATATCATATTTCTATAGCTGCACTTGCAAGGAAAATGGAACTGAGCAAATGTATTAAGTTAAGTAAGCCAACTCAGCTTTCCGACTGCTGCATTTAGTTTCACTTTCTGGAGTACGTGCTTGTGATATGGGAGAGGCGATTGATCGATGTAGTACAAGGTCCACCAGCACGGCTGAAAACGGGCTGAAAACCATCAATACAATATATATATAATATTTGAAATATAACGTGCCTTTCTAAAAGGCATGCACACACACACACAGTTGGCCATTGTTAAAAAGTGACTGATGATATTTTCTTCAAACATGTTCTTCCATGTGGGATGCTAAAATTCATAAAATTTAACAATGTATGCATGCTCCTTGAACAAAATGTGTAATTATGATTTATTTTGATTTAAAAGGTCCATCTAAAACATTGGTTCTTAGATTTCTAGCAAATATGGGCTTCAAAAGTTATATATGAGATTCATCAAGTCCATGTTGTATCTTGAGATATATTACTATTAGATACTTGCCTTATACTGCTGTAATCTATGTCCACCAATACAACACAGCCTCTCATTTAATGAATACTACATCTAGTGCTAAAATTATAACATCTCTTTGTTTTATTTTTTAGATTTTCTTAAAACCAAGAACGGCAAAACATCTACCTTTCAGATGACAAGAGATGGTACCCAGTACTTTGTTTCAGAGCAGAACAACAGCATTTGTCTCAAGGTATCAATTAGTTTGATAGAACATTCAATATATTCTATGTATACATGTCAGAAATTAGTGGGAGGAAAGGGGTTGGTATTGTGTTTTTTTATTTTTTTCTGTCCTGTTTACATCCCCTCCCCCTTTATAAATATTTAGGGTTTTTGGATCAGGTCTTATTTCAATTTTTTATTGGAGGAATTTAATTCTCCCCTCCCCCCCCTTCCCTCACACACACACACACACACTCACTTTTTCCCATACTAACTTTAGTCTCTTATACTTTCCAACCTAAGCCCCTCCATCCTTTTTAGGGTGCTCTGTGATGGGTCTTTTTGGGGACTTTTTTGGTGTGGTGACCATCAGTAGCTATATATGCAGTGCATAGTTTCAGAAAATTAAAACAATTCATATTTGCCAAACATTTGTAATACATTCAAGTACAAAAATGTATACTACAGTGATTTTACTTGACCAGTGAATCAAAGTTTATAATTAGTGAATAATAATCAATGTAAAACAAAAGAAAACAACAAAATTTATACAGTTCAATTACTATGTATTACGCCATGCAAAATCACTCTAGCAGACAACCAAAATGGACTTGGATGGTTTCCTATTAAGATTTAAAGCTTGATAATGACTTAATTTAAAAAATTGAAAAAATAACTTATATTTGAAAATAATGACTTAATTTGTTTCTTTTATATTTACAGCAGGGTCGACAAGATAGTTCCTGTATCTTTAGAGTTTGTAATATACCAGGCTATCCTTGCAACTGGGTATTAATCAAAGCCATTGCATCTGGACAATATCTGACGACTAACGAAAGTGGGGTGTTAACCACAAGAACTATCAAGACATCTCGTCCACCAATCGAAGCAATATACCAATTTCTAGAAGTTCAAGAAGTTATTAATAATAATTATTTAAGAAACAGTATCAATTTGATATCAATGGAAACTTCAGTTTAGATACGAAGAAAAAGCTGGAGAAAAAAAACATCAGAAACTGATGAGAACCCCTTTGACAGGCTCTCCAGGGGTTCTGACTAGTAAATATAGTTTAAAATATTCCATTACAAGTATGGGATATAGCAATTACAATATTAAGAACATTTTGTTTCTTATTCAGTGTGCTTCAGTGCCTTGAATCTGTTGTCATAGTAATAACATGATTTGGGCATGGGAGCGTATAAAGTAAGTCACTGTGTGACAAATATACATGAAAAATATGTAATATGATACTGTATAATCAGATTTATGAAAATACTTAGATCAATGAATTGATCATTTAAATCTAAGGGATTTTGATCATAGTTGTTATCATAATGATAATACTAGAGGTGTTATAAATGGATTTTCCATAGATTGATTATAATTAAGAATACTTGAATGAAAATATAAATGATAAAAATCAAAAATAGTTATATCAATAAGTGCCCATTTACACTTTCCCCAGTTGTTGTACTTGGCTATATTTGATTAAGCTTTTCTTGTAATAAAGATAATTTTCCAGTATTGATTTAAGCTTGCATTGACTTAGTAGCGGAGCTCCCGCGCGGGCCACCATACTTAAGAAAAAATGGTTACCCATCGAGTTGATTTTTCATGGCTTGATTACGTCATCACCTTGTCCGTACGTACATACATACATACATACATACATACATACATACATACATACATACATACATACATACATACATACATACATACATACATACATACATACATACATACATACATACATACATACATACATACATACATACATACATACATACATACATACATACGTACGTACATACATACGTACGTACATACATACGTACGTACATACATACGTCCGTCCGTGTACCACTTTGCACAGGGTTCCTGCGCGCTTTGCTTACTCACAAATGCAAAGAAAAATTGCAATAATGTAGTCAAAGATGGATCAAGAAGTATTTTTTCTTATTTTTGCAATACGTTTAATCGAAGTCATGTCTGTCTTAAAGTGAACAAAAACAATTTTTCGACTTTAGCGACTTGTTAAAGAAGATTTAGCGAGGAAAAGCGAGGGAAGACTCTTAATCTTACGATGAAGTTACGTGACTGAAAAAGTGGCCTGTAGACCAGAAAAACCTGATTATACTGCAAGAATGATATTTCAGTTACGTAGAAAACACATCATAGAAGGTAAATTCATTAATGTTAACTAATATTTCGTAAAAAAAACGACAAGAAATGTGTAAACTAGCTGGAGAAACTATCAGACAAGCCAAGGCCGTTGGTTCGGCAAACATTGTCAGAAAAACTTGGATAGTTTGTCGTTTTTACTGCATTCTAGATTTTTATCATCTTTTTCTTCATTACTTGTGAACCAAAAAAGCGATATTTGAAGCTTTGACTTTTTGTTTTTGATCCCATTTCAAGAAAAAAGGCTAAGACTTAGTAAAAAGACTTGGTTCTTTGAAAAAATATATTTGACGGCCAGCGAACCTCACGCGGGGTCAAAACAAGATTCCAGTTTCATAATCATATGAATATTTTGACATTTTTATAGATAATTTATTTTAATGTTGAATGAAATATGAAAAAGGAATACATATCACACCAAATATTTGCTATTTAGCGGGCTTTTCCAGCTGCTATTACTATTACACAATCGCAAAAATGATGAGTTTTTTTTTTATGGATAAGCTTATGTTTTTGTAAGATATTTCGCTCGATAATAAAGTTAAGAATAAATCTGAAAAAAAACTTTTCAAAGAACAACTTACTAAAACAGAAAATTATTATCTTGCATTAATGAATATGTCTCTTTTTACATGTGAAGTTCAAGTGAATGTAAGCTTAAGCTTATCAGTAATATTTTCCGACAATTTTCAGTGTAGTTCACTTTCCACCTAAAAAACGTACAACTTTGATTACTAAGATTTACTGAATGAAATCCTTTGTTCCATACATGTATTCATATGTTCTACAATCTATAATTATTTTTCTTCGAATTGAAAAGTTTTAAAATGCTTCTGAAGGCTTAAAATAATAGTTTTTCTTTTAGTTTTTCCTCCTGGATTCTGGTAAAATCAAACGAAGTGATAACGCTATAACCAGCGTTAGAGTGCATTCAGTAAAAGCGTGAAACACTAATTACTAAATTGTGCAAAATAGTGCTAGTTGAACAAAAGAAAACAAAAGAATTAGCATAAAATAGTACAAAATAGTGTTACTAATGTTTCATGCTTTTACTGAATGCACTCAGCTATGTCGCGTCACACAATTGTCACGTTTTTAGCACTAAATATACTATTTATGGGAGCTCCGCTTTTAGGCAGTGCCTAAATCTATATATTATACACCTTGTTTTTTTGTTTCATGATAGGTCATACTCACATAGTCTCTCTCTCCCTTTCAGTATTTATAATGTATATAGAGAGGGGGGTTATTTGAAATATACACTCGTAGTTTCTAGTATACGCACAAGCCTTTAGGCGAGTGTGTATACGAAGAAAATAGGAGTGAGGAGTGGGATATCCACAGTATGCCACGAGAAACCATTTTTAACCATTTTATCCCACACCATAGATAATCATACCAAGCCCAAAAAGCACTATCAATGGTTACTTTTTCTCATGTTTTTCTTTTTGCCTGTGCCTTGAACATGACTGCGTAGGTCAAAAGCTTGGGAAAACAGAAGTAAAAGACAGGAAGCTGACGTAACAATTTGTTCATCTCTCGTTTTCACCTCACATTTTCTAAATTGCGGTGATGGAAACAAAACGAACCACATTTCAATTTGTACTTTTAATTTAGGTGCGTCTCCAACGGTGATTTGTGACGTCACACATCACATATAAGCCAATTCACAGTTTAAGAATCGTTATCAGTGCGCATGCGATTTTATCCCGAATTTCTCACCTTCTTTTGTTTAATTAAAAACAAAAGAAGGTTTAAACAAAAGAAGGTGAGAAATTCGGGATAAAATCGCATGCGCACTGATAACGATTCTTAAACTGTGAATTGGCTTATTTGAAGCTTTGAATTGTTGTTTTTGATTTCCATTTCAAGAAAAAAAGGCTAAATTTGCAAAGACAGAGCTATTTTTTTTATTTGAAAATAATATTTGACGGCCATTGAGTCTCGACCTCCACGAGATATAAGTTCTGATATGAAAACAAGATTCCATACCATTACTATTACTATTCGCACCAGTCCCTTATAGAGCGAGTATATAAGTAACGCCCGACACTCGCTCGTGGTCAGTTGCAAGTAACCAGCGACATATCCACTCGTGTCCCGCCTTCCTGCCTTTGACATGGAAAACCAAGTTCTAATTGACAATGTCGAGTAAGCTCAAGCCGTGGTTATTCCACCTGCAGTTGCACCGGTCGTTCCTCCAATTCCTCAGGAAGCTGTAATTCCCGTACCACCTCAACTACAAGCGGCCGGTGACCAAGCTCAAGCTAACGCTCCTGTTCAGCAGGATTCCGGTAATTTCGGTCTATAGTTTAATTCCTCGCCCAAGTTATTATACTGTCGTGTAGTGGTTATTCAGTTTGCTTTTAGAGCGTCTTCTTGTAGCTATTTCTACCCAAGTTTAGTCATTTTGCTCCCGTTCTACGTTTTGTTATTGGTCTGAGAAGACATGTTCTAGTGCACATTTCTTTGTAGGCCTGAGCAGGCTTGTTTTCTCTCATTTTATCGCACGTGGTCTGAGTAGACATTCCCTCGTGAGGTATGGGTCTGAGAAGACACGATTTTTAGCCCAGTTTTATGAGCGGTACATGTTATTTGAGTATGGGCGGCAGTGATACAGGTCTGAGGAGACATTATAATTTGGGTCTGTGTAGACATTCCCTCGTGAGGTATGGGTCTGAGAAGACACGATTTTTAGCCCAGTTTTATGAGCAGTACATGTTATTTGAGTATGGGCGGCAGTGATACAGGTCTGAGTAGACATTATAATTTGGGTCTGTGTAGACATTCCCTCGTGAGGTTTGGGTCTGAGAAGACACGATTTTTAGCCCAGTTTTATGAGCAGTACATGTTATTTGAGTATGGGCGGCAGTGATACAGGTCTGAGGAGACATTTTTATTTATCGTGAGAGTCGAAAAACGTACCCCTTTCTGACGGAGCATCCCCGTATAATCAATTATAGGGAGTACCCCCACCCCCCGGGCCGCTTTTAGGCAGTGCCTAATTTATATATTAAGCATGCCTTCAAACGTCCCCCGTGTCTATACCTGGCTATGTTTATTTACGTTGAAAGTTTTCTATTTTTTGTTCATGTAGGTGGTCAGTGAAATCATATTTAGCTTTTTGGACTATTATCAATCTATTTCTGTGAGCAAATGTAACCAATCTGCTGGCCTCGACCTTAGTTACGACCCGGAAATCGCTATTATTCAAATCCAGCTTCTATAAAACTCATATGACCATTTCGTCTTGTGACTTATTTAACTGTCAGAATAGGATCGGAGCTATTTTAAATATGTTCACACCCAAGCAGTCAAGTTTAAAGGACCAATTGGCGATCGAGGACAACCAGGGGATTCCCCCGGAAGTCTGCTACTGATAATATGACGTCATAGGTCACCGAAGTAAATACATTGCTTGGTGAACATTGGTGAGCATTTGTAATTCAATTCTCATTCGTATCGAATCAAAGAATTCATTGAAGCAAGTTTACAAGAAAACTGAGTCAAAGTAAGTTAAAACGGTTAATTATTCCTTTTTATAAGCGTATACATACACTTAATTTTTTTGTAGAACTTTAGTGAACGGCACAGTCAGTAACACTAAGAAGTTTGGTAACTCCTACCACCACATCCGATTCATATTGTCTCTTCCTCCTACGCGTTTTTGGTCCCGTAAATTTGGTTCCGTAAATTTACTTGTAAATTTACTTAAATATATTTCCCGTGGTCGAATTGGAAACTTTTGGTTGTTTGATGGAAGGGCTGATGGAGAGCAAACGGGTTTTGTTTCGTACGGTAGAGGCGGACTTTCGCGACCAGCACATGACTACTTGATGAAGTCGACAAACAATTCCTGTGATTTTCTTTCTAGTTTTTCATTTTTTTTTCTTCAATATTTTCAAATTAGTAAACTCATATCTTTACGAGATTTCAACATAAGTTCGACAATTCTATTTTATTATTAAGCGCTTAGCTATGTATCCGGGGGAAAATTTTGTAATTTAGTTAAGGGGGTTTTCCTGAAGTGAAGCTAGCTAGTCTCACAAAATTTTTCAGATACATTACAATTTTTTCTTTTTCTTTTATAAATTCTTTGCAGATGGGAAAAGGAGTCTTATGCAATATTCAGTCAGTCAACAAACAAATGAATGGAACCACACAAGGAAGCCTTTTGTGTGCCATACCTCGAAGTAACAGACTCTGCTTTGCCGGGACGGAATCACGTGAGAATACAAGTGAGTATTTCAAATATCTTTCTCAATACAGCCCTATAAACCCAGGTTAAAAAAACTAGCGGATATCATATTTCTATAGCTGCACTTGCAAGGAAAATGGAAGCAAATATATTGAGTTAAGTAAGCCAACTCAGCTTTCCGACTGCTGCATTTAGTTTCACTTTCTGGAGTACGTGCTTGTGATATGGGAGAGGCGATTGATCGATATAGTACAAGGTCCACCAGCACGGCTGAAAACCATCAACTCATTATATATATAATATTTGAAATATAACGTGCCTTCCTAAAAGGCATGCACACACACACGCAGTTGGCCATTGTTAAAAAGTGACTGATGATATTAATTTTCTTCAAACATGTTCTTCCATGTGGGATGCTAAAATTCATAAAATTTAACAATGTATGCATGCTCCTTGAACAAAATGTGTAATTATGATTTATTTTGATTTAAAAGGTCCATCTAAAACATTGGTTCTTAGATTTCTAGCAAATATGGGCTTCAAAAGTTATATATGAGATTCATCAAGTCCATGTTGTATCTTGAGATATATTACTATTAGATACTTGCCTTATACTGCTGTAATCTATGTCCACCAATACAACACAGCCTCTCATTTAATGAATACTACATCTAGTGCTAAAATTATAACATCTCTTTGTTTTATTTTTTAGATTTTCTTAAAACCAAGAACGGCAGAACATCTACCTTTCAGATGACAAGAGATGGTACCCAGTACTTTGTTTCAGAGCAGAACAACAGCATTTGTCTCAAGGTATCAATTAGTTTGATAGAACATTCAATATATTCTATGTATACATGTCAGAAATTAGTGGGAGGAAAGGGGTTGGTATTGTGGTTTTTTACTTTTTTTTCTGTGCGGTTTGATTTTGTAGTATTCAAACTTCCCTTACTTCCCCTCCCCCTTTATAAATATTTAGGGTTTCTGGATCAGGTCTTATTTCAATTTTTTATTGGAGGAATTTAATTCTCCCCTCCCCCCCCCCCCCCCTTCCCTCACACACACACACTCACTTTTTCCCATACTAACTTTAGTCTCTTATACTTTCCAACCTAAGCCCCTCCATCCTTTTTAGGGTGCTCTGTGATGGGTCTTTTTGGGGACTTTTTTGGTGTGGTGACCATCAGTAGCTATATATGCAGTGCATAGTTTCAGAAAATTAAAACAATTCATATTTGCCAAACATTTGTAATACATTCAAGTACAAAAATGTATACTACAGTGATTTTACTTGACCAGTGAATCAAAGTTTATAATTAGTGAATAATAATCAATGTAAAACAAAAGAAAACAACAAAATTTATACAGTTCAATTACTATGTATTACGCCATGCAAAATCACTCTAGCAGACAACCAAAATGGACTTGGATGGTTTCCTATTAAGATTTAAAGCTTGATAATGACTTAATTTAAAAAATTGAAAAAATAACTTATATTTGAAAATAATGACTTAATTTGTTTCTTTTATATTTACAGCAGGGTCGACAAGATAGTTCCTGTATCTTTAGAGTTTGTAATATACCAGGCTATCCTTGCAACTGGGTATTAATCAAAGCCATTGCATCTGGACAATATCTGACAACTAACGAAAGTGGGGTGTTAACCACAAGAACTATCAAGACATCTCGTCCACCAATTGAGGGTATATACCAATTTCCAGAAGTTCAAGAAGTTATTAATAATAATTATTTAAGAAACAGTATCAATTTGATATCAATGGAAACTTCAGTTTAGATACGAAGAAAAAGCTGGAGAAAAAAAAACATCAGAAACTGATGAGAACCCCTTTGACAGGCTCTCTAGGGGTTCTGACTAGTAAATATAGTTTTAAAAAAAATTTTAAAAAAAGTTAAAAAAATTCCAATACAGGTATATGGGATTTAGCAATTACAATATTAAGAACATTTTGTTTCTTATTCAGTGTGCTTCAGTGCCTTGAATCTGTTGTCATAGTAATAACATGATTTGGGCATGGGAGCGTATAAAGTAAGTCACTGTGTGACAAATATACATGAAAAACATGTAATATGATACTGTATAATCAGATTTATGAAAATACTTAGATCAATGAATTGATCATTTAAATCTAAGGGATTTTGATCATAGTTGTTATCATAATGATAATACTAGAGGTGTTATAAATGGATTTTCCATAGATTGATTATAATTAAGAATACTTGAATGAAAATATAAATGATAAAAATCAAAAATAGTTATATCAATAAGTGCCCATTTACACTTTCCCCAGTTGTTGTACTTGGCTATATTTGATTAAGCTTTTCTTGTAATAAAGATAATTTTCCAGTATTGATTTAAGCTTGCATTGACTTAGTAGCGGAGCTCCCGCGCGGGCCACCATTGCAATAATTGCAATAATGTAGTCAAAGATGGCTTACACTACTTTGCGGAACGAAACGAAACGAAACGAAACGAAATGGAATGTTGGAGTCTACTTTGCGGAACGAAACGAAACGAAATATTTATAAATTAAATTCATAATAATATACTTTCAATATACGAGCTTTTGCAACACAGGGAGCCCAACATATAAACGCATGAATAAATGTACCGGCAATATAGACCATTTGCAAAAATAATTTTCATAATTTTCATAAATTAAATGCTTACTGAATATTGTGGAATTGTTTTGAACTGTAAAATCACTAGTGAATTAATGGACTTTTCGCGCCAAAGTTGCCAGTCGCTTTTGCGTTACAAAAGCTCATTGCTGGGGTCCCTGTGGTATTCAAAATGGCGCCTGCTAACAGCCCAAGGAAAAAGCTTTATTTGTCAAGTTATTCGGCTTATTCAAGAGATATAGCCAAAGAATCGCAAAGTTAGCACTAAGAGTGGGTAAACAGAAGGCTATTTATTGTGAAACGTGTTTTAATGGCCTCGAAAGTGCGTTGGAAAGCTGCATGTACAGTCTGTACAAGAACCCAGGAAGAACCCTATTTTACGTATAGGGAACGTAAACTATTGCAGAGAAAGTGAAGAAAAAGACGCTACACTTGAAGGTATATTATTCTATATTAAAAGTATATTATTATGAATTTAATTTATAAATATTTCGTTTCGTTTCGTTTCGTTCCGCAAAGTAGACTCCAACATTCCATTTCGTTTCGTTTCGTTTCGTTTCGTTCCGCAAAGTAGTGTAAGCCGTCAAAGATGGATCAAGAAGTATTTTTTCTTATTTTTGCAATGCGAAAAATACGTTTAATCGAAGTCATGTCTGTCTTAAAGTGAACAAAAACAATTTTTCGACTTTAGCGACTTGTTAAAGAAGATTTAGCGAGGGAAAGCGAGGGAAGACTCTTAATCTTACGATGAAGTTTCGTGACTGAAACTTCAGTGAGAGAAAAAGTGGCCTGTAGACCAGAAAAACCTGATTATACTGCAAGAATGATATTTCAGTTACGTAGAAAACACATCATAGAAGGTAAATTCATTAATTTTAACTAATATTTCGTAAAAAATCGACAAGAAATGTGTAAACTAGCTGGAGAAACTCTCAGACAAGCCAAGGCCGTTGGTTCGGCAAACATTGTCAGAAAAACTTGGATAGTTTGTCGTTTTTACTGCATTCTAGATTTTTATCATCTTTTTCTTCATTACTTGTGAACCAAAAAAGCGATATTTGAAGCTTTGATTTTTTTTTGTTGATCCCATTTCAAGAAAAAAGGCTAAGACTTAGTAAAAAGACTTGGTTCTTTGAAAAAATATATTTGACGGCCAGCGAACCTCACGCGAAGTCAAAACAAGATTCCAGTTTCATAATCATATGAATATTTTGACATTTTTATAGATAATTTATTTTAATGTTGAATGAAATATGAAAAAGGAATACATATCACACCAAATATTTGCTATTTAGCGGGCTTTTCCAGCTGCTATTACTATTACACAATCGCAAAAATGATGAGTTTTTTTTTTTTTATGGATAAGCTTATGTTTTTGTAAGATATTTCGCTCGATAATAAAGTGTCACGAAGGTTTTCTCTGGTGGGACTAGCTCGTCCTTCAGTGACACAGAATATGGACGCTTTCTGGTGTTTTACTGATCTTTATTCTGCTCTTGACTTCACTCTGACTTCGACTGAGCTAACTCTCTTCGACTCTGGAGTGAACTAACTAGTAGCAACTAGCAAACTCGTATTTATGCCAACAGCTAGGGGCTACGTCACATAACCGGTTTGTGCCAAGTCAAACTGGGCACAGCTAGTTATACAGCATATGACGTAAGGCTTGAGGGTAGATATTTACTTAGTGCAAAAATAAGAGCGCTTACCCGCAAGACTCGCCCTAACCAAACCGGCGATAGAATTCGCTAGCTGGACTAGTAAAGAATATTTTACAATAACAATACTTTGTAGTTCCAAACAATATAACCTTAAGCGAAGGCTCAGAAAACGGCTAGCAAACAATCTGTTTACCGAATAAACAGTGTTACTTTTCCCAGTACGCATGTTCAAACCTGTACAAAACTGAAACTGGTTTTTACTGGAAAAGTACTGTGGTTTGCAGCTGTTATCTACTAAAAGCCTTCCTCTAGTTGAATGAAGACCAGGAAATAATTGTCATGAAGCAAACATTGACTAGGTTAAATGACCAACCAACAAACAAGTCATTAGGATCGAGTTGCTATTGGCTGGGCACGTGTCAGAATAGACTGTCTGTTGATAAATCATTACTAAACAACAAGAGTTTCAATTACTCAAGATAGTGTGAGGTGAACCGAGATCAAAATATGATTTTTCCCTCATTTCCAAATAACTCTAAAACTTTCCCCATTACAAAAGTTAAGAATAAATATGAAAAAAAACTTTTCAAAGAACAACTTACTAAAAAAGAAAATTATTATCTTGCATTAATGAATATGTCTCTCTTTACATGTGAAGTTCAAGTGAATGTAAGCTTAAGCTTATCAGTAATATTTTTCGACAATTTTCAGTGTAGTTCACTTTCCACCTAAAAAACTTACAACTTTGATTACTAAGATTTGCTGAATGAAATCCTTTGTTCTATACATGTATTCATTTTAGGCAGTGCCTAAATCTATATATTATACACCTTGTTTTTTTGTTTCATGATAGGTCATACTCACATAGTCTCTCTCTCCCTTTCAGTATTTATAATGTATATAGAGAGGGGGGTTATTTGAAATATACACTCGTAGTTTCTAGTATACGCACAAGCCTTTAGGCGAGTGTGTATACGAAGAAAATAGGAGTGAGGAGTGGGATATCCACAGTATGCCACGAGAAACCATTTTTAACCATTTTATCCCACACCATAGATAATCATACCAAGCCCAAAAAGCACTATCAATGGTTACTTTTTCTCATGTTTTTCTTTTTGCCTGTGCCTTGAACATGACTGCGTAGGTCAAAAGCTTGGGAAAACAGAAGTAAAAGACAGGAAGCTGACGTAACAATTTGTTCATCTCTCGTTTTCACCTCACATTTTCTAAATTGCGGTGATGGAAACAAAACGAACCAAATTTCAATTTGTACTTTTAATTTAGGTGCGTCTCCAACGGTGATTTGTGACGTCACACATCACATATAAGCCAATTCACAGTTTAAGAATCGTTATCAGTGCGCATGCGATTTTATCCCGAATTTCTCACCTTCTTTTGTTTAATTAAAAACAAAAGAAGGTTTAAACAAAAGAAGGTGAGAAATTCGGGATAAAATCGCATGCGCACTGATAACGATTCTTAAACTGTGAATTGGCTTATTTGAAGCTTTGAATTGTTGTTTTTGATTTCCATTTCAAGAAAAAAAGGCTAAATTTGCAAAGACAGAGCTATTTTTTTTATTTGAAAATAATATTTGACGGCCATTGAGTCTCGACCTCCACGAGATATAAGTTCTGATATGAAAACAAGATTCCATACCATTACTATTACTATATACAATAGGGCTGTAAAGTGTGACGTCACTCGTATGGAAAAACAACTTCTGGGTCCAAAACGAAAAGCAGTTTTATTAAGATTTTTCTTACTTTTTCTTTATGACTGGATTTGCTGTCCAAAGTTCTAACTGTTTCAGGTGGAGGCTAATTCATTGAGAACATTTTTTGCTTTATTTTATCGGTTTTTGTGAGCAGTTGGACCCGGAAATAGGAGTCTAATGCCTCTCAAAGCGCTGGAAGTCGCATTTCCGAGAGTCTGAATATCAAATTTTTTCCTAAACCTCCTTAGTTGCTCAAGTCTATGGAGGTCGATTAGCTTGGTAAACATGACGTCATTTCTACGTCATTATTTCCGATCAGCTAGTTGGAACCCCCCCCCCCCCTTCAAAAATTCCTGGATCCGCCCTCGTATTCACCAACATTTCTACAGCCCATTTTTCACTGAAATGTCCCAATGGGGTTTACTTTGACTAGTGAATAAGCTTATATGAAAACTTGACGGAAGCAGTTCACTTTCCAACTCAAAAACTATTAGTGTTTATACACCTTGTTCTATACATATATATTCATATGTTCTATAATCTATAACTATTTTTAATTTCTTCGAATTGAATAAGTTTTTTGATACTTTTGAAGGCTTAAAATATTGATTTTTCTTTTTTCTTCTCATGTTGTAAAATCGATCCCAAGAAAAAGTGGTCAAGTTGTTTCGTAACGCCCCGTCATACGCTTGTCACGCATACTCCGTTCAGTAATATAGCACAGAGGAAGTGACGAAAGCACGAAAGAAGTGTGTAGAGACGCACGAGCAGTAGGTGAGTGCTTCTCACACTTCTTGAGTGCTTTCGGTGCTTCAGTCCTAAGTGCTTCATTACTGAACGGAGCACGGAAAAAGCTGTTTTAGTATCTGTTTTATTATTATAGAAAGAAAAAAACCGTTGTAGTTTTCGATGAATGTGTTCTTACAATTACAGTGAGGACACTCGAACCGTGAACACTTTGAGGTTTTTTCATACTTTTTTTCTCCTTTATCCCTTGTGTGAATCGATTGGAAATATGATTTATTTTGAACAATAAGATTATTTGAGTTCAGTGCTTCCTTTTCAGAAGCGTTTGAAGCAGTATAAAGTTCATAAAATAAAAAATATAAAAATATCGAGTGTTATGTTTCGAGTGTCCTCACTGTAAGGCCCAGTTACACGTTTAAACTTTTAGCTGAAACTCGTGTGTTACGGCGTTGCGAGACAAGTTTCGAAACGAATTGCACATTGCAACTCTCCAGCTGTGCGTCGCAAGAAAGTTTCACGAAAAGTAGAACTGCTTCAGTTCTACTTAAGCAACCGAAACGTGTGTCGCAAACAAGTTTCAGGGCGAAATTGTGCCGTGTAATTATTATAACACCCCTGCGAAACCTGTCTCGCTCGCAACGCCCAACGTTGCACACAAGTTTCAGCTAAAAGTTTCAACGTGTAACAAGACCTTCAGTAATTACTTGCAAATTTTGCAGCGCGCGCGGATGGCGTCAGCAACCGTGCAACATTGCCTTAAGGGGTACTTCGGGTCGTTTCATACGGGGATGCTCCGCCCGGACTCTCGACCCCTTACCCTTTGATATACCAAATTTCAGCAAAAAGGCACCCCTTTTATGTACTTTTTTGCATGAAAAGGTACCCCTTTCATACACTTTTGAAGAAAAGCTACCCCTTTTTATACCAAAATTCACAAATTCCCACCCCTTTTCTATACCTGCGGCCTGAAAAACGTACCCCTTTCGGGCGGAGCATCCCCGTATAATCAATTATAGGGAGTACACCCACCCCCCGGGCCGCTTTTAGGCAGTGCCTAATTTATATATTAAGCATGCCTTCAAACGTCCCCCTTGTCTATACCTGGCTATGTTCATTTACGTTGAAAGTTTTCTATTTTTTGTTCATGTAGGCGGTCAGTGAAATCATATTTAGCTTTTTGGACTATTATCAATCTATTTCTGTGAGCAAATGTAAATCTGCTGGCCTTTACCTTAGTTACGACCCGGAAATCGCTATTATTCAAATCCAGCTTCTATAAAACTCATATGACCATTTCGTCTTGTGACTTATTTAACTGTCAGAATAGGATCGGAGCTATTTTAAATATGTTCACACCCAAGCAGTCAAGTTTAAAGGACCAATTGGCGATCGAGGACAACCAGGGGATTCCCCCGGAAGTCTGCTACTGATAATATGACGTCATAGGTCACCGAAGTAAATACATTGCTTGGTGAACATTGGTGAGCATTTGTAATTCAATTCTCATTCGTATCGAATCAAAGAATTCATTGAAGCAAGTTTACAAGAAAACTGAGTCAAAGTAAGTTAAAACGGTTAATTATTCCTTTTTATAAGCGTATACATACACTTAATTTTTTTGTAGAACTTTAGTGAACGGCACAGTCAGTAACACTAAGAAGTTTGGTAACTCCTACCACCACATCCGATTCATATTGTCTCTTCCTCCTACGCGTTTTTGGTCCCGTAAATTTGGTTCCGTAAATTTACTTGTAAATTTACTTAAATATATTTCCCGCGGTCGAATTGGAAACTTTTGGTTGTTTGATGGAAGGGCTGATTGAGAGCAAACGGGTTTTGTTTCGTACGGTAGAGGCGGACTTTCGCGACCAGCACATGACTACTTGATGAAGTCGACAAACAATTCCTGTGATTTTCTTTCTAGTTTTTCATTTTTTTTTCTTCAATATTTTCAAATTAGTAAACTCATATCTTTACGAGATTTCAACATAAGTTCGACAATTCTATTTTATTATTAAGCGCTTAGCTATGTATCCGGGGGAAAATTTTGTAATTTAGTTAAGGGGGTTTTCCTGAAGTGAAGCTAGCTAGTCTCACAAAATTTTTCAGATACATTACAATTTTTTCTTTTTCTTTTATAAATTCTTTGCAGATGGGAAAAGGAGTCTTATGCAATATTCAGTCAGTCAACAAACAAATGAATGGAACCACACAAGGAAGCCTTTTGTGTGCCATACCTCGAAGTAACAGACTCTGCTTTGCCGGGACGGAATCACGTGAGAATACAAGTGAGTATTTCAAATATCTTTCTCAATACAGCCCTATAAACCCAGGTTAAAAAAACTAGCGGATATCATATTTCTATAGCTGCACTTGCAAGGAAAATGGAAGCAAATATATTGAGTTAAGTAAGCCAACTCAGCTTTCCGACTGCTGCATTTAGTTTCACTTTCTGGAGTACGTGCTTGTGATATGGGAGAGGCGATTGATCGATATAGTACAAGGTCCACCAGCACGGCTGAAAACCATCAACTCATTATATATATAATATTTGAAATATAACGTGCCTTCCTAAAAGGCATGCACACACACACGCAGTTGGCCATTGTTAAAAAGTGACTGATGATATTAATTTTCTTCAAACATGTTCTTCCATGTGGGATGCTAAAATTCATAAAATTTAACAATGTATGCATGCTCCTTGAACAAAATGTGTAATTATGATTTATTTTGATTTAAAAGGTCCATCTAAAACATTGGTTCTTAGATTTCTAGCAAATATGGGCTTCAAAAGTTATATATGAGATTCATCAAGTCCATGTTGTATCTTGAGATATATTACTATTAGATACTTGCCTTATACTGCTGTAATCTATGTCCACCAATACAACACAGCCTCTCATTTAATGAATACTACATCTAGTGCTAAAATTATAACATCTCTTTGTTTTATTTTTTAGATTTTCTTAAAACCAAGAACGGCAGAACATCTACCTTTCAGATGACAAGAGATGGTACCCAGTACTTTGTTTCAGAGCAGAACAACAGCATTTGTCTCAAGGTATCAATTAGTTTGATAGAACATTCAATATATTCTATGTATACATGTCAGAAATTAGTGGGAGGAAAGGGGTTGGTATTGTGGTTTTTTACTTTTTTTTCTGTGCGGTTTGATTTTGTAGTATTCAAACTTCCCTTACTTCCCCTCCCCCTTTATAAATATTTAGGGTTTCTGGATCAGGTCTTATTTCAATTTTTTATTGGAGGAATTTAATTCTCCCCTCCTATTAAGATTTCCTATTAAGATTTAAAGCTTGATAATGACTTAATTTAAAAAATTGAAAAAATGATTTGTATTTGAAAATAATGACTTAATTTGTTTCTTTTATATTTACAGCAGGGTCGACAAGATAGCTCCTGTATCTTTAGAGTTTGTAATATACCAGGCTATCCTTGCAACTGGGTATTAATCAAAGCCATTGCATCTGGACAATATCTGACAACTAACGAAAGTGGGGTGTTAACCACAAGAACTATCAAGACATCCTGTCCACCAATCGAGGCTATATACCAATTTCCAGAAGTTCAAGAAGTTATTAATAATAATTATTTAAGAAACAGTATCAATTTGATATCAATGGAAACTTCAGTTTAGATATGAAGAAAAAGCTGGAGAAAAAAAAACATCAGAAACTGATGACAACCCCTTTGACAGGCTCTCCAGGGGTTCTGACTAGTAAATATAGTTTTAAAAAATTTTTTAAAAAAAGTTAAAAAAATTCCAATACAGGTATATGGGATATAGCAATTACAATATTAAGAACATTTGTTTCTTATTCAGTGTGCTTCAGTGCCTTGAATCTGTTGTCATAGTAATAACATGATTTGGGCATGGGAGCGTATAAAGTAAGTCACTGTGTGACAAATATACATGAAAAACATGTAATATGATACTGTATAATCAGATTTATGAAAATACTTAGATCAATGAATTGATCATTTAAATCTAAGGGATTTTGATCATAGTTGTTATCATAATGATAATACTAGAGGTGTTATAAATGGATTTTCCATACTAGATTGATTATAATTTATTAGAGTGATTGCAATAAACCCGTTCAACAATTACTAGACTTATACACACTATTAATCACAAGTACTAGCTAATAGACTCTAAGAAGACTACAAATAGTCTAACTAAAACAAAAATTATTAAACAGACAACAAATGAATGTAGTCTATACATGTTTATTGACATTTATATGTATTTCAATTTTTAAGTCGGATAACTGGAAAGATTGTAGAAGGCAAAACGGCAAAGCTTTAATTCAATCTTTTACACGGAATGAATTAATTACTTATTTACAGTTTAAAATTTGTAAAGCAAATGACTCGTAGTAAAAATATTGTTTTTCAGTAGAATGAGACCGCTATTTCGTCTTGATAAAATTTAACCAATAAAGTTGTAGTCTTCACACATGAGCTAGTTACACTAGGCTAATACACACTAATAAACTCTAGCAGATAGTCGTAGACTTTGACTAAAAGATTTTGTTGAACGGGTTTATTGTAATCACTCTAAGAATACTTGAATGAAAATATAAATGATAAAAATCAAAAATAGTTATATCAATAAGTGCCCATTTACACTTTCCCCAGTTGTTGTACTTGGCTATATTTGATTAAGCTTTTCTTTTAATAAAGATAATTTTCCAGTTGATTTAAGCTTGCATTGACTTACACCTTGTTTTTTTGTTTCATGATATGTCATACTCACATACTCTCTCTCTCCCTTTACAGTATATTATATAATGTATATATGCTGGGAGATGTGAAATATACACTTGTAGTTTCTAGTATATGCACAAGCCTTTAGGCGAGTGTATATATGAAGAAAATACGAGTGAGGAGTGGGATATCTATGGTATGCCACGAGAAACCATTGTATAACCATTTTATCCCACACCATAGATAATCATATCAAGACCAAAAAGCACTATCAATGGGTGTTGTAAATCCAAACAGCAAGAGATCATTACAATATGGAATTTTCCCAAACTTTGTCTTCAGGTTTTTCCAGCATATTTTCTTGTGAGCTGACAATATTTACATACAAATATAATACATTTGAAGGTTGTTATAAGCAACATGCAACAAAACTTTCACCAACCTTTATTGAACTAGCTGTATACCCTAACTGAGACTTAGAACAAAGTTTGTATTGAAAGTATATTTATTAATATCAGATTTGATAAACTAAAAAAATTAATAGCTTCCAAATTTAACAATCTTATTTTAACAAATTACATTAACAAAGTGAATAACTTTATTCCCAATATATGAATATTCAGTTATTCGATGCACAAATAAACTTTTTATTAATAGTTTAGTTTATGTCACTTGATATAATTGTTTTTTTGGGTAGAAGGAGGATGGCTTCACTGTGAGCCATATAGAGTGAAAGTCATATAATATATAGAAGCAAGGAATTTATATGACATGTATATTAATATAATAGTGTATTTTAAAAATACACAATTGTAAACTTGAACCTTTTTTAGAACTGCATCTCTCCTAATATATACACAATTATGCAGCAATGCATTTATATTTTTTACCTTAGTCTGACACACTTGCTCTTAAAATTTGAGACAGTAGAACAATAATTATTATTCTAACCCTTAAAAATGATTCCAGTTTGTTTCTAATCAATATATGTTACAATGGACTCAGATATTTTAAACTTCTTTGTGTTTCTAAGCAATGCAAAATACTTCAGACATGGTCATCTGAAAATAAAAATGAAAAAGAATATCAAAAAAGGTACTAGGTGTCATGACTGCAAAGTTAAAAGAACCCAAAGATTAGGATAATACATGGCAATCAATCAATTAATGCATTACTTGTATGCAATGTAGACTTTCGCAAAGTCCTTCTTCTCCATTCACTCTTACTAGTTATTAACGTCTCGTAAGGAATAAAGCACAGGCAGCCCAACCTGGACCAGGATCACAAGGGCTGGACAAAGAACTTTTCCAACTTGCTTCCCGCCAATTTTAGCGACCCAAAAATGGGGCACCGAATTACTGTATGCTTGCGCTCTTGGTCAATGTACATAAATTTAGCGCATGCTATAGAAATACACACCATTTTTGGTGCGAAACGCAAATGAAAATCCTGCAAGAGGAACAAGTTGACCTCTCGTAACTTAGACGTTCGCTATGTTATTGTTTTGTTTTTACATTTGCTTCGCTCGTGACTCTGTGAGTCTCTCTCTCTGAGAGGTCGACTTGGAGCAAGTCTATATGCAATGCACCATAATTATAATGATTATGCACAGTCATACTATACTCACCATGATACCACCATCTTGTCTTCTTGGGATTTTTATGGCAAGTTGAAACGTATATGTTATTGTCTGGTGGTCGTTTCTAAAAAGAAGTAGATGAGCATGATTTATAAGCAAAGCATAACTTACAGAAGAACAAAAATTCTTTAGTTAATATTTGACTATGTGTCTTCTGTGAAATGATTTATTTCTTGAACCAAGCTTTCCGCCATCTTGGCCATCATCAGGGTTGTAGTACACGTATTATGTTTAAAATAATGCATGTAGTTAACAATAAGCGCGCGCATACAGGAAATAAAATAAATAAATAAATAATTTCGCAGAAGACACATAGTCAAATATTAACTTCATGCCTGCGTGCAAACAAATATTGGAAATTCTTTAGTTATTTAACTGTAATATAATTGCAATATGAAATGAATGTTTAAGCAGATATTCCAGTTGTGCTTCAAGTATATATGTGGGTAGAACGTAGGGGAGCGAGGATTGGATATTCTATGGAGCATACATTATTATCTTAATCAGGACTACCGCTATTGTCTCTTACAACTATCAAGTAGCCCCAAGCCTTCATATATCTATCTATACCTATTTCAATTAACATTGATATCAGGAGATCTGGAATGGTCGATTTGAGACAAATAGGGATTGGTGGGTGTCAACATGAATTTTTGTGAATTAATAATGCGATAAGTGACACAAATTAGCAATTCAATACCATTCAAGCGTGATTGCAACTATGCACTTGCAATATTTTTGAGGTGAACATTCAATCTCCTACGATTCCTATGGGTCTCAGATTGACCATTTTAGATCTCCTGTTATCAACGTTCATTGAAATACTAAGGTGTAACGGGCTCTTCTACGAGGTTCACTCCACACGCACTGCTACAGTAACTACTGTTTGCAGCACACAACGTTGAATTCACATCTTATGGAGGAAAGAAAACTGGAGAAAACCCCTCATGGCAAGAGAGAGAACTAGCACACATCAAACAAACTTCAGTCAAGACTCAAACATGTGACCCCAGGCTTGAACTATACAGAGGTGAGAGATACTACTGCAGTAGCACATTTGATGATAATAATAATAATAATAATAATAATAATAATAATAATAATAATAATAATAATAATAATAATAATAATAATAATAATAATGACTTTATCTAAAGAGGATAAGACATGTAATACATGTAGTGTAAATACACTAACAAACTTGTGGTCCTCTTTAATGTGCAGATCAAAGTAACATGAAGTCCTTTACCTTCTCTTTGCAGCTACTCAACATGCTTACAATACTGAGGCAAACAGACTCTACTGAAAGGGCAGGTGACCAGTCTTCAGTCAAGATAGACAAACATATATGTCCGTTACTGTAGATGTGTGGGTGAACAGGAACATTTGAACCAACAAATATTACCTGCAAAATTGAGAAGAATTATTAGTAACAGTCTAAAAGAATCAAGAACATGAATTATATAAAGTTACAATTCAAAAACATATATAATATTTTTGAAATAATAATATTAATATGCATTAAATATTTTATTAAGTAAAGATTGATTTGGGTTTCCTGTGTAAACAAGTAAGATACGAGTCAGAATGACTTTGAAGGAGCATTCGTATAGTGGAAAACATATGAGTGGTTTTCATATGAGTGGGAAAACATTCATCAAATTCATACTGCAGTTGTACCATATCTTACTGTAGCCATAACTATGCATTTTGATTGGATAAATTACTAATATACAATGGGAAGCCATTTCAATGTTATGGCCGTCATATTGGGTATGTGCTGTAAGTCAGTACCATGTTTCCCACTCATGCCAAAACCACTCTATATAATACTGACTTAAAGAATGTACATAATACATGCTAATAACATTTCTTGATAAAAACAATGTTTTAAGTGTAAACCATTAAATTTTACCATAATTAATGTTTTTTTCTTCAGACACTCTTACATGCATCAATGTATTGTTATCTAATACCATTCATGTATTTACCATGACTGTAATATTGAACTAAACCAGTGATGGTTTAAATATTTATCCCATTGATGATTTAAAAAAAAAAGTCTTTAATGATTTATTACTATGCAAAAACACATTAATGGTTACTGTTCGACGATCCCATTAATGGTTTTTTAAATGGTTAATATGCAATTCCCATTCAAAAAATACCATTCATTTTTTTTTACTTTTTTTCCCCTGCACTAAAAAGGTGTATCAATTGACTTGCTTTTTGTGTTTGTTTGTTATGAAGGATCAATCATGTCATACAGGCTATATAATTTATAAATTCTTGTTGCTCTCTGTATACGTTTAATTATTAAAAATCTGATAATAATGTTAAATGGCAAAAGCTTAGAGGCTTAAAAATCTACAAACAGTATCTGGCCACATTTGTGTTCCTTTGTTTACTAAAAATAACAATATAGCGGTAGTTTAAAGGTAACACTTAACAGTAAAAAAAAGATAAACTAGAGGCCTCTCTATGTAGCAAATAGTACAGCCAAAAATACTTATTTTAACGAATGAAAAGATTTTTTCAAAACACAAAATCAACTAAAAAGCATTATATAAACAACAAGAATAAATATAACTATTGCTTTTGTGTGCTTCAACCAATCAAAATACATGTACTATAGTGTATGTCAATTATAGTACAATAGGGTATGTCTACAATTCAGCTCCATATTAACTATACAGTGTCACACTCATACCAACACTACTATAGGTAAAGTAGAAAGACTCTATAAGACAGAACATGTACCTCTGGTGAGTCAAATGGGTAGCGTGATCCAAATTTGAATTGTAGTTGGAATTTTTCATTTTCATAAAGTGTACCTGAAAGAGTGAGATATAACTATTACATCTTAGCTTCTTTTCAACTAAAACCACAACCTGATGCATCTCATTCAATCCTAAATCCTAAGTTGAACATTTTCACTTCCCTTTAGGAATCTATTTCGTATTGGGCAGTGTTTTCGCAGGGGGAGGGGGAGGGGGAGGGGATATGATACAATTTTCAAAACCAGTTTTAAAGTGTGGTTACACGTTTTTTTTTTTTTAATGGCGAACATAACATAAATTGTGTGCTCACAAACGTTTCTTGAATTGTTTTCAAAGAAGTCATTGTCCCCTGCTTGTAACAATAAAAGACTGATTCCTTGAGCCTATGAAAGTTTTCACAGCATCCAACAGGAATTTAGGATCTTGGACGTTACCCATGACTTTCATCATAATATAATTTTAGCAAAAACGAAAAGAAGGAAAGGTTGACATACCTTCACTTTTAGTACTAATACAATTTTGGGCCAATGACAGGGTTTATAAATAACAAAATGATGACATATCTTAACGCTTTTTTCAAAGACATAATGTTTGACATTTGACCAGCAAAACTCCTGATTCAGCTGCTATGAGAAAAATTCCTCTTTTAAAACCAAAACCTCTTCTTATGTCTTTCAAAAAGTATCTTTATTAAAAAATTATCAAAAACTAACCTTGTGCGCCATCCAACTCTATGATCCATCTGGGAAAATAAAAATGAAAACAAGATTAATTTTTCTACGGCTAAAATTCGAAAATTGGCCAGCTCACAGCTAAAAACTTTTTGCTGAATAAGCCATAAATTTTATTGGTAAAACTTCCCAGAGCTTCTTAATCGTCTAAAAAACCTCTAAAAAGCCTAAAGAGTTCAAAAGTTCGAAGGATTTTCACTCCAACGTTTTCTGAAAGTCCGTTCAACTGGGAAGAAAGTTCTGGTATTAGAAAAATTTGATAGAGATGAGACGAGTTTGTTGTCCGTCTTGGCTTTCTGTCCTTGAAAAATGCAAAGATTCTTGATAATATGGGCTATTTTGGCCTTTCTTACTTCGTAAGGTTCGATTCTCTGTGGATTTTCATGCCAGATGGCGGTCTTTTCTGTAGTTCGCAGAGCTCTTTCTGCAACCTCTTCTTCCAAGCAGCCGCCATGTTTCCTTCACCTTCTTCTTCGTGTTTGTTTTGATCCTGTCTTACTGGTTTGACTCGCTTTCATGCTACACTCCACTGACCGCATGCACTGCTGGCGGTATTTTTAACGTCATTAACAATCACCACAGGAAACCCACAAAACAACAAAAATAAGTTCCTTCAAGAACCTTTATTGTATAGCCTATCGATTTCTTTTTTAATTTGTCTAAACTTTCCTTTTTTTAGATTTGTCATTTATCTACCCTGTTTGCAAAGGTCTTTTACTGTCCTCCCTATTGCTTTTTATCCCGCTACTCGTACTGAAGAAACTTCTGCTTGCAGTATACTTGATTTATTCACATGTGTACAATATATTTTTGCGTATTTGTACGCGGTGGTCTAAATGTAGCAACTGTCTTAACCGTGGGGAAAATACCAGGCTGCAGAATTAACTGGTCCAGCATCCAACCTTTACGTACCCCATCCACCAAGTCCTTTCCTTCCTTCTCAATTGTTCTCCATAGTGAGATCAGTACGTAAATTCTTGGCTTAGGGGAAAAAGAAGAAAGAGAAAAAGAAATTAGCTTAGAAACTCGCAACAAGATTATGAACAAAATGTATTAGATAAAATTAAATTACCTTTTTCCTTGTTCCTTTTCTTTTTGTCGGCGCTTTTTTTTCAGCTTTCGCTTCTTGTTTTTAGTTAGCTTTTCTTCTGTTTTCGTAGACGGATCTGCAGCTTCTTGGTTTGACACCCCACAACGTGATGGAGTCGAGGTGGAAGTGGTCGTATCCCTACCTAGAAAGCAAGAACGATGTCTCAGTAAGAACACATTCTGCCGGAGAACACTGATTGACAGATACCATTTCACCTTGAATTTTGCTGTTGACTGTCTGTTGGAGGTCCTCTGGAGTTACAGCAACAGTGTACACCTTCTTTAACTTTGGAAGAGGTACGGGCCAATCTACATGAATATATAAACAAATAAATATACACTCCACAAATAAAGAAGTAAGCAAATGGAGGAATAATAAAAATAAATAAACAAAGAAATGCATGAATGAATAAATGACTGACTGTCTGACTGTCTGACTGACTGACTGTCTGACTGACTGTCTGACTGTCTGACTGTCTGACTGTCTGACTGTCTGACTGTCTGACTGTCTGACTGTCTGACTGTCTGACTGTCTGACTGTCTGACTGACTGTCTGACTGACTGACTGGCTGACTGTCTGACTGACTGGCTGGCTGACTGACTGACTGACTGAATGACTGACTGTCTGAATAACTGAATGACTGAATGACTGAATGACTGACTGACTGACTGTCTGACTGACTGGCTGGCTGGCTGACTGACTGACTGACTGACTGAATGACTGACTGTCTGAATAACTGAATGACTGAATGACTGAATGACTGACTGACTGACTGACTGACTGACTGACTGACTGACTGACTGACTGACTGACTGACTGACTGACTGACTGACTGACTGACTGACTGACTGACTGACTGACTGACTGACTGACTGACTGACTGACTGACTGACTGACTGACTGACTGACTGACTGACTGACTGACCGACTGACCGACTGACCGACTGACCGACCGACTGACCGACTGTCCGACTGTCCGACTGTCCGACTGATCGACCGACCGACCGACTGACCGACTGACTGACTGCAGCAAAGTGTCTTAAGAGAGAGTCTCTGCATTTCACATCAGAAAATAGTTTAATAGAATAATTTCTGCATGTCTGCTCATGTGGTTGGTGGGGTTTAGAGCATGAAGAGAAAGCCAATAAATGGTGACGGTTGTGGACCGGGGGGTAGGGGGAGTAGAGGTTCAGTAGTTTGACGTGACATTCGTTTGACCGATTCATAAGATAACCACAGCATCAGCCACAAGCATTGACTGACTGAGGTCCTGCATTTTCTATTGGTGGATTTCAATCAGCTGATTAAAGTCCTCGAATTTCATTACCTGATGAACATTCCGGAAGACACAGGAAATGACGTAAAGTGAAGCAATTTTCAAAATATAGACTGCGTGCTCTCCGACTTTGGCTAACCAGATTTAAATTCGCGCAGGCTATCAAGGACATTGAAGGGATGAATGATTCTATAGGAACAAGTTTTTTTTTAAATTCAAATTGTCTCATTGATTCCTATGCAAAAGCTCGATTCGATAACACGTTGAACCAATTTGTCCTAAATATTCTTATTGCATTGAACACTTGTCAATATTTTTGATAATAATAATAAATAACAATAAATAATAGGTCCGTCTTTATTAGTCTTATAAAAAACATATACAAGACATCGTAAATAAATAATAGATGAATATTTCCTCAAATCTGTCATTTTCAGCTATACTAAATATGCGTTGAAGAAAATCGCAAAAGAAAATCGAGAATTTAAACGATGCACTAACTTTGCAATATGACACAGACTTTTACACTATTCACTCGAATCGTATTAAGCCATTTCCGAGCATGCGCAGTAGGTTTTCACCCATTGGTCATCCGATGCAAGTTGAGTTAGATCTTCATAGCCCATTTTCGATATTCACGTTGAGTGATCACACACAAATCAATTCAAGACGAGGGTCCGGGAAACAAAAGAATGCTAGAATTTCTCCATTTTCTCCTCGGAGCCTCGTCTTGAATTGCATTGTGCGTGATCACTCAAGCAGAATATCGAAAGTGGGCTATTATAGACCCCTTGCAGCACGTCGGAATGCAGCTCAAAGTGAAGGACAAAGCAATAGGTTCCAATTCTCAGAAGATTAAAATTCTTTTGTTTTGTCCTTCAAATTGAGCTTATTTGACATCACATGAAAGTGGTCCATTGTAACGTCATGATCCCTTGGTAGCATTTCCCCTGAACTCAAATTAATTGAAACTGAAGTGAGCAGTAGCCTCACAATGACTGACGTCACATTGCTGCAAAGATTAACGACTGAGAGATTCGTATGTGCAGGTTTAAGCTCGACGGAAACAAAAGCTGAAATAACGGAAAGCAGTCTTGTAAAACTAAATTAGCTTCAGCATAGTTTATATTGCTTACAAGCAAACCTTCCTGATACAAGTAGTTTAAACAGCTGAAGCAAAAGCAGCAACAAACTGCCGTATCAGAAGTAAGGCAAAAGAATGCTAATAAACATGTTTTTTATCCATATGCTTGGGTTTTTATTGTCATATTTCATTCAACTTCCGCTTGCAACGGAAGAAAAAAGATACCAAAGAACTGTGCATGTGCTCCGGAAACTGCAAACAGCAAGTGTTGAGTCTTGGATGTTTTCTGAGACAACTGACTTAATAATACCCTGAAAGAGTTAGACCTTAAAGAAAATAATATTAGAAATGCAACGAATGCCATTTGGGCAATAATTCTAACAAATTTTCAAAGTCTGCAATATGTTTTGCTGAATGCGAATCTGCTTGAATAAAGGAATCTGAGCGGACTAACTTTCTAAATTTCCATCGGAAAACAACCCGAGGAAGCCCTTCGGTTATAGATAAGTAATCCATTTATCCGAGCATGCGTAGCACGCTTTTCTCCAGTGATGTTTTGAAGTCACAACTGATAATACGAGGCCAACATTTGATTGGAACACTTAAATATTGCAGTCATATTTTAGAATATTTGCCAATTATTGTAGTAAATCTAGTAAGGTATCAATGTATTAATATAATTAACTTTCAAAAACGAAACATCAAAACATATAAATAACGCTTAGACGGTATTTTTTTCGACGTCATGAATTTTATAACATTAAGATCTCAGTCTTGCCAAAAAGATTATCCATATCATATACTGGTCTCTCGGTACACACTACGTACCGCAATCATTTTTGCTTAAAAATTGTATTGGTATTGAAATGCAAGCTTGCGATTTTTGTTCCAGATAGATGTTACTCCGTGTTCAAAACAGGGGTGTATCGAGCCGGGGGTATCGAGGTCTCGATCATGGGGAGAGAGGCAATGTACCATTTCCCGCCATATCCATAGGAATCCCGCATGAATTAAAGAAATTTCGGTAACGACATCAAAATTGGGGGGGGGGGGGGGGGAAGGGTTATGCGCCACGCCACTGGTTCAAAAGTCGTATAATTTGTAGCGGAGATAGGATTTTGTCGGCCGTTCCACAGTTCGCCTGTTCACACTAGTTCTGGTTCATTCCTTGAACCGTAGTAAAAAGCTATCCTGTATAGTGGTTACATAGCCTTATCAATTGATTTTAACAAGGGAATGGAGCATTTTATCAAAAATCGGAGACACATTTTTGACAAGTGATTTCTCGGGATCTGAGAAAGAGAATATACACTGAGTTCCCATCAATACCGGCTGTCGTGGAAGTCCACGAAGAGATCTCCGCGAAAATTTGGATTGATTCTCTCTAACTTAAAAGGATAAATTCATTTTACAAAACAAAGAAACGAAAGTTTCTACATTTATCCAGCTTTAAGAAAATGTATACTCTATATAGAGTTGAATGCAGACCCTGATATCTTAAGGTCTATCAGTATATTTTCAGATTTTTTTCACATGTTAAATGAAATTTTAGTAATATTTCTGACAAATGTACGAATTAAAAAAGAACTGTTAAAGTTATAGGGTTAAAAAGAAACCTTTAAAGGTTCTTAAGAAATGCCGATTATGATTATTTTACGGTTTCTTTCTATAAGACTTTGAAGTCTTGAAAAAAGTTTTCAGTATCATGGTTTGTAAGAATACTTAGTGGGATGTTTATATATTTGTTTTATTCCCAAGTGTGTGAACGAGTGACAGGTGAACACGTCCTGAGGCCCGCAATTAACACATATTCCTATACATAACACACAATATTTACTACAATTAACTCGCAGACCGTGTTTTATCAGGGTCTAAAAACCTAACAAAATACTCCTGTTCGTTTATTAAACAGTACTTGACTTGTGTGCAATGTTATAAGGAATGTTTAATGAGACAAAGAATAATCATTGAAATGAAATAAATTCATATAACAAGAAATTCAACTGACCGTCATTTTTGTATAGACCCCTTGCAGCACGTCAGAATGAAGCTCAATTTTGAGGACAAAACAATAGGTTTCAATTCTCAGGAGTTTAAAATTCTTTTGTTTTGCCCTCCAAATTGAGCTGCTCTGACGTCACGTGCAAGGGGTCTATAACTCTGTACAAACTTTTTTGTACAATTGCCCTATTAATTCTATGTTTTTTGTTTGTTTTATCGTACACTCTTGAACTAATTTTTGTTTTTGTTCATTCTGTTTCATATGTCCATGTATTATTGTATATTGACATCGTTTCCATGGTTTTCAATAGTATCGAGGTATAAAACATCTCTTGTTCTTCTTGTATTCTTTGATCAATCCTTTGTTTATAATAGATGGTCATATCTATTTATTTATACATAGTAGGTTCAGGGTTCTTGCTGCATGACTTCCTCGAACGTGAAGGACTCGTCGGTGCAGTAAAATATCGCATTTGGAATAATTTTATTTAAGCTTTAGAGTTTAAAGGTCAGCTCAAGTGCAGGAGCCACGAAAAAAACTTCATTGCCATCTGTAAAACGCTGTTCTTAAAGACAAGAGCCTAAGTTTACCGTAATTAACGCAACTACATCAACTATATCGCATTTCTGCTATGGGTTCTGCATCAAGCAAGAAGAAATCTAGGGCAACCATCTCATCAGTGAAAGCAGCTCAAGCATTCAAACAGCCTGTCAAAGCTTCTCAGGGCAAACCGAAAGGTCCGAAAGGAAAGGCCAACGTTCTAATTTCGTTTCATTCAAAGAATTATGAGAAGGCACAAGAAGCTGGAAGCATTATTCGAGATAATGGCTACAATGTCTTTCTTATATCTGAAGGAAGTCCGTTTGCTTTGGGACTACGTGAACAGAGCGTTCAGTGGTGTGATGTTTTTGTGATAATCGCTACGTTCAACTACCAGCGTTCACCTTACTGTGTAGAATTAGCAAATTACGCCAAAGACAAGAAGAAACCTGTCGTATCGCTTTTAGCTCAGCCAAATTATTCGCCCTCTGGTGCAGTAGGAGCTATTTCTCTGGCCTGGGGAAAACCAGTACAACACATACAGAATTCACAAGAAAATAACGATCAGCTACTAGCAGCACTCACAGAGAAGCTGACAGGAGTCGAAAGAAGCACGGTTTCCATGCCAACACTCGATACAGTCGAAGGATCTGGTTTGAAGACAGAAAAGATACCTGGTTCTTATGTGTGTATCGTTTATCTAGAAGAGGGCACAGAAGTTGCTAAGATGGTTAAGTCTGGTCATGGCGTATCTAATATGGGAGCAGCAGCAAACACACTTGGCCAAATACCAATCAAAATGGGGGATCCTAAAGGGTCTAATATAGAGCTGATCAAGGGATGTAAGGTCTTTATACCGATCCTGACATCCGGGTACCAGGCTTCCTCAAAGTGTCAAGAGGAATATGAATATGCAAGGAAGCATGAAAAACAAATAATCCCGGTCAAGGGAGAGAAGTTTTGGCTATCTGGTTGGTTATCTCTTGGTATAGCTGGTAAACTGTACTATCAATTGACTGACTCCAATCAAGCTTATACAGCACACAAGAATGTTCCTGACAGCACACCTATGAATGACTTCATCTTTGCAGTACTGACAGCATATGACGGGGGACAGTCGGAAGAGGAGAGAGAAAAGGTATGTACACTACTGGTTCATAGTGAAATGTAAAGAGTCCTTTTTTCTCAACAATCAATCCTTGAATCCATTCATTCACACCAATACACCCTATACTGGGTATCTCTCATTAATTCATCCATCCCTCCATCCATTTCTTCCATCTTTGCTTGCCTCCATCCACAAACTGTTCTAGTTTTTCTACTGCTTGGTATAGCTGTCAAGCTTGACATTTTAAAAATACACAAATACCATTTTCTCTATCTGAAGACTTCTTTTTCTCATCCCTTACAATTTATTCTCAACAATTCAGGCAGATATTGCATCACTTACAAAGAAGATTGAAGAGGTAAAGGGAAAACTAGATGAGTGGCCACCAAATCCAAGGAATCAGGAAGAACAAAGATCTCTACCCCCTCCCCCTGAGGAACTCATAACACAAGATACAGAAAACCTGCGATTCAACTACATCAAATATGAGGTGACAAGAATGTCTTTCACGCCACCAAAACCACTGTTTGACAAACATGGGGTACCAATTGAGCAGAAGTTTGACATCATGTTGTCTTATCAGTGGGATATCCAGGATTTTGTAAGGAATGTTTACATGGAGATGGACATGAAGACTTTCCAGACTTGGATGGATATTTGGGGTGGTATGCAGGGGAACATCAATGAAGCTATGGCAACTGCTGTGGAGAATTCAACTATTATGGTTTCTTTTCTGACAGAGAAGTATCAGAAATCCGTCAACTGCAATCTGGAATTGATGTATGCCAAACAGAATCAGATGCCAATAATTTTCATCAAAGTGGAGCCTAATCTTCAGCTTAAAGATTGGATCCAAGAACTGGTTGACAAGACAATTGTCTTCGATATGAGTTCAATGAGTGATTTTGGGGTAATGGATAAAGGTGTTCCCAAGATCAACCGGCTTGCAGAAGCTGCAAGAAACCTGATGAAGTGGTCAGCAACTCAGCCCAAGAAAATACGCACAGATGTCTCAGAAGAGGTCTACAGACTGCAGAATTTGTTAGAAGATGCTCTTGTTGCAAAGGCAGAAAAGGAAAACAGAAAAAGATATGAGACCTGCACACGATGTGGGGCACAGTTTGAAAATGAAAACCCAGCAGGATGTAAAATTCATGGAGCATATTACATGGGTGGTACTATCCTGGCTGGTAGGTGGGTGTGCTGCAGTCAGCGTGAAAAAGATGGCATGGGCTGTGAAAATGCTAAACACATCACTTTACCGAGGAAATGGACTGAGATGAGTCATGGAGGGTGCTTCCAGTGGAATCCAAAATAACTTACTTTAATAAGCACATACAGTCATTCTTCAACCCTGGCATATTTCAACAGAAAAGAAAGACATTCCAGAAGAAGTGAGAGGGAAGAGCAGGGGATAAGAAATTATGTCTGTGGGCAACAGTATTAATTAGAACACTGGTTGAAAAAGTTAACTATTTTGTTTTGCATTAAAATGAAGCACAGTCACTAATCTCAGAAGAGTGGTAAATTGGCGACTATAAGCCCATGACAATATTAAAAAATGTATTATTCACACCAGTGCCTGATTGAAAAAAAGTCAACAAAATACTTTTCATTTATACTATAATATCAAGTACGAGCACATTCTTGGTGTTCTGTCAACATATAATGCCAAGAATAATCAACATTATTCATATTATAACACTTGCACTAGCTGTAACCAACTTGAGAATTTAAATAAATGTGTAAATTATGACGGTAATGAAAAATGTGTCATAGAAAAAGATGAAATGACTTCTTGGTTATCACAAGGTTATGGCTACACATGTACTCTACAAATATGCACTTAGCTGTGTTGTTTGTTTTAAATAAATGTATAAATATTTTAAATAACTATTTTGGGAAGTACAGGGTGGTGTAGTGGTCAGTGGCCTCTTACTAATGCGACCAAGATTTGACTTTTGCCAGGCTCTCTCTCATACTGTATATGTGAGTAGAGTTTCTTGTTGGTTCTCTCCTGTGCTTTGAGGGTTTTTCTCTGGCTTCTCCAGTTTTCCTTCCTCCACAAAAATCAACTTCTAAATTTCAATTGAAATCTGGGAAAAAAAGAGCCATTTGATCTGTGGAACCACTGTTACAGTGCGAATCAAAAAACCGTGGGCACCCAGAAATATTTCAAAAATCATTTATCGTTCATTGAACAATATGAAATGACTCTCTAACTTCAAGAAAATTATCTGACTACAAATCAGTCACATTTCTTGCAGTTAGAGAGTGGTTTCAGATTGTTCAATGAGCAAGGCACGATTTCTGAAATATTTCTGGGTGCCCACGGTTTTTTGATTTGCACTGTTATTCCCATTTATTTAATATAATTATTCATTATTTAAATAATTTGCTTGCAGTCTAATATGTATAAATATTACATGGCAGCCTAGCATATTAAACAAACATGCAACAACTACTTGGCACATGAGATAATGCTAAACAACAAAAAAATTACCATCTTAAAGTCAGTCTGGATAAAGAAAAACTGTGCCTTCAGCCTCGAAAATGGACCTCAGCTTAATAGCCTTGGTAAGCCTCTGTTCAGCCTCGTGTACAACCAACACCAAATGAGTGAATCAAAACCCAAAACCATAATATCAAAACAAACAAGAATGATAATTGTACTGTTATATTCACCTCTGTCTTCAGTTTTTGTATCTGGTGCTGGCTGTCCCAAATCTTTCCTTTTCACTGCTTTTTTCAGCTTTTTTGAATTTTTGAAAGATTCTTCTTCTGAGCTTTCTTCATCATCTTGATACAAAGCCCTTAGTACTCGATCCTTGAAGACTACATGGGATAAGATATTGTTTGAAAAACAAAGAATGAAATGAAAAAATTCAGCATTATGAAAAATAAATTTTCATTTTGGTGCAAAGGGTTGTTCATGGGAAGCACAGGTGGCATAGTGGTGAGAGCACTCGCTTCAGTGTTGTATGTGAGTAAAGTTTCTAGTTGGTTCTCTCCTGTCATGTGCTTCGAGGATTTTTTTTCAGAGTTGTCCAGTTATCCTCCCTCCAAGAAAATCAACTTCTAAATTCCAATTCGATCATGGAACGAGGACCACTTAATTGCTATTACCGGGTAAGTGCCCCCGATAAAACAAGGACGTTTTTTTTATCTTCCCATAAATCATTTGATTTGTTACAGTACTTGTTCTGACTGAAATATTGAGAGTATATTATTTATTAAATATTGAGAATTCTGATGCACTTTTTCAGTTAGTTTTTCATTCTTTTATTCTACTTTCAGCTCTAGTCTGGCTGTAGCTGTATGCTACTGGTCACATATTTTATTTTTAATTTATATTTCATCTTTGTTTTATTTTCTATAACATTTCCTATATGCATTTGGGTAAGCATGGGTACAATGCTTAAGCATTGTCTTTCACCCCTGTGGTTCCAAAGGTTCGGATCACTGGTTCTAGCCCTGTGGACACCATATGTGATTGAGTTTGTTTGATGTGTTGTTCTCTGCTATGCTATGCAGGTTTTCTTTGGGTTCTCTGGTTTCCAACCTCCATGAAAACCAACATGTGAGTCGAATCTTGTGTGCATTAGAATAATTATATAAAGGTTCAAACTATAGGGCGAGCGCTTTCATTGAAATTCAAGACCGATGCCAAGGGTCTGAGTTTGAACCAATTTAAAAACCAGCCAGGGACAGGTCTTGAATTTCAAATTCAAAACCTTGCACAGGTTTTGAATTCAACCCACACTCCCCTGCTGATAATCAAAGCTACCCCTGGCTTTAAGAATGAAGGTCTTAGAATTGGGGTGTGACTAATTTTTAAATAGATAGTTAGTTGATATATTTGAACTTTGTGGAACTTTTTCAAAATGCTGTATAAATATGTTATGTTATATATACGTGTAATATGTGTCCATAGATATATTTGCCAATGGATAATTATTCAGATGATCTGATATTAAATCTAATGTTTTGCCCTTTAGAGATGCACTTCAACCTTTTAAATTAAACTTCTCTTACATCGTTCCCTGCTTGATGCCATTGACAATCCTGTATTATCATCATTTCAACATATTATCTAGAAAAATAAAGTTAACACAAAATTAATTGCACAACACTTTGTGTACTTCTTAATATACTCTTTTAAATGTGATCAGATATAGCACATTGACAGAGAAAATTAAATGAGAAGCATAAAAATGTAAAACAAAATAATATGTAATTTATTTTACATAGAACAATAAATGCAAGTAGTGATTGCTCAATCTCTAGAGCCAGAGGCTCATGACTAAAGCACTGGATGCCAGATGGAATTGGAATTTAGAAATTGATTTCTTTTTGTGGTGGAGGGAGCGAAAGACCCTTGAAGCAAGGAATCAAACCCAGATTGCACTGGTGTCATGAGATTCAGTGTATTAGTGGTATGCAACACCTGTGCTTCCTATAAAAAAGTAAACATAAAGTACAGCTTTTTTTTTATTTATTTAAACATATTTTTTCTCTGTGCTCTCTTCAAGAGCTGATAAACGGCTCATCAAGGAAGATCACACTAAATAATTAATTATTTACAATATTTATGGAGTACTAACACACTAACAAAAACTTAAATAAACAAGAAAATTATTATAGAAACAATTAAAACAAAACAGCTTTTAATGTTTGGAAGTAGTGAAATTATTAATCATTCATTCAATATGCACCTTATAGTTATTAAGTGACATTGTATATCATTGAATACGTTTTTTCCTATTTATTTATTAGTGGTAAATGAAATAAGTAGAGAGGAATTTGGTCTGAAATCAAATGAGTTGATTCCCTGTGCCATCTTGAAAAGTAGCTGTGCCCGGCTTTACATCAAACAAGACGATCGGTCAGCTTGCAATGATAGATTAGAGACATGTGAATAATTTTCCAAGGCATTAAAAAAGGTCTCTATGATCATGAGCTCACCATTTGTCTCGCTTCGATGCAAAGGCACTGCTACAGCTGTACCTTTCAAGATAGCATAGCAAACTGTGAAGGGAACTATTAACATCATAAATCACAAATAAATCACAAATAAATCACAAATATCCCATTTATTATTTATTAATTTGACTCCATCATAGATCATTCTTGGAAAAGCTGTTACGTTGGGCATGTGCAGAGAACTGGGATGACAGGGTCTATGAGACATGACACTTGATCATGATTCTCCTAGATTCTCTCAAAACTAGTAAAAAGTTCTTATTTTAATCCCCAGATAAGAGATAATACTCTAAGAAACTTATGATCTCTTATCTGGGGATCTTAAAATAAGAATTTTTTCCTAGTTTTGAGAGAATCAAATTTAACAGTGTGATACATATGGTGCAGAAAGATCTGGAAGGACATAAGAAACTTAACACCTCACAACAATTATGTCAAAATGCTATTTTTCACTTTCAAGTTAATACCATAGGAAGGCCAACTTCTGTATTTGTGCGACCCTTTCAGCAATTAATGTTTGTGAAAATGTTCTACATTTAACACAAACAAGTCTCACACAAACAAGCACGATGAAAATAAGCTGTTTCTTGTTGACATAAGCTAATACAGTATTTGATCTATTTTTATGGTTCGCAGATCAGTTTTTCACAATTTCAAACGTAATACTAAGCTTAACATAATAATACGTATACAAACAATTCGAATAGCAATGTTGTAAAATATTTAAAGACAAGTATGTCAACTAGAATAAAAATACCTTCAGGACAGTCTTCAGGACTTCTATGTTTTGTCTTGTTTGTCCGCCATTTTCCCCAAATCATTCGTAAACGTGAGAGACTGAGTTCCACAATATGTATCCCGCGCGCGCGTGGCCCGCGGGATTCACGGGATTCCCAAATCCCAGCTGGACTGTCAAAGGATTTTCGGCGTATCATCCAACCAAGCCAAAACCTATAGTGCAAAAGTTAAGCCCATTTCTCAAAAGTTAAGACAAATTTTTATTAACATATGTTTATCGGATAAACAAAGAAGTTCTTTTATCGTATGTAGATTTTTTCTATATATATATAGTTTCTGTATAAGCAAGCCATTTACCGGAAACCTCGACCAATTTACGTAAAAAATGTGTTTATTGCAAATTAAGTTAACAAAGCGGATTTGGCCTCTTAGACTGAATCGTTTAGATTAGCCTGCATTGCTCGGCGGTCTGCGGTTTTGCGAAGAAGAGTAGCTCTCCCCTCTTTTTCGCGAAACACCGCAGACCGCGGCCGATCAACGCAGACTGCGTCTACATGGAATTTTCAAATATTTCTTTCAAAAGGCGTGGTTTCTGTCTGGAGTCACTTTATGGTATCTGCTATATCGAAAACCCGAAACGCGCTGTTATTACGTGACAGACGCATGAGTTATCCGCAATAAAATTGTTATTAAAAAAACCCTGCACAGTTTGTTAGTAGGGTTACTAGAGTTACGTAAACAGAGTTATTTTTATCTAGACTCTTCTAGATATTGAATTAGAATTTAGAATTTGATTTATGCGGAAGGCGGAAACTGAGGAAAACCACCAGAGAACCAGGAGAAAAACCCTAACATTTTAACCGCTAAACACGCGACAGATATTGATTGGTGTGTTGAAGAACTGTTTTTTTTTAGGAAGAGAGGGTGTGCACAAAGGGGAAATTTAATTCAGAAATATTTTCTATTGATTATCATCAACACATTCTCAAGGGGAGTTATCACACGCAACCAACCCAGACTCAGACTCAGGCTCATCTAAAAAGGTTTTATCTTTGCGTTTGTCGTTCAGTTGCATTTGATGTACAGACTTTTGGATGTAAACTAAAATGAAACTATCATGCGTCTTCGCATGTATTGCTAGTGAATACTTGGCATTGCTATGGAAAATCCTTGTTCACAGCTGTTCCTGCAGCGCTCTTTTGTACCCTTTTCAAAATAAGAGAGGAAAACCGGGAAACTCGGGGGAAAATGAATAAGAGGGCAAGGAAAAGACACCACAACACATCAAACCTACTTTACTCATGCACACGTGGTGTTCGCAAGGATCAAAGTTGACTCGACCACATTTATAACCACACTCTCAGTGAGAAGCGAATGCTACCCATTAATGAACATATCCACAGTGGAGAAAACGAATGAATCAGTGAATTGGACTATATCTGAACACTTGTTCTCTTAAGAGATACATAAAGTAAAACACAGAAAAAACGAGTTAAATTAGTCGAACATGTTTTAAAAAGTCACAATTAGCAGTTTAGGAGGCTAACAGACCCAAATGCTAACTATTGTGGATACAAAGAACATCATCAGCTGACGTAATAACAATAGCAACGCTTTATGCTCATTGTATAGCCGGCCGGCCTTGTTTGAGAGGCTATTGTGTATAATTGCATTCTCCTTAGATACCGTGAAGCAGTCAATCGTAGTGTCCTTGGTTGCCCCGGTAACCATTGCTGTTTCCAGAGAATAAAACACCTTTGTAATTTGGGTTAATTATGTATGTAAAAGCATTTTGTTGAATAGATTTAGTACGTAGGAAAAAGGATTCAGGTGGAGAATTTTGCCGATAAGCTCCTTGGGCAAACGGAACACGTACACAAATGCCTTGAAGGTGGACAGAAGATTGTTTGAAAGTCGATTGGTGATTCAAATGAAAGCATATGAGTTGTCTAAAGAAACGTCTTTCATCTCATATCTAGATCAGCAACCTCACGCCCCACCCCACCCCCTCTGAAGTCCCCAGTCATGCTTAACTAAAAGAGATCCTTTGTGCAAATCTCCACCTCAGTAATTACATCTCAATTGCAACAGTTGCTGGCCTTTTTATTGAAAATACAAGAAGGCACTGATCGTCAGAATATCAATAGTTTAGATTTTATTGAGAAAAAACTCCACCTAGCAGATGACATTAACTGATGAGCACGCCATAATTAAAGTCCGTGACCATAAAAATTATAGAATTCATTTTTAGTTACTGGTAGCGAGAACCAGCTGAGGCTACAAAAAAAGATCCGAATCAGTTTGATCTCCACCGATAAGACTTTTTTCCTCTCTTTTTATCGACCTCAACGGAAAACAAAACATCGCTAAGGGGCCTTGAGCCAGTTAACTCTAGGCGGCATCTGCCATGTATTGGCCACTCATTCTTCACTGCTTCAGATTAATTTATTACCAAATGATTTAGATGAGATAGCAGTGTTTAACAGTAGTTTCAGGCTTTCTATGTGTTATCTAGCTCTGTACCGACCATTCCGGGACTCCCGGCTTTTGCAATTCCTTTCCTCTACATTAATTCTTCTTTTGATATTTGCTAGGTTATTGGAAATTCGGCTTATCTGAGGAAGTACGTTGTACCACCTTCCTATTCTGGGATCGATTTTACTAGAACTGAGTTTTATAATTTGTTATGGAACAGTCAGTTACCATTATCTGCCGTTTACCATTATCTACTTTATAAATTGAAGTGCCAACTAAGAAACGTACTGTGACATTCGAACTCCGATTTAATATTTGTCCTCAAAGTGTGTGTGGCAAAGGCTAAAGGCGAAAGACATTAAAGAGAATCACTGAAGTAAAAACCTTTTATTGAAAGAAAAAACACATCTATGTAAACTGATCGTTTTGATAACATGTCAAGGAAATTCTTCTTCAAAAGTAATTACATCTCAATATAATAAATTAAAAATCAAAAGTAAGAAGTGAATAAAGAACAATGCGAATAAAAAAAATGACATGAAAAACCATGTAGTTACGGTTTAGGGCCTAACGATGATTAAGGTGGATTAGGCAAGATTTTGTAACTTGCTGTTCAGCTGTCAGGTCATGCGATTTGCAATCAGAAAGTATGTTGTCTCATCTCCAAGGGAAGGTATCAAACGCAAACTCTGAAGCTAATATAGTAAAACTCCCACGGCCAGTCCCCATCCCCTCCCCCCTTCTCCACACATTGGCTTCCTGCCTGATTCTATTACTATGGTCTGTGAGGACGCAAAGGAAAAAATCATCATGATGATAATTTTGAGTTAGTGTTTTCAAAGAAGCCATTCCCAAACACATTCGGTTTGGGAATTTCGCAGGTCCGTCCAACGCGTGTGCACTTGCAAGGTTTTTTTCAGCTGGCTGTCTTGGTATTGACAGAGCATACAACACGTCGTGTGCCGGTATCATGGTATCTTTCTACTGAGGACAATCTAGTGTAAATAACCATGTGTTGCGTATGACAGCTGTGATTGACAGCTTCAACAACTCAATAAATATAGACATTTGATTATTGGCCTGTCGGGCCAATCAGAGAAGGGCATCTTAGTCGGAAAACGTCGTTGCCACGAGAACAAGAAAAAAATGGTACATAGATTTTTTCTAGAATTTTTGTAAACCAGGATAAAAAGAACTCTGTGTTTACATCGCAGTAGATAAGGAAATTCTTAAATGCTCATTTTTTCCCATCAAGGGAGGGGCTGACTTGATCGATAACATCCTGCTTGAGATTCGTATTTCTTCACGAATGATGATATTCGGAGCACTTTCGTGACGGTCCACGCATACATGACAGGTTATCGCGAACAGGGCATATTACGGTTCACTAATCTCGGAAGTATGCAAATAGCGCGACGTATTTCAAGCTCCACTGATCGCGCATTGTCACCATGTGCAAATAAAACCAACTCAAGCATGCAACAAGAGCGCGTGGAACTTTAGTGAAGGCCGGCGCTGTTGCCAAATAAATTGTTAACGCGGTTATATTTAGTGTGATGTATTCGATAGTATAGTATTTCAGGCGAAAACGATCAACTTCCGTTAAATCGAAAGGCAAGTTTGGGCGATTTACAACTCGATGTTCAAACAGGTACATTGCGTGTCTTCAATGAATGAAATAGGTTTTCGATCGTAAGCGATGTGATTGGTCATGCTCGGTTGCATCTAAGGCTCTGATTGGCTAACCACCTCATTAATTCGGGATTTGCCCTATAGAGTTCACACCTGAGGAAGGGGTTTGCGCGTGGCTTGTTCGCAGAACCTAGAAAAGCATTTGTTTTCGCTCGTGCACATTGTGAACAAAGAGCTCGAAAAAAGTACACCAACTCAAAAGGCTCATTCCCGTCTCAGATAGTGTCCAGTTGAGGTCTTTGATCTTAAGGGACCACAAATCTGCAGCACTTGGGAACATTGCCTTCAATACCACTCACTCTATTCGCTGTCTTGTCGCAGAGCTTTTTAAAGCTTTCAAAAACTGAGCTCTTCAAGGGAAATGGTTCTCCAAAGACTTGGAAGTTTGTTTTGCGAAAACTCGTGTCACAGTCGAAGGGAAATGGTTCACAACCTCATAGCCAGTGGAAACTTTAAAACATCTGAGCTCAAGATTGGTAAGCTACTTGGAAGTGGTGGATTTGGGAGTGTATACGAGGCAGTCTTTCGCGGAGAGCGGCTGGCGCTCAAGAAACTACACAAAGGAATCAAAAACGAACGCGCAGCTCGGGAGAGTTTTGAGGCAGAAACTTCTGTCCTGAACTTTGCACATCCAAATATTGTAAGAACTTTTGCTTTACTGGCTATTTGTGATACGAACTGTATTATAATGGAGTATGCGGGAGACAGAAATTTACAGAACGTTATAAACGACTCGTTTGAGTCACTTACAGCTCCACGCCGCACGAAATTCGCCCTGGACATCGCATATGCACTGGATTATGCTCACGAAAAAGGGATTGCACACTTAGACCTCAAACCAAGTAATGTTATGGTAACATGCGAAGACCACTGTAAACTAGCTGATTTCGGTTGCTGTCAAGCTGTAGAAGTTAACGATAAACCTGCTAGTCCGACAAAATCCAACCTGACAGGCACCTATGCTTACCGAGCTCCCGAGTTACTTAGAGGTGAATGCCCATCAACTAAGGCCGATATTTATTCTTACGGTATATGTTTGTGGCAAATGCTAACACGAGAACACCCTTACGGGAATCAAAACCAACACGTTATCATTTTTGGTGTAGTGGCCTACCAACTGCGACCCAAGCTATCAGGAGATATATATGCTTGTGATGAAGAATATGTAAATCTGGTTCAACAATGTTGGGAAGCTGACCCAAAGCAAAGACCTTTGGCTTCCGATATAGTCGTTAAAGTAAAAAATGTTTCTAGAACTTATGAAATAGAAATATGCTCTAAGGATGCAGCTTTTATATCCAGCGAAGGACAACAGCCAAAACTGAATAGAATTGAACTCTGTGATTCGCAGTCAGAGGAATACGACTCGAGCCAGCCAGACACTTACAGCTGTAGTTTTTAATAGAAGAAAGATATATAGAGCCAACTGCGAATGAATTACCCTAGTGGTTGTTCGTTCATGCAAATTAAGACTTTTAATAGAAATTTTCGCTTCAAAATGATCAAGTCATTAACAATCGACGTATAATGTAACTAGGTTTTCAATTTAAATGTGTTTTATTTCTTAACTTCATACATAAATAATAAAGAAGAGCAAGACGATTGTTCAGATATTATTTTGTAGTCTGTAGTGATATTATAGCCATTTGGGTTTGATAGCAAATCGAGTTTCATCTCGGATGCACGATATTTTTAATAGGTAGTGTCATAGTTTTTTTGCATGAATAAACTTCACTTTTGATCAGGCTGACACACGAAACCGAAGTAGCGCAAGCTCTGTTTCCGCTAATTTCGAACTCTATGGCAAAAGAATCAATGTTTACACTCAGCAAATTAAAATAATTCAAAAAAAGGAGTTTGTAGTGTCGAGCAGACGTGTTTTCAAGCGTTGTGAAAGCCAATCTTGGCAAAGGTAATGGAAACAAGATAATTTAGCGCGTTCATTCTATTTTTGGAGTATGGGGTATGTATTGTTACGACACCCCGAGCAGAACTAGACCATTCTGCTGCTTTTGTTCCTGTTAGCGTTGCGAAAGTGAAACGCTTAAACTCCTCCATTTATACCATAAAATCTAGGAAAATCAAAAGATTGGCTGCAACCGGATTTTGCTGGATTTTCAACACTTCAATATTTTTGATTTTGTACTTTCAAGCATCCAACTTTTTTCAATTGCAGAATGTAGACTAGCCTTTTGGAACAAAGGCCTCGACGCATTTACATAAAGACAAACGCTGATATCATAATACAACAGCTGTCGATACTACTGAGTTAGTCAATAAAGCGTTAGCTAGCTAGCAACCGCTGGATTGGCCCCAGTAAAGCATGAGTGCCCAGGTATTGTGCTATCACCTGCAGCAGGGGGGAGAACATTGAACTTCACTTTGGAGCTGCTTTTTCATTGGCTGATGGTACAATAGATTCATTTGAGTTTATGGATAGCGCGTGCCGTGGCTAATCCTTATCTTTTGCAACGACTAAAACTAATGCTTAAGGAAAATTCGAATTTCGGGGTTTCTTCTTTTTGGCTTCCAATCTTTCCAGCTACATATGTATTTTGTGTTTGGTTCATATGCACAAGGCATAATTCTTCGCCATTTTTTATTAGTGTTTGTATTTATCATGACCACCAGTTTGGGTTTATTCAAGCAAATCGGTTAACGAATTTATTGAGAAAATGACAGATGTCCTTGTGGACTGGCTCCAGCCCCTTGTCATGTTACACCACTACCACGATTGGTGCATTTAGAGCCGAGAGTTGAAGACAGTTCTAAGATAAAAATCAGTCCAATTAATGACTTTTTCAGGGGAAGAAAAACTTGCAAAAATTATACTTTATGACTGTCGGAACTACCAATTACGAATTCATACAACGTGGCTTCAGCTGGGCGCCATAAAAACTAAAATATAATAGTGATAACTAAAATTAAAATTCAGGTATTTGATTGCCAAAAGTTAACAGATGCCCTCTAGAAAATGTCGAGCTTTGGAGTGACAGTCCGGCCGGCAACCTTTCAAAGACCCAAAGATGTCAATCGAAGAAAATATATTGCCTTTTACCATAAAACATTCGAAAAAGAACGAGTAGTTGCAGCTTAATTTACAGACTAATCTGTCTAGATGAATTCAAATGTAGTTTTTCTTTTCCTTTTTCTTGTCATCTCAGTACTAGTTTTTCAACCTTGACATAGATGGTACATTTAGTTGTAGAGAATATAATGAATGAACTTAGAATCATAGCCTGAAGACTTGTTGTATTGTATTGTGTCCCATCAATATCTCTCCTTGATGGTTATCACTCTTCTATATTCAGAGTGTGTGTCCGCTTACAACGGTTTCTCAATATTCACTAATTTCCTATGACACAATTAATGACCTTTATGAGAAGGACATAAACGTTTAGAGAGCTGATTCGACCCCACGGCTGCTGTTTCGCTCCAAGTCAGTTGCTAAGTAACCATTGATGGTGCAAAACGCGGACCTTCCAAAAGGAACAAAAGTTACCCAGCGAAGGTGTGAAGTTTTCTCCGATGCATTTGAGAAAGACTCGTGCCTTATAAAATCATATTGAATAGAATGCAACTGGCGACCAACTGGTCCTTTGTCTATTTCTTTTCAAGCCTAAAGTGAGAGTTCCAAATTTAGAAATAAAGGCCTTCTGGGTATTTTAGGCCGCTGGTAGAGCATTAGATCTTAGTTTCCGAATTAAAAAGCCATAATTGATGCTTTTAATGACTTAGCGTACGATTGGCCATCATGATCGCGCGCGCTGCTGCAGTTGTTCTGGAAAAGATAATGATTGATATTTCACATTAGTTAAACGAAGAAAGATAAGCCTTTTGGGCAAATCTCTTTTGGGGCTGTTGGACCAACAGAATTAATGAATCTTTCTTCATTCTACTGACAACAAAAGATTTCAGAGCAACAGAACTTGGGGCTTTTGTTAGTTGCCGATTGAATTTAAATAGCAAAATTATTAAAAGAAATAAAAAACAATTAGGACAATTTGAATGAAGTATTATTAAGTTTGCTTTCTGAATCTTGATCGATCAGGTTTGGCCAAGGGGGTCACGATCCCGTCCCCCCACCCCTTCCCTCAACGTTTTATCACATTAATTCGGATACCTTAGTCTAAGTTTTTCCACCTCATCTGGGCATAGTTAATAATTTGGGTTATCCAATATCAGCTCGTTCAGGAGAATTCAATGTCTTTAAATCATTAGGGTAAGAAATGCGCGACGTACTCACAGCTGCAAGGCTGATGCATGTCTTGGAAAACCTTTAGAAATTTTCTTCTTCTTAATGGTAAATGGCGCACCCATCAATTGAATTGAAACCCTAAGGCTTGGGTTTCACCAGGTATGCAAGCACAACTCAAATGTAAAGTTGTAAAATGGAAATGATGGTTTTCATTAAAAAAATCAGTCCTCAAGCGCAAGAAAAAAGGAAAAATGTAGCTGCACTTGTATCACCAGGTTTCATTCAATTCAGATAATATCATTTCACTGACCATTTGTTTCTCTTATCTAGATTAAAATTTAAAATATAATCTTCTTATAATGATCCTTAGTTCGCAGGAACCAATAACAGCCGTATTTGACAACAAAGAGGTTGATTTAATAGTTAAATTCAGGCAACTCCCTCATTACTGATATATTTAAAAACCTCGTCAGTGTTAATACAAGTCAAGTTAATAAAGACCATTGAAAGTAATACGAAGAATAGCTGAATTATATTCCTGGGTAAATGAAGAAATAATTGATATCACCCAAACTGAATAATTATAAGGCGAAAATTCTCCTAACTTATCTACTTGCAGCTGAAAACAAATGGAGTGATGCCTTACTTTGACAGTTGAAACTCAGAGAATCCTAACTTTTTCTATTAATCAATTTACTAAACTTCATATATTTTATTTTATATTATAAGTATTCTCAAGTCTAGAATGCTTGTCCAAGACTTGATGCCTGTCAAGATTTTATTTTAGAACCAAGTTTTTTTTCAAATTGTGAGGCCTAGCTTAATGTAAAATACTGGATACCAAGCGGTCAAAACAAAAGGCAGGATGAATTGCGTCAGTAAATATTGATCTCAAATGAATAACAATTAAGAATATTAAGTTAGATATTGAATAAATTGCTTACTAAAACCCCTTACTCAGGATATACAGAGATGGTTCACTGAAAGGATTGAATGTCCACTTTAGTACTAGTGGTTCAAACAGACAACCAGCTAAAGAACTGACTGACTGTCTCAGTGAATGTAATGAGTTGTGTAGTGTGGATAATACTTGTTGCACAATTTTAGAGAGATATGACAAATTGTGCATGTTTTCTCAGATGTTTTCCCTCTGATTTATGGAGTTAGATAATTAAGATTCTTCCCTTTAAGTGCAGGCAGAACTGACTAAAAGCTAGCAACAGTCAACAGGTGTTCAACTATATATCTCAAAGAAAAGGAGTGGCCAGCTCTCAGCGGTTCTCGTAGACGCGCTTCCTCTTAACATTAGCATGTCTGTTCCATCACCTCTCTTTTGGCTATGTATTGCTATCTTTGTTATACTGGCTATGTAAATATACATATATAATTCATTATTGAGATGAGCTGTATTCGAATACAAGAATCATTGATTGTTTCCTGTGGTTTATTGAAAGTCGAGACAATTATCAATCAACTTGTCAAAGATAAAGGAAATGGGTTGTATAAATTCCACTTGGAGTTGATATGTTTTCGGGTAGCGCGTTCCTCATTGAGTCGTATAATGTTTCCAAGAAAGTCTTCCTTGAGTTTAATAATAATTTTGGTTTCGTTGACTTAACATATTTGCAGAATGGAAGCAGGTATAACTGTAAAGAGGAAGAACCCTTCATTACCACGCTCAACAAGTCGAAATAATCGATTCTTGTTAATGAATTTGCAAGGTGTGTTTCGGGAATAATTTAGCAATTTTTGACACCGATAGCATTAGTTGTGTTCTGACTAACAAGTTGGCCATCAAAGCTCCTGTCATCATATCTACTTCACACTCAAAGATAAATGGCATAACAGTACTCATGGTAGAACAGTCTGGTACCATAGACCACCAGCAAAAGTCGTGGGAAAAACTTTCCTTGATCTGCAGTATGACACATTAATTTATACAGCCAGAAGATCATATACCAACGACTCTTGAAACATATCAGACATGATATGAGTGGTTCTTGGATTTAATTTGCTGAAAAAAAATACATAGAATTGAGATGAAAGTAAACAATGGATCCAGCAAGTTCTGCCGTAGCGCGCGTAATTGAGTTCTCGCTGGTTGTGTTGTATGATATGAATATCCCATCGCGTTTTCGACGTTCACCCTAATTATTGCCATATTTCTTGTCATATTTTTAATCTCTCAACATATATGACTGAGTGAAAGCATAACACGAAGAATTTTAAAGCCGTATCTGAATTAGTACTCTTCCTAATACTGAACCCTAAACATATAATTTCGTTATTTGCCTTCATTATTCTTTATTAAAATTCGGTCTTTCAAGTTTCAGTCGAAAATGTCAATTTAAGAATCCACTTCTGTTGACTCGGCACTCGTTGAGCTAACATACTGTTCCGACGCCAACCTCATAATTCCTAGCAGTTGCGGGCATTTTTTTCTGTAGGTCCTAAAACTAAACTATATATAAATATATATATAAGGATATTTTCGTCCCAACTCTATGGAATCAAATACTCAAGTGAAACTGAAAACGCTGACTCAAAGCTTCGAGCCCAGCGATCCAAAAAAAAGAAACGTTTTGGCAAACTAGTGACAAGAAAAGAGATCTGTACATAGGGATCAGTTATTAAGAGATTTTGGATATATAGTAGAAAGCAAGAAAAATATAAGCTAAGCCATTCCGTGGAGGTTTCAGTTTTTCGTCCGAAAATTTAAAATTTCTACTCCAAATAGTGTGCAGGGAACGTAGGAACATTTAAAAAAACGCCACTTTATCTGCTATCATTTCAAAGACATTTGTATATCAAATGTGCAAACTGATTCACAGTTCTGTGTTGCCTTTTCATTACTAAGATGTATAGGTCTCAATTACGTACTCAAGTCACAAATACTCTCGACTCTAACTCAAATCATTGCAAGAGATCCAGTTCCAGCATTATGCAGCTATATGTTCGATACCTCATGCATGTTTAGGAACTTTCTCTTTCGTTAACTGATGACTAATTGCGGCTGTCGTTAGTATTCAAAAGAAATAAAATAAATGACTTCTCATGATCAAGCAGGGAGCTGCATGTTTAACTAAACTATAGTCCAATAATATTTCCTCTTACAAGCCCCCGTGTGGCCGAGACTTCACACGATAGAGCGTTTTAATCCTCAGTAAATTGTGCATTTTGGAGAATTTTCTCAAAAGAGGTTCTACATTGGGTTTTCTTGATATTCTAACAATATTCCCCCTTGCAGATGGTACATGTTCATACCGGTAAAAAGACAAATGGCAACTTGTTAGCACGTGAGTTTCTATAGCAACCAGAATATTTCTTGATGTAAATGCATTGTAATCATGTGGTCATGTGCAAAAGCTTGCTGCTAGATTGCATGTTACACCGGTTACTAACGACTGACCTAGATGAATTACGCTAACCTATAGCACCTGTATGTAGTGAATATCATTACAGTTTCAAATACTTGCCGGCTCAGCAACCCATATCCACTGCTATCACTATTACTTGCCGAAGTACTTAAATCGTGCAAAGCTCTAAGTGCAGCACTTCTGCAAAACCAAACGTTTTCCGGACCCGAGAACCCACCTATCTTTCGTCGAATCAGTTCTGTAACTTATTAAATATCGCTATAGCCCTAAATAATATTTTCCAAGAGACTGCATGATGTAGATCGAGAAACTCGGCAGATTAGTTACTAAAGTAAAGAGTTCTATTGTTCCGGCTATACTTTTCTCATAAAGTTTTCACCGCTAATGATGACAAAGGGTTTGGAAGCCTTGCTGTTCGACTTGTTTCACTACTGATTATGTGATATCTTCAGTTCATGTTTTCTTCTTCATCGATCCTGGAAGGCAGATTTCTTCCTTCGTGGATACTACTATATTTTGATTGAAATATACGTAACGTTCTCTTCTAACCTAGATGATTCCATGCATTAAATCCCCTCCTTCTAAGAGTTCCACATAAAGGAACACAATTCTCTTCAATCAGTTATTTCAGTCAATTTAGTGATATTCTGAGTCCGATCCTACCGCACTCTCAGTCACCTGCATATTTTGTATAGACTTGCGGGTTTGCTATAGAAACCATCCAAACACACAAAAAGCCTCTAAGCAAGATCTTCGATGCTCAGCAGGTGGTGACCCACTTAGAACACAAAAAAACTTTCTCAGGACTTTTGAAGCCTATTGTTTGAGTTATAATTTCAGTGATGAAGACAAAAACAAAGCAATGATGCGGAACTTTGGATCGACTTCTTTGGCTTCTTCCACTAGCAAGAGTCACGCAACCAAAATCACTACCCAAGAAAGTCATACGTTCTTAGGCTAGGTTTGACCAACAAAAAAATATTATCTTCGCTTTCGTATCATTTTTTAGTGTGTTTGCTTTCCGTAGTCCATAATTTTTACCATTCAACTCAACTTCAGGAAAACCAGTATCGTGCAGGACATTCGTTTCCTGACGCGGTGTTGCCTATCAGTTTGAGAGCTCGCTTTTTATTACAAATCTATCTATTGAATTATTTTTATCTCCAGTAAGACCTTAGATTAAACCTTGCGCGAGGTTCTGTGGAAACTAAAAGCATCGCGCGATTAATACTGAGCTTTACCGATCATTAATTTACTTGAAAAACAATAGAAAAAGATTTTGATCGATCAAGATAAGGGTAAGTGTGTTCAGTATGAAGGTTGGATGAGCATGGTCGACTTGGATGAGTCGATCCGTGGTATGCAATAAGTGTTGTAGATGAAAAGACAGATCATAAACTGGCTTAGGGAACACATGTGCACACGTTGTGCAATGCTATGCTAGATGATCAGGGCTTGAATCGTACATAAATCATGCTACTTACGGTATTTATGCTTGAAAAAATCCTTAATTCTATTTTAATCGATCGACAACTACTTTAGTGGCATGCAATATTGATTGACATAAGTAATTATTCAGTGTTTTGTCATCGTATCTAAAGAAAAATGTCAATCAATATTTCTGCCAATCATGTAAAACAGAGGTGCATGCAGACTGGTATTCGATTTTTCACCACCACTTAACGATTTTTGCCGAAATTTGAAATTATTATCTTTTTGAGACTATTTAAAACTGATATATTTTAGTGCTCATTTGTAAGCGATAAAATATCCATTGGTGTTCTAGTACTGTGGATAGAAATTAACTGCCTCCCACGACGCAGGAAACTAGATGAATATTCCACGGGTGGTCGCACGTGAACTTTCTAGGTGGGAGCCGGGAGATTATGTCCCTCGCTAGCCTAGTATCCCGTCACAGTGTCGGTCGTCACGCAACACTCTCGAATACCCTTTTTGTGGCAGAGAAGCGTTGCGCGACGACAATAAAAACCACTACAGGGAGATTACCATTAGTCAAGCAGATATAAAATTGATAGAGTCATGCGAGGCTATCCATGCTGACACGCTTTAGCAGGGGAGGATCTAGAGGTGGTTTGGGAGGTTTGTCTGAACCTCCTAAACCGCAATCAAGCCCCCCTCCAGTTGATCTGAGAAAAAATATTAGCCAATCAGAATCAAGATGCGTAGATGGCGGTTCGCTTTGCGGTGGCCGCGTAGAAACTGGAGCGAGTGCAAAAAGGCAAATTCCCGCCCCCACCCCCACGTTACGCTTTTTTAACATCGCCATTTAACTAACTGAGTCCCTCGCTCAGCGGCTATTTTCGCTCAGCAATGGAATAAACAATACAAAAAGCAACAGGAAAAACAAACAAACAAAATTCCCCTTTATCAGAAAATATTCAAAGTTATCCAATGAAAATAATTTTTTATGTTTTTGATTTGGCAGTTCGATCCCCCTGTTCAAATACTATAAAATACATATGTCATTTGAATGCCAAATCTTGTCATTGTGTGTTGGGCTTCCTGTGAGCGGAGGAAATTCCACACTCTGGTGGAAACTGAGAACGAGGTTCCCTCTGATTGGTTGAAGAGTCGAAGAAAACATTTTTAAAAGTCGTTCAAAAAAAAGCGGCGTTTATTTTGAAGGTTGATGGTTCGCCAGGGTTCGATCATCATGGCTTCACAAGTATATTGGGTACGAGAAATCAACGGAAACCAAGAGGTGGACCCGGTTTTACAACGTATAAATGAAATCAGTGATAACCAAAGTGAGTATCGAGGTATTAGTAATGTGACTTGGAGACAGTATTCGAGGAAATAATGCGGGGAAAGATTCGCGGGTTGTTGAATGTTGCAGTCGAATGTTGTGTTTATGTTCTACCACGCTTTCTTTATTGTTTAGATCATTTGAATCGAAAGGTTCTAGCCATGGGAGGCGTACTAGACTCAATCCGATCTACACATGACAATCCAAATGAGTTCCTAGAGCAGTCTAAAGAGCAATCCTTGCTACATCCACTAGAATTTTGTGTACAGATCTACAGGAAACATTGCAGCAAGAGTCCTCCATTTTGTAATTCGATTTACGGGCTGACGGATCAACTTATATCTCTACAGCTTGTCATGGCTCAAAAGAATAAAGAGGTTTGTTAAATTATATCTAGATTTATCTTTGAATTGTGTATTTTCCTGAAATGGTTAGACATAATCGAATGGAGTAGAAGCTGAATGACTCGCGCGAGTGACAGACCAACCTTCTCAAAATTAGATATTGAATGCAAGGCTAAAACATTGGAATACAAAAGAAATGCTACAAATTCCATCGAAAAAAAGTGTGATTTCTTTGGTGTTTCATGTTAGCCAAGTTTGCGCCGAAAATAATTTTGATAGTTTTTAATCCCAAAATTCTCAGGCATATTTACCTCCCATTTTTACAGAAATCAGGAGAATTTGAAGCTGATACTCGGGATGTGATCACAACCCATCAACATGTGATCGAAAGCAAGCTTTACGGTCTGTCATCAGTCAGGGATCCTGAGATATTACAGATCATAGAAGATTATGATAAATTCTTGGCAGACTGTAATGCAGTGGATTATGCTGACATCATCAACAGTGTCAGTCGATGCTTCCAGTCATCAGACAACAACAATACTAAACAGTTCTATCAAGACCAGAAGTACACCATTCTTGGTATTCCTACAACTCTATTTGAAGTAAGGAAAAAAATTTTTTAGAGAAAATGTTTATAATCTCTCCCAACCCCACTCTACCATAGATCAGAGGATGAGAGGTTCTTTTAAGGAGGGCAAGAATCTGCGTGAAGACTCTATGGCTAGCTCTTGGTTTGCTATAAACATTCATATTATTCCTTTCATTTTGACATATAGATTGAAATACTACAACTGTTGATTGGAGCAAGGGATGTTGTTCTTTTATCACCCAGTCAAGGTTAGTCTCTTTCGCATCTGGTCTTAGTATTGTTACACCACGCGGCAGCCCTCAGAATATATATGGCTTATAGCCTCCATTCTCGGTATGTATCCATGTCCCTCACAGGCCCACCTCCCTGGTATGTAACTCTCATTTATACTTTCTTAACTTATCTATGGCAGGGGAATCCATATTAACAATTGACAAGTTCAATGAAATCATTAAGGACAGCTGTAGTGCAAGTAAAGAAAATATGAAACAGGAAGTTTCTAGAACAACAGACCCTGTCATGCCTTCAACTCCTGTGCATGCTAACAAAACCCAAACAGATTTTCAAGTGACTCCACATCATCAGACAGGAACTAATGATAGACAAGTGTCTGTATGTCTATCTGGAGGACAGTCACCTATGCTAAGCCAATCTCCCTTTTCTCAAGGTCATAGGACAATGGTAATTATAAGTTCCTTGATGTTTATCTGTGAATACCACACAAGAGAAGTTATCATGGAATGTGCCCTTTTGTTTGAAGCCAGTGTCGAAACTGTAAAGATGCTACAACATGGCACAGAAAAAAAATATTTCGGTATCTTTGATTACAGCACTTTTTCATAATTCTCTCTCCTAAGCCGACTCTAGGCATATCTGACATACGTGTTGCCTTCTGTCAATCAAACTACAATCCACCAAATTCATTCTGATCAAGTGATAAGAAAATTCCCATGACTAGACAGCCATAACACATGGAAATTTCTTTGTCGCTCACGATCGGAATGAACTCAGCATGTTGTAGTTTGATTGACAGAAGCCAAAACGCCAGTTGCCTGCATGGAGTTCGTTAGGTCGCACTGTAACTATACCCCAGCTCAGTTGTTACAAACACTAGAATCCTTGATCTCCAGTCAATATAAGTATTATAACTTTTTCCTATATTCTTTCATTCTGTAGGGACAAGAGCTATCAGTTGTGATGTCATATCTACAACTATTAGTGAATTCCAGAGATGAGCTTGCTTTGGCAAGAGTGATTAACACACCAGATAGGGAACTGGGAGTTAGAAAGTTTACAAAAATAAAAAGACTAGCAAGAGAAAAGAACATGTCCATGTATCAGGTATGGAAAAACTGGAGAAAGTTGCTTGGAAATATAATATTTAATTGTTATATATTGTTGTCTGAGTAAAGGCCGGTGCTCAAAAAGCACAAAAAGTGTTTGATCATTGAATAAAATGTAATCTATATCAAATATAAAGTTTTCAAGTTTCAAGTAGATGTGATTGCTAAATATTCAGAACATCTTGATATGACATTTGCTTTTTCTAATAGATGGTAACATCATTTATCCTGCAAATTCGCCTTGGTGGCAAAAGCTATGCCCCTTCAAATGACAATCCATTATGGTTGATGACAAAGGTATGATAAAAAAATCCATTATAATGGTTAATGATAATGAAGGTATGATCATGATAAAATAAGTCTATTGATGAACATGCAGTTTCAATTATTAACAATTTTATAGTTTATAATATTTTTTTATAAATTAGTATGATAAACCTACAATGCTGTATTTTCCGCGTTTGACGTCAAATTTATTCTTTTCAATTTTGTTCAAAAGAACAAATTTGAAAAGAATAAATTTGACATTGAATGCGGAAAATAAAGCATTGAAGGATTTATTAAAAGGGTCTATACTTTCTGTGTAGTTTCTAGGCCAGTAATTATGTTTTGCTTTCACAGGGATTGAGTGATTTTGTCTCGTTTTCCCAAAAACTCCAAAATATCTTGGAGGAAGTACCAGATGCAAAGTAAGTTTAGGAATTTTACATCATTTAATAAAAACACAAAGCTGCCACAATAGGGTAGGATGTGGTCACTTTGACAATGGAGGGGATGGATGACAAATCATCTCAGTGACCATCATGCACATGTTAGTAATCATGTTAGAAATCATATGTACAGAAATCTCAAATATAGAGCTGTATATATACTAGGTATACAATGGTTTTGAGTGGTATACCGTGTAATATCACACGAGTCACTTGTAGTTTCTAGTATACACACAAGCCTTTAGGCAAGTGCGTATACAAAGAAAATACAAGTGACGAGTGGGATATCCATGGTATGCCACGAGAAACCATTGTATAACCATTTTATCCCACACCATAGAAAATACAAATACGTAGATTGCACGACGGGAAGGACGAGTGAAATACCGACTAATATACAACAGCTTTCCAGCTTTTTGATTGGCTGTATTTTCTATGGTGTGGGATAAAAGATTATATGATATATAAGATATAAGATATAAGATTATAAGATAAAAACTTTGGTTTTAGAACTGCTGTAACAAAAATTCTTGGGAATCTCCAAACCAGCTTTATCAGGGCAACTGATGGAACAATCTCTAAAGAGGATGTCAAAAAAGCCATTACTTACCTCAAGACTCAGATTGACAGTGTCCTCAATAGCAGTGAGCAGACTGAGCTAAAAGCTGAGCAGAATCGAAACATGATAGGATCAGAGTCTTATCTTCTTTTACGCAAGTTATTGGATAAAAATGTATTGTATGACTACCAAGAGAAGGAATTGTACAGGTCATTAAAGACACCTTCCCGTGAACAGGGAACAACATGCTCTCTACTCACAAAATTCAGGTATATCACAAAATTCAGTATAAAATATCTATTAGTATAAACCTACTAATAGTCTATCACAAATCCTGCACTCTGATTGGCTGAGCTACAAGTGGTCTATTAGTGATAGTGCACATCTCGTAGGAAAAAAGGCCAGTTTTAAAAACCAAAACAATGGCAAAAACAATTATTTATTTGACCTATTAGTAGGTTTATACTTAAACAATTAGACCCCTTGCCCTCATGCCGTCTATGATTCAATAGCCCATTCAGCCCCCGGTCTCCTCATGGGCTATTGACTAGTAGACCTTTTGGGCTGTGGGTCTAATTGTTAATTATCCCGAGGATCTGCAGTCTTAAACTAGTTTTTGGTCTTAATGTTCTTCCCCACACTTCCCCATATTCATCCCTGTATCCTGGGCTATGGAGGGACTATATTTTTAATCAATTCCTATTTTTTATTTTTATATGACAAAGTTCTTATAATTAGGTGTATATATAATATTATTATACTATTTAGATATTCCCCCTCAACCAAAAATATTATGTTGATTATATCCTCCTCTATAGGTCACCAGATGCTCCTACCCCAGAGAAAGTGGAAAGTCCAGGAAGTAATAAACCGAATAGTAACAATGAAAACCCAAAGGTTAGTTTGGTTTCACAGTATATATTGGCTCAATAATAAAGTAAGCTGGTACTAGGAATGCACTGTGGAGTAGACTGAGGGAAGAGAAGGCTTATATAGCTATAGAAGCTTAAGTATATTGCATTTTTACAAGATTCAAATCTCATATCAGAACTCATTATGAAAAATTCACAGCTTCAAAAAAGGCAAGGGAGAAGTTTATATGGTGATATCTCATTGGCCAAACCAACTGTTGCCATAGTAACAAGGACATCAATCTGGCAGAATAATGAAGATGATATCAATCAGGAACATCAAACTAGGAAGCCATGTGGGATGCTTAACAATGGTGAAACACCTAAGTCATCCTCAAGGAAAAGAACTTTTGGTGACACTTGTGATGCACTCAACGAAAAAACATGTTCACCTCTAAGAAAAAGGCCATTTGAATCTAAAGATGACCAAGAAAATATCAACATCAATAACCAGCCAAAGCCTACTGCTAAAAGAGGACTTCTCAGCAAGAATCAACTGAATGAATGCGGGAAAAAGAAACAACCCAAGACTAAAACTGCTCCAAAAAAAAAGCAGAAATCGGTCAAGCTGACACAAGGACAAAAACAAATGACTCATTTCTTCAGATGATTGTAGGGCAAGAATATTTATCGGAGTAATGTTTTTCCATTTCAGATCACACAACATTCCTTAAATATAAAGCTACGGACATGTGCAGCATTGCGCGCAATGTTACAGGAAATCAGTTGTGAGCCATGTTGCTGAAGTAGAAAACGATCCTACTTCAGCAACGTTGCCTGCAATGTTGCGCGCAATGTTGCACCGTATGCCCGCGCCTTACGTTTTTTGAAAAGAATGTTAATAAGGATGAAACCCAACAAGGAATCAAGTATTCCCAAGAGAAGGATATTGGAATACTTTGCTCCCAAAGTTATCATTTATTTGTTCATAATTTTGTATTCCTACTTTTCTTTATTTTTCTTGTATTTGACATAATTTATGAATCGTTTACAAACCCTAAGGTTACCAAGAACTTTTATAGTCTAAGTTACTTGAGATTATTTTTATTTAAGAAGTAAATTTCGATTGTACTTATATTTACATTGCAAATTATTTTCGTTTTATATAAAATGTTCACCCACCACCGTCAGCTTTCATTTAGTACATTGCAAATAAGACTTGAAAATTTGGTGCGGGATTCCGACGAAGGACAAGTTCCATCCGAAACAACAGTACAGTTCCCGCCAAACATTTTTACACGGGGTTTTTAAACTTCAAAGTTAAACTTAAAAATTTCCTTCTAATATTCACTCGTTGTATTCAACACACCCACGCAGTCCCATCTGTTTCTATGACATGTCGTGGAAATCAAAGTTTCAAGACCTTGAAAAGCGGCCGAACTTGAAAGTCAACATGTTCGGTAATCTTTGTAGCTAATGTAGTGTTTTTCTTGACAGAGGGGAACACTAAAATCATCCCCTTCAGCGCGGGAAAACCATGCAGTTCGCGGCGCGCACTTTATACAAGTTACAACCTGAACGATTCTAGCTTTCCACTGAATTTTTGATATCCATGCTAATTAGGCTACAGTAAAACAACGAAGCTGTGGCCATGCAGTATAGTAAGCATTGAAGGTTCTGAAACTTCTGTAACTGAAGGTTCAAATTATTTGATCTTCGTAATCTTCGAGGACCAGTTACAGTTTCCGGCATAACCTCCTATATCAAGATCCTCAGCTGCATGTAAAGCGTTTTGGCTTTACATGTTCTATATTATCTTGATGTTTCATGTGATTCCCGTCGTTTTCAGCTTTGTAGCTTTTTGCATGTTTGACTTTATTGAAAATAGTTTTCTTTTCCACATACCCAAATCCCGATAAAATGATTTAAAAAAAGTTTAAAACTTGGTGCGCAATGGATGGAGTTTATTGTTATATCCTTTCATAAGGGTTTATATTCGAGATACGGTATTAAATAAATGCCTAGTATGTTGCAGATGAAAATCGTGACAAGATGAAAACAGGTGTGCTTGCTTAAGATAACAAACCATAAGCGAATGCTATTGATTGACCGATAGCTTTTAGTTTACTTGAAGAGTTACGATGTTTTTCATCTACTTTAGCACGACAGAATCGAACAGGTCATCATCCGCAGTCGGTGATCATTTCTCCACCAATCTCAACAAAAAAACGCAGGTGTTATCGATACTTACAATCATTATATCTCACGTTACCTTGGGTATTAATATAGTACATCTGGTAGCCGGGAGAGCGACTTATCTTGACTGATTTCAAATATCAGATGTTATTATGAGAAGAGGTAGCACCGACAGTTACTGAAATTATATTTTGAATCATTCAAGTCTGATTGAAGTGTTCCTTCCAACAAGGTCCAGTACGAGTGACGTGTGTAAGGGATATGTGACCATATCGCCGACAATCTTGGCTGCACAACCAGAAGAGCTGCAGCATCTAGAAATGGCGCGGTCATTGTTTCATGTTATCAGTCCTGTGGTTGTTTTGGCCGTTTTGCATTGTACCCGATTACTTCCTACAACAAGTAAGTAAAGTTTTATTAACTTCTTTATTGAGAAATTTGGTGTTTGAATTGTCTATGTCCAAGCCAAACGAATATCTGTTGCGGATCAATATACAAGGTCTTCAAGGGGAATACCAAACCCATCCCATAGCTCAAAATATGGAGAAATGCGGAATATTAAAGAAATGCAATTCTATGCCTTTTTACTGATTGGTTGGCTCAGAATCAACACAGAACCAGTCATACTAATATAGCCAAAGCAAGAGATCGCTCTTCTAACTTTATTGAAGATTCTTAAGATTTTCGACGACGTTATCATTTTAATCGGTGCCTATTTATGCCAGGAAAATATTACTAATCATTTTGACACTTCGATTTCTCAACCTAAATCCCTTTCATAGCGCATCAATTCAACAGTTTGCAAATTTTGACTTTCGGTCTCTTGAAGAAAGAAAGAAAAGAAAAAAATAAACGAGAGAGAAAAATAAGATGCGAAAAATGAAAACGAAACAAAATGAAAAAGAAAGAAAAACTCCAGATGGCTGTAGAAGGCTGAGTCAAATTAGTACCGATTCATTACTGGTCACTTCATCAGTTTGTTTGAACAGTTGGCTCGAAGCAAGACAAGAAAATGTAACATTACTAAATAAAGCTACTTTTGTCGACTGTCAAAACCGAGTGAAGAGGAAAGTCATTCTTCAGTTAAATCATATAACAAAACAAACAATAAAAATCCTCGGCAGCATTAAAAATTAAAAAAAGGATCTTGAAAAATTATTGAGTATTTAAAGCACTTGAGGACGTTTATGGGCAAAAGATTTCATCGTCAGATTTTTAAAAACTTGATGAAAGTAGACTTCACTTAGCCGTCAGATTGTGCTACGGTTTAGTCTGTTTTGCGGTAAAAACACAACAGCGAACAACGGAAACATGGAAAGCTGTCAGAACAAACCATATGTTACTGAAAAATAAATTGATCGTCTTCATTTCTTTTAGAGAACTGTAGAAACTGAAAATGACGCGATTATTGCTTAGCATTTACATTTTATGTTGAAATTATAAATATTGAAATTGATATTCGGACTACAAGTGTGGATTTGCATTCTGTGAAATTCTTTTCCGTTATTTATGCGCAAAATATGTGACTTCGATCGATTTGATCACATATTTTACATCTGTTTTTTTTAATTTTTTCCGAATTCCAGCAAACTTAGGTATTATAAGGTACTATAAAAAATATTTAAATAAAAAAGAGGGGCCACCGACTTTCTTCCAGAATTTTGAGAGTTCGAAGAAGTGAAAAACTTGTTTTCTCAGTGATCCAATCAAAACAATCCGAATGACGTCACCACGAGTAAGCGCGCGCGCACGCCAAACTCATGCGCAGAAAGAATGCCCATGAGCGTTCTTAGTTTAAGGTGGCTGTCTACTATAGAGAAATGAAGCTACTACGCAACTACGCCCTTTTAGCCCACGATGTGCTAAAAAAAACGCTCAAAACCGCTAAATAATCTTCACACTTCTATTGAGAAACTATACACGTTTGAAACGTTTTCGTTTTCGTTTTCGGGTTTTTCTCATAGAAATAGCGGTAAATGTACAATTTTGGTACTGAAAAAATAACGTCAAAAGCTTGATTACAGGTGACGTTATGATTTTTTTTCATAGAAAGTTGGTTTTCCCTCCTTTTTTTTTTTTTTTTGAAAGAAAAGTTATTGATATGCTTGTGTTTTATCGTGAATATTTCGAAAACGACAGCTGGACACCCCTTTTTCTTTCCAGATTCGAAATCTGCATTTAATTGAGGTGTTATGAAATTGTGATTCAAAAACGTTGTCATGGATTTTTCCTATTTTTCCTTATTGACAGATGTTGTTTTGAACACCGACGACGTGAGAAATTCCATATAGTTTTTAATGTAATGATGGATATCCCATATATAATACTTCATCCCAAATAATCGTGATTTCAGTTACCCAGCTGTTCAACAATCGCCTGTAATTCGCTATGCAGTTTCCAATTTTTCTAAACAGTATATATTAACGAGTATTTCTGTAAAAATGAGTCTAGAATGATCAAAACTTCACATAATTAATGTACTGGTTCAAACAGACACATGAGCAAAGTTTTAGATAGCGGCCATTGAAACAAGATAAAATTACAAACATTTTCCCTCTATTTCATTGGCACTGTTAAGGGGGTCTTACCTATTTACCACTCACGGTTGCTATGGAAAGGATTTAAGAATCTCTAAGAGGTTTTCCGAAAGTTTTAAGCTAATGATAAAACGAATTTGTAAAATGAATAGTTTTCTGATGTGTGATGACGTCACCACGCTTGCATGCGTAAGTTATGACGATATATATTTCATTAAAAAAAATAAAAAAACAAGCGTGCATTTGGTCGGTTTGACTCAAAAATAAGCGAAATTATAGCTAACATGAATAGGAAAAAAGTTAGGCATGGTTTTACCCTACGTTAGGGGAGTGGGAAGATATATGTCAATTTTCAATTTTCAAAATGACTTGATAAACTGACTTTTTCAACGTTTTCAAAAATAATGCTTAACTTTGTTCCAATTTACGACAGCTATGATTTCACTTATTTTTGAGTCAAACCAACCAAACCAACAAACCAACGCTTGTTTTTTTATTTTTTATCATTTTATTATTTATCATTTTTGAGAGGCCTGGGACCTAGAAGTGTTGATATGGCAACAACAAGAAGCACAAAAAATGATGTTTAGGCCCGGTATTATTATGGGTCATTAATTTTAGTCTTATTTTTACAGAGATATTCTTTATTTTATGATTTATGGCCTTATGAGGTCATCAGTTTGTAATCAGTTGCATATTTGGAAAACTTTTGATATCTCTGCAACAAAGAAGGGCATATAGAAAATCTGTTTTGATTTACTCCAACGTGCACGATCTTCTTGCTTACAGACCTGACAATAGTTGTTATCTCAACAACTGAAATTCCGAACGTTTTCTCTTGGTAAAGCAGCTTTAATTTTGACAAAGACCGCGGAGCACCCTAAAAAGGGGGGAGGTCTAAGATTGGAAAGTATGAGAGACTAATATGCAAAAGGGAAAAAGTACGGAAATTCTATGGTCCCCCTCCTCACCCCCCCCCCCCCCCCCCCCTCCAAAGTCTCCCGTTCTCCGCGGGCCTTTTTTGAAGGATAAAATTGAGTAAATCTCACATTTTAACCAACTCGCATCTCGCATTTTAAATCAACTCGCATCTTGCATTTTAATCAACTCGCATCTCGCATTTTAATCAACTCGCATCTCGCATTTTAATCAACTCGCATCTCGCATTTTAATCAACTCGCATCTCGCATTTTAACCAACTCGCATCTCGCACTTTAAATCAACTCGCATCTTGCATTTTAATCAACTCGCATCTCGCATGTCCCCTAGAAGCTTCCGTACATCTCGCATGTCCCCTAGAAGCTTCCGTAAGCTTCCGTAGGAACGCTATTGAACACAGAACGATGTCCCGAAATGAGATAATCAAGTCGCATCTTGCATTTTAATGAAGTCGCATCTTGCATTTTAATGAAGTCGCATCTTGCATTTTAATGAAGTCCGTCTTGCATTTTAATGAAGTCGCATCTTGCATTTTAATGAAGTCGCATCTTGCATTTTAATGAAGTTGCATCTTGCATTTTAATGAAGTCGCATCTTGCATTTTAATGAAGTCGCATCTTGCATTTTAATCAAGTCGCATCTTGCATTTTAATGAAGTCCGTCTTGCATTTTAATGAAGTCGCATCTTGCATTTTAATGAAGTCGCATCTTGCATTTTAATGAAGTCGCATCTTGCATTTTAATGAAGTCGCATCTTGCATTTTAATGAAGTCGCATCTTGCATTTTAATGAAGTCGCATCTTGCATTTTAATGAAGTCGCATCTTGCATTTTAATCAAGTCGCATCTTGCATTTTAATGAAGTCCGTCTTGCATTTTAATGAAGTCGCATCTTGCATTTTAATGAAGTCGCATCTTGCATTTTAATGAAGTCGCATCTTGCATTTTAATGAAGTCCGTCTTGCATTTTAATGAAGTCGCATCTTGCATTTTAAACAACTCGCATCTCGCATGTCCCCTAGAAGCTTCCGTACTTATATAAATCGATGGTTTACGTAAATAAATTATCTTTATTTCACTACCGCCCTTCAGTTCGTACGTAGTTTCAGTAAGATTTCCCGTAAACTGTTGAGTTTTCATCCACAAATTTGTCGTTAATTTAAGTTAAATGTGGTGACTTTCGAATTCCTTATGATTTTTGTCTAAAGCCGTAGGTAATATTTGAATGATTGTTTTAGGATTTTCGGCGATTTTTCATTCACAAATATCAGATATTTCTTATAACGGAGGTTTGACAATTCATTTTTGAATAACCTGTGTTAGGGAGCATTCATTTTTTAGGAGGGAGGGGGGGCCGGAGGAATTAGGGGGGGGTCATTAAAAATTACTAGATAAAAAGGGGGGTCACATTTTTTTTGAATGTTGAACCAGGGGGGGTCATGAATAAAAATACAGTGTTTTTTTTTTTGTTTTTTTTTAGTCTTTTTCTGGAGGGGGGGGGGGGGGGGGGGGGGCTAGAAAATTTTTATATTTGGAAGTGGGGGGGGTTATCGAAATATTCAATTCCTTACCATGGGGGCTAGCATTTTTTTCTATTTGATTCCTCTAATTCCTCCGCCCCCCCCCCCCCCCCTCCTAAAAAATGAATGCTCCCTTATCCCTTAGATTTACTTCCGCTAATTAATTGTCATTCACGATAGTCTGATGATGGTTTCCATAAATTGTAATGTAAATTAGCCATGCGGTCTTCCAGGGGGCAAACATTGGAAGAAAAGATTTTTAAAAGATCGGCTCATCCTATAGCTAAAGATTTATTTTCATGCCAAATATTGCTTCAAAATCGAGTAAGGACATTTTAGAAGACGTTATTTTCTAAACTAGTGACCAAAGCAGTCCAAATTCGAGTATTTTATTTATCAGAAATATGTTAACATATATTTACTGGAAAAAATTAAAATGATATTAATAAAGCAGTTGAAATCTGCTGATTTGAAGTTGTTTTCCCTCTCAGTAACCACGTGACTAATCTGCATTACAATTCCATTACAATAGCCGTTCCGAGATTGAAGAAGGGACTAGGGACTAGTGCAAATATTAATCCTCATCACACGCAAAAAAAGATCATACTAATATTAGTACTAGTACCGAGTTTGAGCATGTTTGGATGAAAACGTATACTGATCTGAGTGGCAAGCTTAAAAGTCGCAAAAATAAGCGAGGATGTATGGCGTTTGAGGACAACCGTACGTATACATTCTGTCTTATTTTCACGATTTGTTTAAAGCCTGTTAATCAGTCAATATTCGCTCAAACATGTTCAAACTTCGCTTCTCGGCCAAATGTTCTTTTTTCGAACCATTTCTCATCCTCGGATTATCAGCCGATATCCCAGCCGCCAGAAGGGGTTTATTTACTAAATATACAATGGTTTTCCTGCAATTTGATTGGCTGTATTTTCAATGATGATATCTTTTGGAATGAGTGTTTTGTTTGATCCTTTATTCTTGCAGCTGCTTCATGTTGCCCGAGATGTAACATATGGAGGTCTAAAAATAGCATGAAAGTAAATGTCACGCAACGAACCGATGGCTATCTTGATATATATAAAAGATGGAAGCAATGTGATTGGCTACTGACAGCACCTGATGGTTATTCCATCAACTTAGTTCTTCGTAATCGCTACGGTGACCTTGCCTTTCGTGAACCTCTTCTGGCTTATGATGGTGCTTCACCAAGCAGTTCTTCCAAGACATTATCTAGAGGTTTTTCATCAATGATTTCCAGTAGCCGAAATATATGGCTGAAGTATGTCATAACTGGTTTATATCAAACTCAGTTTACAGTGGAATATACGGCCTTGAAACAGCAAAAAGGTATACTGAAAAAGACATTATAAATGGGTAGATTTCAAGTACACCGAATAATTTGCCACTTGATTAACAAAGCAACAAAGCAAGTACATTGGGACATGTATGGTTGTATAAGGAAGTGTAAATAAGTAAACTGTTCAGTGCGCATGCGTGTGACGTCATTTGACGACTGTTGTCTAGTATGTGTAGAACAGTGTACTCATTTACGCTTTCATGATGGTATACCGCTTATGTAGCGTACGCAATGTCAAATTCGGCTGAAATAAAGTAAGCGGTCTGATCCGTTGTAAAATGAACGTGGAGTCCAATTTGAGGCTTCAACCATTTTCGCTAATCCATAATATTTCCATTGACACTCGTAAGCCAGATTGTCTATTAAGTATCAGTTTTTATGTACACCAGCATGGCTGCTACGTCTGAACTTTTTCCTTCTCTTTAGTGTCCAGCTGCTTAGGGTTAAAGATCCAGAATGGAAAACTGAACTGTTCCGTTCATACCTGTCACGTGATCTGTCATCCGGGATATTTCAGTTTTGGGTCTACAGTGTTGACATGCCTAGATGGAGTCCAGTGGGCTGGTGTGTTTCCAAAGTGCTGTGAGTAGGAAACAAGTCACTCTCCATCATGCACTATAATTATATGATAGGAATGATAATGATGAGCGACAGCGACAGTGACAGCGACAGTGACAGTGACAGTGACAGTGACAGTGACAGTGACAGTGACAGTGACAGTGACAGTGACAGTGACAGTGACAGTGACAGTGACAGTGACAGTGACAGTGACAGTGACAGTGACAGTGACAGTGACAGTGACAGTGACAGTGACAGTGACAGTGACAGTGACAAGAAGAAGAAGAAGAAGAAGGAAAAACAACAATAGCAAAAAGAACAACAACAACAATGGCTAGAAATAATCTAGGCTTCCGCAAATTCCGCCGCTTCAACTCCGTCGCTCGAATAAAAAGTATAGAAATACCTTATTATAGGAAATTAAACCTCCATGAAATTAACGCGAATTTAAAAAAATCGCGTTAATTTAAGTCGTGTTAATTTCTTTTAATGTTAATTCCATACCTTTAATAAAGTATAACGTACGTTCATTTTCACGATATCAATTTCTGGCAACTTTATTTGTAATCTATTTTACAAAAATTATTTGTTTTTAAAACTGAACATTACAGCTAGTCACTTAATAACAACAACATTTCAGTATTTGTCAGAAATTATCTTTTTTTTTTAATTCTACAAGCTCTTGATTTTCACTTTCAGATGCGTTATCTAGTGACTTAACAGTTTCAAAATTGGGAACATCTTTGACTGAATATTAGTCATGTAGACTTTTGTCTTCCTTTCGCAAAACCCGAAGACAAACGTTGAAAGGGTTGCTGCTTGTGTTATCTCATCAGTAAGCAAAAACAACTACTTCAGAGCGAATAATTAAGCGCTTCGGTGATTTCTACCCATACTCCGTTTCGGTTCAGTTGCGTAGTCGCGGAGCCGGTCAGTGACAACTTTTTTTCAAATGACTATTTGTAATTACAGGTTTCAGGTATCTAGCTAGTGTCAATACTTGGTACTTTTTCTTTCCAGTGTCAGTCAAGATTGTAGGTGACAAGAATAACTCTATGGGTCGAGTAGAAGTGTTTGTTGATGGACAGTGGTACAAAGTGTCTTACAGTAGCGGATGGACCATTCAATCAGCGAACATTGTCTGTTGCTTTTATTCCCAGTTCCATTGAATAAATTGGTTAGATCTAGAGATACCGTTGTAAGCTGTAGCCATGCAGAACTATGAATCACATATGTCCTAAATTGCTATAAAAGCTTATGATTCTCTTGAACAGGACTGCCTGTTACGTAAAATCATGTGCTTAATATTTTATTGAAGATAAACGCTATTTTTAGTGAACCTTCGAGTAATATATTTTAAAATCACTCGATGTACATGCGCAGTACGTGTGCGCGTCAACAATAGTAGGCACCGTCTTTAAGTTCCCATCTTCATAATCTAATCTCATTTTCATCAATTGTCAGCATGTGGTTCCTCGTGGGAGATCCAAAATGGAAATGTCACGTGCACAATTGCTACCTGTCACGTGACTTGTCATCCGGGATATTTTATTTTGGGGTCTAGAGTGATGACATGCGTACAAGGAAAACTCAGATCGATCCCCACATGTCGTGAGTAACAATAACCTGTTCTCATTGCTAGAAAGATCTCTAATATTTTAGCTTAATTTGGGCGTAATGTTTTCCCATTTCAAACCCCGTGTCATTCTCTTGAGATGCTTTGCTTGAGGTGTATCAATATTCATGTGTCTTCTCATGTGCACCCATTAAGAAAAGAATCCGTACTATGAGGAATTACAAGTGGTCTGAATTGAGAAACATTACGTCCAAGCTAAAAGGTCTATACATTGACTCGATTAAAAATGGCGTAGTACAAGGTATATAACGCAAAGCTTAATTTGTCAGATGTTCTATGATTTGTAATTGATATAACGCTCAGATGAGAGGTGGTTAGTATGAAGTGTAGATACCGAGGGCGCTTCAAGGTTTTAACTTTGGTGGTTCTTTTACGTTCCCTCGCGCAGATATTGGTTAGTGATGACGGGACCGGCATTTAAAATGGTCATCCAAGCCGCTTGAAAGTAGTACCTTCTTAGTTACTTTAAGATCCCGAGTCAGTATTGGTTCGGCCGGGGATTGAATCCATGACCTCCCCCGGGACACAACAGTCCTATACTCAACCATGAGCCAACTGGTTGGCGGTTAAGATTTTCGTTCTCGAAATTATTTAATTTCCACAAATAATGCAAGCTTAAGTTCACATCATCTGATTCCAATAATAGGTCACTAAGGAGCCGTTTACAAGGGCAAAACGTTGTAGTCCCTGTTAGCAGGGAAACCCTCTTGCCCGAGCCAACTATACCGAGCATTTATATGAAAAACGTTGTCCCTATCGACTTCGGGTCAAATATTGGTTTGCTGGGGTTTTGTCTCGGTACCTAGGGACAATGTGTTTACACGAAGAAAAGTTGTTCCGGGTACAAGGGTAACCCCTTTTCGCAAAGAGGGTAACCCTACCAGCAGGGTAACCCTCCTAGCCGAGGCATGTAAAAATATTTCATGTTAACACTCGACCTTGATTTACCCTGGGAGGAGGCTAACCCTGGTAATAGGGACAACTTTTCCCCATGTTTATTTATTTATTCATTATTTATTTAGAGGCTTCCACTTAGAATAACGAATTATAACAAGTAAAAAAGGTGATAAATACAACATTTAAACAGTTAATCTAAGTGAGGGGACAACTAACGGACTCGAAAGGTCCCGGCGAGGTAGCCCCCAGCAAAAAAAGAAATAGGAATAAGAATAAGACGATAAACACTAAAAATACGTGGAAGAGAAGCTCCAGCGTCTCCGTAAGTCTGTTAGGAACCATGGAAACGGCCCCTAAGAGTTTAAGCAATTTTGGAGTCTGATGACTTCTCTGCTTTTCAGTTTCTGTCAGGATTCGAGGCAGCAACAGTAACTCAACAGGTCGAGTAGAAGTCTTTATTTATGGTGTCTGGGGTCAAGTTTCTTACAGCAGCGGATGGACCATCCAATCAGCGAACATTGTCTGTCGAATGCTGGGTCTTCCCAATGCAACAGCAGCACCAGAAGGTTCCATATTTCCTTCCAACACAGCAGGAACCGATACCTTGGTACAGATTGAAAACTGCACTGGTGAAGAACTATCCATCTTTGATTGTAAGGGGTTTACATTCAATAAGACTCCCCATGGCAGCAAAGGCTATGCAGGGATTGCCTGTGGCCACCCCAAAAGTAAGTGTTACTTCTCTAAACCTATTTTATCAACATCATGGTTGACTCTGTTTAAGTTGCAGGTGTCAAGAGTCTGACTGAACATCTTTGTTCTTTCGAAACTGGCACCAAGCGCCAAAATACAAAGAAATATGTTTATAATCATCAATGAAAAACAGGCTATAATGCAAAAAGTGATTAGTCTTTCGGTTCCAGGTGAAATGAAAAATATTTTTTTCAGTTGGTCAATATGAAGCCTTGACTGTAAGATTCGAGAAACATTCGGCGGATGGTAAAAAATCAAACTCGTTTAAATGGCTTGAAACTTGTATGGTGGTTAGAGGATCCCAATAAAAGTACAATATTAATGGTATGGTTAGTTTCTGGAAAAAATGAATTTGTGATTTTTAGGAAGAGTTTGAAGTTCGTTGAATATGAATAAGGGAAATTAGCAAAATAATTTTTTACCTGTTTTTAAGGTAAAATTATGTCACTATTTTTCATGTTTAGCCTTTGTCTTTAGCAATGAAATTTTTTGAGCATTAATTTTCATGCATTAGCAATACATAGGAAAGCAAAACATTCTGAAAACTTTTTAGCTTTCGCATAAAATAGGTTTAACATTCATGTTTCCAAATATTCAGAAATTTAGCATTGATAATTACTGTTTCTTTGATCAAAATGTCTACCGTGTCCAACGCACCTCTTGGGCTGAAAACTACCAGCTTGGTAGATGAGACCTTCCTAAAGATCACCACCACGAGCAATTCTTGTTTTTTTTTATTTTCAATGCCAAAACAATTAGAGCAAATATGCCTTTTGAACCCCAGCAAATGATAAATATTAAATTTTTCAAGAAAAATGTTGTTTCTGTCGTTTTATATGATTAGATGTTCATAATGTTTTTCTAAAGAAGAGATAGATGTTCAAGATTTAGTAAATGAGATGCAAAGGAGCATCAAAACATTTTACGTATTTTTTTATACGCATAACATAAAATGTGCGTCAACCGCATCATCAATAGTGTCAGAGTTGAGGAAGAGCCTGGGGTCGAGTGTAACTATTACTCTAATCGGATGGAACTTTCAGTACTATTATTCTCATCTAGAATAAATCGAAAGTTATTTAGATACCTAGTGTTGTTTGTAGTCCACGAAACCATTTTAAGACCTCGATTATTTGCTTTCAGTTGCATACCCATAATTCCTTTGGGTCTTGTAATGTTTCACTCCGACAACCTTTTTTGAAATGTGTGTTCATCGTAACTAATTCTTCTATGTCTTACATTCCCATGTTTTTATTCCTTCCTTACTTCTTTTCTTCTTTTCGATCTTTCGATCAACAAAAACATGTTATTTTCTCCCCAAATTTAGCATTTCTTTTATATATATATCATCAAAACAAATTGAAAATTGAAGTTGAGGTACGTAAACATCACTGAAATCTACAAATTATATACGACGTCTAACGCTAATGACATTGAAGCGTTAAGGTCCGTCCCCTGCATGATTAAATAAGAATATTCGATGATTGTACAGGTTTAAATTCAAAAAAGAATATCCTAACAAACTTTATTTACTTAAATTTCGTATATTTAAGAAAAGAAAATCAGAATTTGTTAGAATTTATTTATTTATTTTTTAGAATCAGAATTTATACTCAAAAACCCAAGGTAATTTATGTTGTTTCCCTTCAAATAGCTTATTATCTTCATATTCACCGGTAATTTTACTTGGTATATTGGTTGGACACTCTGGAAATTGTAAATTCTTCCGAAGCAGTTTTCGGTATCACTTCTGGCACACGACTACTGATCAACCATGAAAAAATTTTTTTTTTGGTTTAATTTCTTAATTATAACCAATTATCAAGAAACATAAACAAATTCCAAAGTCCATAATTAACCTTTTATCAAAATTATTTGATAATTTACCGCCTAAAAGTTTCGCGCTAGCTCTTTTAAAGTTGCTCTCTCAGTAATCAGGCTTACTTGCGTAATAAATCGAGTTCTTGATTTGAAGAAAATTCAAATTTCAATTTCTCCCAAAATAACAGCTTTTAGAACTTGAAAATACATAAAAAGTTTTACCATTGAAGACTCATGATCAATCTACCGGTAAATTTTGGGGGAAATTGCGAGAAATTTTTTTCCCATCCGCCGTAAACTACCGATATTTCTCGAATCTTACAGTCAAGCTCTCTTAAACTTATATTCTATACCCATCTTTCGCAGTTGAAGTTGTCACTTGGCTTGACTCCATAAACGAATCACAAACCTTAGGGAATGTTCTGCTCTCTGTTGATGGTGTAAGAGCACAAATCGGGGTCAACAATTGGGATAAGAATGCTATGGACGTAGTGTGTCGAATGCTAGGTATCGAAGGACCCCATGATGCCTATCCTACTATTAGAACCACATCGAGTAGCAGTATATATAAGTATCATTTATGGATAGATCACACGAAGTGCTTAGGAAACGAGAGTTCTCTACTGGAATGCGATCATCCAGGGCTTAGGAACAAGAATCGCTACAATTTAGAATCTTATACTAAAGCATTTGTAGCGTGTGGACGGCTGAACAGTAAGTAAAATGAAGCGAATTTTTGTGATATTTTTAAGGGTCAACATTCACCAAACCCATAAAATAGTAAATAGTGACTAGTTATGGAATAAAGGATACAGTCTACAGTAACTGTTTATTAATGACATCTGTTTTGGAAGTTACTTTTCAGCTTGCTAAAGGAATGACCAAACAGGAAGGAATTGTCCAGGTGTTTTTCAATGGCATTAGGGGATATAAGGATTTACGCGAAAGTAACCTTCCAGGATTTAAGAATGTGACTTTGCGCATGCTTGGTCTCTTAACAACACACTGCTTCTTTATAAGACACGATGCATCTAGGTTTTTTGAAGTCTTACCTTATGATGGGCTGCTGTTATCGCATGTCTATTGCCATGGAAAAGAATCTTCTATAAGGGATTGTAGCCTTTCGATCACAGGAAATAATATGTATTTCGACGCAAAAGTTTCACGATACAACCTGGTCTGCGGTAAAGGTAGGCACATATCTGATTGGCAATCGAAAAAAACGTGACATCAAGTACAGAAAGAGGCGGGAAAAGTGTTGGTGGGCGCGCGTGTGATTGAGAGATTTATAGAGATGACTCAACTGAGTGTAATATAATTTTAATATACTCATTGAGGATTTGATTTGATGTATTCATTATAAACGAACTTTGGGCATGTATTCCCCTCCACCAAACAAGTAAAAAAGAACAATACAAAACCAAAAAAGGCAACCAACTATCTAACCAACTAACCAAAATGTAAAACATAAACAAACAAACAAAACGAAACTGTCAAAGTTGGTCATCACAATGAAAGAAATGCTAGAGCAAACTGTTAGTTAATAGATAATTACTGAGGCACACAGCATTCGTGGGTGTATTACAGGCAGCTGAGGGCGTGCTGGAATGATTATCTGTTATAATTACAATTCAGTGCCTCGCCCATTGTTTTCCTTCGTGCACACTGATTTACGGTTTCTTGTTGCAATTGAGCATGCGTAAAACGTTTGTTGGCATCAACTTTGTTTGGATTGCGCATCCAACTTGCGGATCGTGTTTGGAATAAGGGAGCAAGTGGAAAATCTATTCCATTTCGGTACGGCTGCCTGGATTTCGTATAGGCTCTGGAATGCTGTGGAACTAATAAACTTTGTGGTTCCTTTTGCTCACCATCTTCCTAAATCAGCAAGCATGCCGCATTATTGTTAATATTGCTGTCTACTGAAATAGCTGACTGCATTATTAATAATAATGTAGCGTGTCGTATGATTTTGCTCTCAGCAATCGTTGATATAGTGTAGAGAGAAAACCATAGGCTTGGGCATTGAATTATTCACAAATACAGCATACTATATAACATATACTTGAATATAGCATACGAATAAAACCGCGACTTCAGTAGACATTGTGATTTTCCGTGTCAGTAATATCATTTCTGAATGTTTTTCTCATATATATTGTCAGATTTTTCTTGTCCTTCTGGTTGTCAGTGTCCTGGTAAACATGTTGAAGTTTCTTGTACGGACGCAAACCTGACAGAAGTCTGGACAAATATTCACGTAATGACGTCAACTCTGTGAGACACTTCCCGGGTTTTATATATAAACCTTTAACGTGTTTTATCATAACTTCAAGTCCGCGCAGTTAGTTCCAGTCTGAGGCTTACGCCTTAGACTGGAACTAATTGCGCGGACTTGAAATCCCATCCAGTCTTCATTGTCGGCTTTGAAATATTACTTACAGCATGTTCACGGCACGACGTGTCGTAGAGCAGTTTTGGTAAGAGCTAGTAGGAACCATACGGTAGCTTACAGTAGTGATTTACGTACACGATTTGAAACGCCGTACACCATGTACGTATCTCAAGTATGGTTTATTGTATACAGATCCCTTCACAACAACATGGATAAGCCAGACGTCGAGGAGGATTTTCTGCTCCGATTTCCATACTATCTAAGAACTCTGTAAGTTTAGTATTTCACACAAAGAGCGGCATTTTGGTCTATAAGTAAATTAGGTTTCGGGATTTTCTATTTGGTGAAAAATTCATAGGCCTGATTCTTATTAGAGATGATAACAAGACCAGAGGTACTCTGCCGTCACGTGAACGGGCCCTTAATGGTACCTACAGGTTCAAACCGTTCTCCAAATTTTCCAAATTCCCTTCCGATGGACGGAACTTTTCCAAAGTACAGTTGATTGCGTCGGGAAAACTTAACGGGCATTATAAATGCACTTGTCACCAAAATCATGTCAGTGGAAGTAAGTGCATGTCTTGAAGGAAGGATCAAGAATGGGAAAAAAACAAGGGGTAAAAGTTATAAAAAAGGATAAAGAAAAGAAACTTTGCAAATATGTTCACCATATATGCCTTATATGTAGACCGCGTTCCAGTCATTCCAGTCATAGCCACGGCAACTACCAACTGTACTAGTCAGAGCGCTCTATTCCACCAAAAGCTCTGTAGCACTAGCAGCTTTTCAGCCTTGACAATCAGTAGCATTCTTCTCAGTACTTCCTTTAACTCTTTTAGTATGATCAAAGGATACAGAATAAGAAGGCTGAAGAGAATATACTTTTTAGGTCTGGATTTCCTCAAACATCTGTAAGTTTACCATCCTCAATTCATATGTACAAAGCGGTACTTCTTTTTAAATACATATTGTACTGATCTGATACTAAGAAATTGAGGAATTTATGGTATGAGTGGCATAAGTAGTGTTGGTGTGTAAGCACTGCCTTCCAAAAATAGATACAGCTATTTCGAAAAAGATTGGTGAAAGTTATGTTGCATGTAGCATCCTGCATGTTGCATGTTGCTTAATACTGGTTCCAAGGTTGTTATGCCGAGAAGTGGTAGTGGGGTAGTGTGTCTCATGGCGAGCGTCTCAAATAGCCTCTGACAACCGAATTCAGCTCCTGGCCTTCACGTGTGGTTTAGCTACTGAACCCGGCGGAACTGTTTCCACTGAGAGGAGAAGGGGCAAAGGCGGACCTCTGGCGCCTTAAAACCAGATGCTCCGGAGCTGGAGTCCCTAAGGCAGGAGTGGAGTGGAGAGGGGAGACCTGCTACATAGGCAACAGCTGCGCCCTGGAGAGGCCAATCCAGCGTCGCTTTAACGCGACGGCACAACACGGGAAACAGCAGTATGGGTTATACCTTCACACCAGATCCGATGGCAAGCTTTACAGTGTGTACCGGGTGAAAGCAAAGACCAAAGTTCGTAAGGTCCTGATTAGAGACATGCTGTTTGCTGATGATGCAGCTCTGGTGGCACACAAGAGAAAACAACTGCAGCGCCTCATGGACAGCTTCGCTGGCGCCTGTCAGGACTTCAGCATGTTCATCAGTCTGAAGAAAACGAACATGATGGGCCAGGACCGGCGTCGAAGACCCTCAATTACCATCAACGACTACGCACTGGAGGTGGTACATGAATTTTCATATCTTGGCTTCACAGTGTCCGACAACCTCTTCATGGATGCTGAGCTCAACAGACGGATCGGTCGTGCTGCAGGAACATTCGCCAAACTGTCCAAGCGTGTCTGGGAGAACAGCAAACTGACTGTCCACACCAAAATGGCAGTCTACAGAGCCTGCATACTAAACACTTTACTGTGCGGCAGTGAATCCTGGACCCTCTAATCCAGATAGAAAAAACGTTGAATACTTTTCATCTGCGGAGTTTGCGCCGCATTCTTGGCATCATTTGGACACTACCGAGTCACAAACAACGAGAAATTCCAAGTACCTTTACGATGCTACAGCAACGTCGCCTTCGCTGGCTCGGCCACGTCCACCGCATGCAGGATGGGAGGATCCCTAAGTACCTGCTGTACGGCGAGTTCGCCACCGGAAAACGTGCACAAGGACGCCCTTACCTCCACTACAAAGACGTCTGCAAGCGTGATATGAAAGCGCTCAACATGAATGCTGAGAGGTGGGAGGAACTCGCCAGTGACCACTTTCAGTGGAGACAGGAGCTGGGCACAGGCCTCCAGAGAGGAAAGGTCAAACTGAGACATGCAGAGGAGGAGAAGCGTGCCAGGAGAAGGGCTAGCCATTTGGCAACCGCTGACACTGACACCGACTTCAAGTGTGCCCGCTGCAGCAGAGACTGCCGCTCCCGTATGGGCCTATACAGCCACTCAAGGCGCTGTTCCAGCGCCAACTGAACAGACACTCTGGGTGCAAACCATGGTCTCCCGAGACCGATGGCAGCCATCCATCCATCCAATACTAAACTTGAAACGCATTATATTCATATGTAAATAATGTCAGCAGAAAAGGAATAATGCCTTAAAAACGTGCAGACAAAGTATTGCTGTTACTTTTCGCTGATCACATTCATATCGACCATAGTGCAATTCGGCCTTGGTATGCAACAACATCCAACATGCAACAAAACCGTTTTGAAATAGCTGTATATGTATCTGGATCTGAGGTACTCATGGTATGAGTGGCACAAGTGGTGTTGGTGTGTAAACAAGCTTAAACACTTCCTTCCCAAAATATATATTACCAGGCATGGACCCGTCACTTTGTGACATATTGAACTAATTATTGTCAACATATAGTGTGCAAAGTTTAGACTGAGATAGATATGAACCAAACGGGAATTTAGTTTTTACAGAAAATGTGATCAAATCGGTTGGAGTGCCACAAAGGAAAACTATGTTTTCAATCGTCTGGATCTTGTGTGATTGAAAGTTTGAACCTTACACACAACTGGGTTCTTCGTCGCGCTTTTGCTTTTGAGGTGATAAAGTTCAGAATAAACGTTTTACTGTCAGGAAAATCATGCAAGGAAGACATCTGCATGCTTTTGTACGGTTAGGATGAAAAATAATATTTAGTATTGTTGTGGTACGGTATCTTTGTTAATAAATTTGAATTATATAGATTGATGTTTTCTCTGGACTTAACTTAGATTTTGCAAAAGTTAAAGAAAGATCCCGTAAAAGCTCCTTATGCATTGTTTGGTTTTGAAAGGTATATTGTCGATCAATAACATTGTTATTCTAGCAAAGTTTGCACATATCCATGCATTTACTCTATTTTGTTTTGTCTTTCCCCCCGTAGTATTGTTTGTTCGCCTAGATCGCCTTGTTCTATATCTATCTAACTGAGCTTATATTAAAAACTTCGACAGAAAAGGAAAGCACATAGAAAACTACATCGATTCTTGATTTCAGATATATGCGATTGGTACACTGTTTATAGTAATCGAAATAAGTCACAACATTGGATGTTTTAGCTCTCAAAGGAAAAGAAACGAATTTACGTTGACGACTCCACGAAAGCGGTATAGATTTGCTCTTTTTTCGCATCGTTAAGAATATCTCATCGGGAAAAAAACCTGAGCTGCATTTAGATTTTATCAGTATCTAATCAAATTGTGCAGAAATATATGAGTATTTCATAAGATTGAATCTTTAATTTCTCGAAGAAAGAAAAGAGAAAACACAGCGACACGAAAACATTCCTTCGGATCGAAAATCCTGCTATTTGATTGGTGCATATCGCGAACCAATCAGAAGGCTAAAGGGCACAAACGGACATACCTATTTTAATAATATAGATATGTATTTGAAACTGATTAACTCATGGTATGAGTGGTATGAATGGTGTCCTCTATGCAGTGAGTGTCGAGAGCGTCATATACCGTGGCTAGTATAGACTAAGCAGACGAAGCAGCGACTCCCCGTATCAAGTTGATAGTTATTAAAAGGTCGAAACCATTACCTATTTCATTTCAGAAATCTCCACGATAACCACCTGAAGATTATCGACCCGTGGTTTCTATCCACTAGATTGTTTGGTAGCGTGTATGTAAACTTTTGTTGTTGTTGTTGTCAAAAGCATAATAAGTACAGTAAAGTATAGCACAGTTTATCAAACCATGCTTTTTCAGTTCATGACTTGTACGCAATTCAAAAGAATTAATCACCAACTGAATTCACGACACGGGACGGCACGGAACGGCACGGAACGGCACATGAAAACATGCTAAACCCAATTCAAACAATAAAAACCAACTCCCGTTTTCTTAACTATTTTTAATGTTACTTTATTTGACAGAAAAATCCAGGACAACAACATCACTACACTTAAGTCAAAAGCTTTCGCTGGACTGTATGGCTGTTCAGGGATGTGCGTAAGACAACGCACGGAGTATTTTTCTTTTTCTTTTTCCTTTTTTTTTTTTTTTTTTGGCGGGGGTCGGGGTCAGTTCTGTGTTATATTCTTAAGACTTATTATTCATCCTTTACCTCTTTAGAGAATTAGTAAGAAATAATATAAGATCTTTGGAAAAAGGAGCGTTTTTTGAACCCTTTGCATTGTAAGTTTGATAATAATTTTCTGTTTCTCAAAAAGGAATTAAAAATAGAAACATGAATAATCATTATTTATATTTGCTTCCCTTTATCTGTAGAATTGTGGAAGGAAACAAAATTGCCAAAGTCAAGCAAGAATATTTTTCCTCCTGGTAACTCTAACTATTCATTTATTTTTCACTACTCATTCTATTATTCTGTACAACAATTACAATTATCATACTCATTACTAATTCATTAGGGTTTTTCGCTTTTTCGGAATTACGGACACCCCGGCTCGTTGTTTCAGCGGTCCGAAGAAGATAATATATCGGATATATACTATATCGGACACTGTACAGAGTATAACATAGTATATCAGTCGAAGGCTTAACAATAACCTTCTCTTTCATTGATTCATTTTTTTTAGACAGTGTATCACGGCTTCTCGTCTGTGGGAATTGTTTGTACTAGCCTAACCAGGAATTCACATGGCGCGCGCGGGTATTAAGAAGTTCCCCTCTCTTATTTATGCTCATTTGAATGTACCCAGTAATGTGTCAACTATCTTGTATTACAAAAACCCTGCTATTGCGGATGCTTGCTATTACGGACACCACATGTCGGTCCCGAGGTTGTACGCAATTACGAGAGGCGACTGTACTCATATTAATACTTATATTTATTTAAAGGCCTGAAGAAGAAGTAGAAAAAAGACTCACAAGTTTCAGAGACGAACCTTATCCACGTTCTAAGTTCCATTTTCTGTAAGAAATCAAACCATGGCAAAAAAAAAAAACAATAAATAAAGAAAAGAAAAGAAAAAAAAAGAAAAGAAAAGAAAAGAAAAGAAAAGAAAAGAAAAGAAAAGAAAAGAAAAGAAAAGAAAAGAAAAGAAAAGAAAAGAAAAGAAGTATGAAAGAAAGAAAGAAAACAAGAAGGAAGTAAGCACAAGTAAAGTGCGCGACATCAAAAAACCTTTTTGAATTTTTCTCAACAGATAAGAAATTCTTTTTCATGTTTCCAGACCCCAGATTTAATATAGTATAAAATATCTGCTAGTTGATTAAATGAACGATTTTCAAATATCATCATCATCATCATCATCATCTGCATTATGTTGCTTATTCTAGTGCTTTAGCTAACAACCAGATAGAAGAAATAGAAGATGTTGCTTTTGGAACTTACACGAAGAATGTTCAAATTATGTGAGTAATTCTAAAATCGAAAAATGACAAAACAAAAGAAATGTACATGAATTTGTTTTCCAGGGATATTCTTTATGTATGTATCCATTGGTCTTCAATCAGAAGAGGACAAAATGTTATATCCCGAGTGCCTTTGTGGTATTAACTGCAAATTCCGAAAAGGGTTTGACTTACTAGTTTTGCCTCTCTCGGTTTTTGAACATACAGTGGAACCCCGCTCTACGGCTATCCGGTTATTACGGGCAGTTTGGTAGGTCCCGACCAAATACCCATACATTTTTTATTAAGTTTGCCCGCTTTATACGGACGTCAAATGTTAATACGGCCAACGACCACTTTTCTTTGACCCGATTGAGAGGCTGCCATACAAAGTAACCTAATATTACGGACACCGGTTATCTACGTTGTATCAGGTGTTAAAAGGTCAGCATTAGTAAATGAACGTTTTCTTCAGGTTAAATACGATTGACGACTGTATTCCGTCGACCATTGTTTGACCTTTCACGACGTTAGTTGAACACTAATAAAGTTTTCAAAAGCATTGCTTTTCACGTTTTTGACATTTTAAATGTCAATACTTTACTGCAATCAGTGCCTGTTGGCTTCTTCCTCTTTGAAGTTGTCTGTCCGACAGTGTATACTTTATTTATTGTACCGTGTCAATAAAACACATGTTTGTGACTTATATTTTGAAAGCGCGCTGATTAATACGGACACCCGGATAATACGGTCACTTTGGCCGGTCACTTTGGCCTGTCCCTTTGGTGGCCGTATTAGCCGGACAAGACAAGACAAGACAAGATATAAAGTAAATAAATACGTTTTAAGCTTATTTTTAAAACTAACGACAGTAGTAGAGGAGCGTATGTCTAAAGGGAGCCTATTCCACAATCTTGGGGCAGCAAAGGCATCTTGAAAATAACTCTGTTTTAAACAGGTAGCCAATGAAGGTCAATCAACACAGGAGTGATGTGGTCAAATTTCCTGGTGAAGGTGACAACACGAGCAGCAGAGTTCTGTATGCGTTGCAACCTCTCAACAAGGTATTTAGGTAGTCCATACAAGAGAGAATTGCAGTAGTCAAGTTTGGAAGAAATGAAAGCATGAATGACAGTCTGAGCAGCATCAGTAGTTAAGTATTTACGAATAGCAGACATATTCCTTAGGTGAAAGTAAGATGACTTACAGATATTACTGACTTGGAGCTCCCCAGTCATACGGTCATCAAAAACCACTCCAAGATTGACAGCTCACAGACAAGGGACAATAATGTCCCCGCAAACTTGGATCGCACTCAATGGAGGACAATATTGGAATCTAGAGTGGATACACATGAGCTCTGTTTTATCATGGTTTAACTTCAAACCATTGACAAGCATCCACTCAGAAATATCAGATAGACATTCCTCTAAAGATTGTCTGGATTGAGCAAGATGGTCATTGCCCTTAAAAGACAAATAAAGCTGTGAATCATCAGCATAGAAATGGTAGCTGAGATTATGTCGCTTAGGAATGTCGGCCAGTGGAGAGGTATAAAGCAGGTAAAGAATTGGGCCTAATACCGAGCCCTGCGGAACCCCGACATCAAGATTGCAAAGGCAAGATGAACAATCATTAATACCAACAAATTGCTTCCTGTTAGAAAGGTAGGATCTAAAACAGCTTAAAACAACATCACCTAAACCAAACCGATGGGCAAGTCTATCAAGTAAAGTATCATGAACTATTGTGTCGAAAGCACCCTTAAAGCAGCCGACATATCAAGGAAAATGAGAATAACACAGTTACCTGAATCGATTGATTGAAGGATGTCATTATAGATTAGAACCAGAGCTGTCTCAGTGCTATGCAAGGCTTTGTAAGCTGACTGAAGTGGATCGTGAAGATTATGGTCAGTTAAATAATCATTTAACTGACGAGCAACAGCCTTTTCAATTAGTTTAGAGATAAACGGTAGATTAGAAACAGGCCGAAAGTTAGAAAAAACTTCATAGTCGGCGTTGGGTTTTTTGAGAATAGGTGTCAGTTTAGCAGTTTTTAGAGAATCAGGAAATACACCCTGGGAAATAGATAGGTTGATAATATTTGTGAACACCGGTATTAGAAGATCAAGACACTCCATTAGGAGGAAGGCAGGAATAGGGTCAAGGCTACATGACTTGCAGTGGACCCAACTGAACGTGAGACATCATCGTGGCTTAGAGCCTCAAAATTTCAAAAGATAGAAGAGCTAGTTACAGTGTCTGGTGGCAACCGAGGTTGACCAGGAAGATTTTTAGAAATATTCTGTCTGATACGCTTGATCTTATTGGAAAAGAACTGAATGAAGGAGTTAGCCAGACAAGTGTCATCAGAACTAGGAGAATACTGTAAGTTCTGTTTGGGTTGGAGTAGTCCAGACACAATCTTAAAAAGAGAGCGTTGGTCATTTTCATTGTCAGCAATAACGCTACTAAAATACTGCTGTTTGGATGAAAACAGCATCTTGTTAACAACCACGCATTGCCTAGAAAATAGTACCTCGTCGGAAGGAAGTCCTCCAACGCCCTCCAACGACGTTCATACCTTCGTCTCACCTTTTTCTGAGAGTCAATCTCAGGGGTGTACCAGGGCGCCTTTTTGGTACGGACAGTAACAGCTCTACGCTTAAGCGGAGTATGAGAATCAATAGTTGAGGAAAGTACATCATGATAATGAGATACCAGCTTAGACAGATCTGAATTGTCCTCATGAACAAGAGCATCACGGATATCCCGTTTAAATGATTCAAGACAGACATATTTCAAATTTCGAAAAGATACACATTTTGTCTTGTTAAGAGGCTTAACAAGGTTTAAGTGACAAAGAACAGGAGAATGATCAGAGATAATCAAATCAGACACGTGGATGTCCGATAGTAAAGAATCATCAGAGCGAGTGATCATGAGGTCGAGAGTATGACCACTGTTAAACGTAGGACAAAGAACATACTGTATTAGGTTGAAAGACCCAAGAAGATCAAGAAACCTCATTGATCATTGGCATCATTAACATGGAAGTTGAAATCTCCAAGAAGGAGGATGGTTTCAGGTAAAATAACAACTTGCTCCAGAAAGTCGGAAAATTCTGTAAAAAATACAGAAACTGTCAAGCCATTAGCTTGTGAAGGAGGTGGACGATAGATGACAAAAATCCTCACATTAGTTAAGTTCGATAATAAAATGTCAAGGTATTCAAATGATGAAAAAGAGTGACAATGTTTCTTTTTAATTTGAAGACTATCCTTATGAAGAAGGCCAACACCTCCGCCACGCATGTTGTTATATCTGGAGAGTGTATAAACTGGAATCCTTCAGGGCAAAGTTTGGCAATACTAGCTTCATCTCCAGCAGAGTTGAGCCACGTTTCAGTTATTGCCATGATGTCGATGTTATGATCGTTGATAAAATCATTTATCAGCAACGTTTTGTTTCTGACAGATCTTGAGTTAAGCAAACAAAGTTCAAAAGAGTTATGCTTGAATTCCAGAGCAGAAGTGGAACGGGCAGGCATAGAGAAGTTATTTGCATTAACAACAGGTGTAGTCTCCCGAGAGTTTTGGTGGTGACTAGTAAACATCACTGCAATCTCATGTTTATCATCATGACAAGACACACAAATCAAGTTATTTAAATTAGCAAAACCAAAGTTCGAGTCAGTCCTTGAATAATAATTAGATTTATCGTTGAAAATACGTGTAGGAATCTTTGAAGAAATCAGCTTTTTTCTTGAACCACGTCGAATTCGTTGAATACTGAGGTTCTTTATAGATGTGTAGACCTGAGATGAAAGTCTTGGAAGCAGCTTATGCTGGCAAATAAACTGATTCATTGCTTTCATGTACGAGGAAGAATAACAATAGGTGGACCAGTGTTCTAGTACTGATGTAAGTTCCAGGTCAGAAGTATTGTTAAAACGCGCAAAGTGACTCCAAGAATCCATAAGCCCAGTGAAGAACATAATAATCTTTCAATTGCCAAGTAAAAAAACAAGTAAAACGAAAAAATTCTAAGAAATAAACGAGATAAACTTGAGCGATTCAAAAGACGTGCAAACCACTCGGGTGCATCACAATGTTCCAAGACATTGAGTGTCCATGGCAGAAGAGCAGATTGGATCGAGTATTTTCAAATCTGAAAATTGTTTTGTCGTTACATCAGCTGTGTTGATATCTGTCCTGTGCCTAGTTTGTTACGCGACGTCGAGAGATTACAAATCAGCAAGTTTTAGACCAAATTAAGGTGATTGACTACTTTAGCAAGGAATAATTACAAAATGTTCTTAGAAAGATATTTTACACAGAATTTAACGCTGATTCCAAAAATGAAAAGAAAAATGGGATGTCCCGAGCTCGTTTTCGAGAGAATGAATTTTGAATATAAACATCTTGACAAGTTTTTGAAAGAAAAATGGCGGAAAGTCCATTGCAAAATTCGGGGTTTTTGCCCTGTTGAAGTTCGAAACCTGCATGGTTCCTCAATAAAATTTTGAAGGTTGTTATGCAGTTTTGAGCGATTTTTGTTCACGCGCACATCGTGGGCTCAAATTAAACTTTCAAAAGTAGTCAGTCACCTTAATCAGGAAAAAGATACCAAAACTTTTCAGAATTATAGGAAATTTATCGGGAAACAAGTTCTAGTAGAAAAACAAAATCGTAGAATAGTGCTGGAGCGATTTATTTGGTTTCAAAGTGAGTCGACTAAGTAATCTGAGAACTTACGACCATACGACCATAACCACAGGTAGCCCAAGCTGGGTTTCTTTGGTGTAATATTATAAGAAAATGTATGGGGATCCTTAAAAACCTCAATAAAATCGTCAAAATATGAAATAAAGTAAAGACATCTTAGCTGACCTTTGAGAGGTTATACCTCTATCGTCCTGCCTGGTTAGAATTTGGATTAAGCCAGTTCAAGCGTTTGTGATTGCCTGAGCTACTAGGGGTCTATTAGTGATAGACCTCTAGTAGCGAAAAGCGCCGGTTTTGAAAACCAAAAAAAATATATTTAAAGAAAAATCCAAAACTTTTTGTATCCTTTTATTGGACCGATTAGTAAGTTTTTACTAAAACAATTAGACCTCTCGCCCTCATGGCCTACGAGTCAATAGCCCATTCGGCTTTAATTCGGCCTCATGGGCTATTGACTCGTAGACCATTCGGACTCGAGGACTAATTGTTAAATAGCCCTTGTTCCCACTATCTATTTTTTCTCTTGTTCTTTCAGACTTCTTCAAAAAAATCTCATAAGAAAAATCAGGACGTTAACGTTTCATAATCTAAAATCGCTACAGTCACTGTAAGACGTAGTTTCCTTCCATAACATACTTCATTGCCATTTCATGCATTGAGTTCTTTGTTTGCCAGATACGTTGGTGAAACATTAATAAAGATGCGATGACGTCAAATTTTTGTCTTAATCCCTAAACCGTATTATTGGGTTGTGACGTCATAGCCTCTATTTTTGCTGACTTGATGGGATGTGCCTGTACTTCAGTGCACGTGTTTATAGTTTCAAATATGTTTTTCACACGATGGACGAAAGTCAATAACTTTACTCATGTACAAGCGAAGTGAAGAAGTATAAGTAACAACATAACTAGTGTTTTCTTGATTTAAGATTCCTCTTCTCCAACCCACTGGAAATCATCGAGCCTGCAGCATTTCGAACAAGTTCATACCTTAAAATCCTGTAAGAAACTATATGCATAAAACATGACGTACAGTTCGGACAAATCGGACAGTTCGGACAGTTCGGACAATGCAAAAGTGATAGGGTCAGCGGTAGTATCAGTGGGTAGAGGAATCGTTTATACTATGACAAATACTATGCGAGCAAAAACAGCACAATTCTATATATATTATATATAGAATTTAAAAAAAAAGTACCACTGACATTTCCATTATCTTTTGCAGGAACTTGGTGGACACAGCCTTGCATTACATTGTACCATTCATGTTCTTATACGGTGACTTTTCATCAGCAACAAATCTTCACGTTTATGATACTCATATTCAAATGTACGTAATTTGTGCCAAGAATGCCTGAAACGTTTTACGTTGTTAATATATTTCATTGTTTTGACCCACAGGTAAGCATTTAGTGCAAATAGTCTATACCACAGGGAGCCCAATTTAGATAAAAGTAAAAGGTGAAAATAAAATCGGAAAAAAAATCGCGTTTAATTATAATCTTTTATTCCAGGTCAAGATAATGTTCTCTAAAATACTAACAAGCAAAAAAAAAAAAAACATTAAAAAATGCACTAGAACTTTTTTTTCGCGCACGCCTTTGCTTTCCTATATAAGTCCCCTATGGTATCCTATGTGTGGATTTGGGTCAATATACTTATATTTTTTACTGATTTTTTTTGCTCGTTCGCATTAAAGAAGACATTATCTTGACCTGGAATGTTTTTGTTTTTTTTTGTTAAGCGCGATTTTTTTCCCGATTTTATTTTCACCTTTTACTTTTATCTAAATTGGGCTCCCTGTGGTCTATACTTAACTAAACGCTGGTTGCAGCGTGCACTGGGATACCTGGACCGGGTGGGACCAGGGGCAGGGGGAGGGGGGGGGGGGGGTCCTAGGGTGCCCTTGACCCACCCTTTGTGGAAAAAGAGTGATCAATTATAAAATAAGCTGACAGTAATTTGGTTTTTAATATTTCTGATGTATCGTACTGTCGAGGCCCTCGTTTTCTTTTTTCGTCGTTTTTCAAAAGACAGTGAGAGACTGCCTACTATAAATGTACAGTGAAAGCCATTTTGGAAAAAAAAAGTTCAATCAAAAACTAAATCATCGAAAATACCCATTTTGGTGAAGTCCAACTTCCATATCCTTCCGATTCCAGTCCGAGTTTTATCATACGTAATTAAGTCGCAGCAAGAGACCAAGAGACCATGAGGGACAGAGAGGGACTCTTCCAGTATAAGCTTTGGGATATCGGTATTCCTCGAAAGTTATTTTTAGATTTTGTGTCAGCATGCCCTTGCGCTTCCTGTTACTAGTCACGAGGATCCTTGAAGCAATATGGCGGCCGGTGGTGAAGTTAAAACTATTTTTATGACTGAAATTCATTTCAAAAACATATGAAAATGCTATTTTTATAGATAGTCTAAGGAAAGGGGTCTCTGTAGATAAATTACAATCAACTGGCGATGATAAAATGTCAAGTTTTATCCATGAATTGATTGCGAGTCCGCTGAATGCTGCGACTTATACACTAACTTGATTTTGAAGTGCGAAATAATACTTCCAGTGCTATTAGTGACAACTAAATTGAAAACTGAGGAAGGAAATACTTCATGCATGGGGAAAAGAAAAAGGGGAAAACTATTAATACTCAAAGTATAAAGAGCCTGTCGCCCAAATTTAGATGAAAATCTAACTGCTAGTCCAAAAATACACAGCGACTAGATTCACTGATTACACAGCCTACTAAGAGTAACTCAAAAAGGAATAAAAACCTTTTTTGTATGAAAAATATAGCATATTTTACCTGTAAGATGACGTTTTCAAATATCTTTTCCAGTTTTGAAAGACTTCCATAACTGATTAAGCCAGCAACCAACAAAATTTTACTTTAGCTGTTGTATTTTAGAGCAACTTGTGAGATGACAAGACGATGACAACTCAGTTGAAAACAGAGATTTTTGTACTGAGGTTTGAACTGATCTAATTGGCTTAGCGTTTCTTGTACTGGTAGTAGAAACAAAAACTTCCAGATGCAGAGTCCAAGCTTGTGTTTTCAGTCAAAACCCTCCTGATGAAAAGCATTTTGTTTTGCTGTTTTCATTTAACTTGTAGGAGCCGCTTGTCGTTTTCATTCATGTCAAATTCAAACTCTTGTCAAATCGTTGAATTTTTCTGTAAATCAGTCGATGTGTACCTCTAAGAGTGATTGAAAAATGTTTTAATTCCCTTGGGCCTGTAGTCCATGACTTAAAAAGAAAGGAATTTCTTCTTTACTCAGAGTAAATCAGGTGCTTTCTTGTCTTTTTTATCGTTTTCGTGGAAACGTTTGGTGATTTCAGCCGAAATCTTTCACAAAATTTGATTGGCTTAAACATTGAAACACTTGGGAAAATTCAAAACTTGATCTTTACATAATCTCAAATACAAAGAACTTGTGTTTTAGTATGTCTAAAAATAAATAAAGATAGATTTTCTTGATTTCTTAAAGAAGCAAAAAATCGCCGGCTTGGGATAAGCAGGAACTATTGCCGGCAACTCGTGATTTTCAAATACTTTTCTTACTCTCCCAGACATAAAATATGATTTATTTAACATTTCGAAAAAAGAGTAAAGTGTCTTGTATCGTTAGGAAACATTCAAACTGGAAAAAAGGGTTTCGATTCGGTTTATATAGCCGAGTGCGGTCATTAAAAGCTTTATTTTCTGTATTCTCTTTCGCTTTAGATCTCTTTACAAAAGTCTTAAACCGGAACCGGAAGCGCAAGGGCATGCCGACGCAAGATCTAAAAATAACTTTCAAGGAATACCGATATCCCCTACCCTAATGCGAGAGTCCCTCTCTGTCCTTCATGGTCTCTTGGTCGCAGACAGAAAGTCGGCAAAGCGAGCTGACAGAGACACGTTTGCTCGAGGTCAGCATTATTTGTTTACTACATGAATCCTTCGTTAAGAACGGTAAGACGAGCAAATAATTGCTCAAAACTACACTCAGAATTGCTTTGCATTCCATAATTTTCTATGTTCGTATATGTTTTTAAATCAATCAACAGTTCGTAAATGTTTAACGAGTGAGCCGTGAGTTGAATGACTTTATAAGAGATCGATCTGAGGGTCAAAATGCATTTAACAATATTTCTTATTTCTCTTCAGTTCTTAATATCAAAATGAAAGTCCGAAAAAACTTCTTTGTACCTCATGTTTATTTGTAGTAGTGTTGTTGAGTCAAACCATTAAATAAAGCATCCGAAAATCGTGTCGGTAAAACTCGAATAAGGTCAGGATGTCCCATCGGTATGAATTATGCATGAGTCAATGTAAACCCGACCCCCCCCCCCCCCACCCCGGGACAAGGTGGAGATTTGTAAAAAGCATGCTATCAAATGAGGAAAAATTCCCTGACCCTGGGGCTTGTTTTTAGCTTCAAAACCCCCACCACCTGGGGACAAAAAATCAATATAAAGTAATGAGAGCAGACAGAACTTCAAAAACGAAAGCATACAAACTTTTAATAGATGAAAAAATGCACGCACAAATGGAAAAAAACTGTTTTTCCAGGGTCCATCAAGCATGAGACTTTGTTATTCCTCATTCTGAAAGAAAAGCAAACATGAGCTCTTAAAAAGTATTTATTTAATCGTTTCAAGCTTGGATGGTCAACAATTCAATGAAAAGACAAAGGATTTTCATTTGCATCACAAAGAACTCACCTTTTCAGCTGACGCCATGTTTTTCCATCACTGAGATGAACTACCGCTGGCTTAACATCTGCAGGCTCATAACGAATCCCCACCTTTGGCACCTACCCTGGGGACGGACAAGATACCAAAGCTATCCAGCCCCGAACCCCTGGGGATGAATATGGCCTCAAATCCCCTACATTTCCCCTAGTAATCCCCACCTTGTCCCGGGGTGGGGGGAAGGTTGGGGTTTACATTGACTCATGCATTAGCTTGGAGTGCGTAGAAATTCTTTAACACAAGAATTAAATATTGGCCATGGCTAGCTTTTTCCTTTTGTACTGATACTACAGATAATACTGCTTTAGATAGCTGAGTCAAAGCACGAGTAGTTAATCAAAGTTAGCCATTTGCCGTGAGCAATGAAAATTCTTCAGAATTCCTGGTTTGATTAGAATTATGCTTGTTTACAAATAAATTAAAAATTCTGACTCGGCTCACTCTTTAATTACAGAAGTCAACGAAATAGAGCATGCGTAGATATTAACTTATGCTACGTGATAAGCTAGCTCCACCCTCTCTTAATCACTTAGCAACGTAGTGAGATTGATTGACAGTTGGCACATGCTAATTGATCGGACTATAGACAGGAACCCTGTATCAGATGCCCGCTAAGGCTTCTTGGGTAAAGTTCTGAAGACCCCTGGGTACTAAAAAAAAAAACCAAAGGCATTTTATGACTGTGATACCACAAGTAACCCAGTAATAAGTATTATCAAGAGACTATGAAGGACAGAGAGGGACTCTCGCATTAGGGTTAGGGATATCGGTATTCCTCGAAAGTTATTTTTAGATCTTGCGTCAGCATACCCTTGCGCTTCCGGTTCCGGTTTAAGACTTTTGTAAAGAGATCTAAAGCGAAAGAGAATACAGAGAATAAAGCTTTTAATGATCGCACTATATAAACCGAATCGAAACCTTTTTTCCCCGGTTGAATGTTTCCTAACGATACAAGACACTTTACTCTTTTTTCGAAATGTTAAATAGATCATATTTTATGTCTGGGAGAGTAAGAAAAGTATTTGAAAATTACGAGTTGGCAATGGTTCCTGCTTATCCGAAGCCGGCGATTTTTTGTTTCTTTAAGAAATCAAGAAAATATATCTTTATCCTTTTTGAGTTACTCTTAGTAGGCTGTGTAATCAGTGAATCTAGTCGCTGTGTATTTTGGACTAGCAGTTAGATTTTTATCTAAAATTGGGAGACTGGCTCTTTATACTTTGAGTCTTTATAGTTTTGCCATTTTCCTTTTCCCCATGAAGTATTTCCTTCCTCAGTTTTCAATTTAGTTGTCACTAATAGTACTGGAAGTATTATTTCGCACTTCAAAATTGAGTCAGCGGACTCGGAATCAAATTCATGGATAAAACTTGATATTTTATCTACAGTGGCCCCTTTCCTTAGACTATCTATAAAAATAGCATTTTCATATGTTTTTAAAATGATTTTCAGTCATCAAAATAGTTTTCACTTCACCACCGGCCGCCATATTGCTTCAAGGATCCTCGCGACTAGTAACCGGAAGCGCAAGGGCATGCTGGCGCAAAATCTAAAAATAACTTTCGAGGAATACCGATTTCCCAAAGGTTATACTGGAAGAGTCCCTCTCTGTTCCTCATGGTCTCTTGGTATTGTTTATAAAACGGGCTTGAGTGTTTTATCAGTGATATAGAGTCATTCACGAAACATGATTTCTATTGTGATTTTCAGCATTTTTAACAATCATATAACAATGGAATGGAAGTAGTAACAAACTTTATTATATCCATTTTGAAATCACCAGCAAATCCTGCAATCTGACTTCCTCCCTTGGAGGCCCATTTTGAGCTTGCTTGTTATTGCATCATTTTGCACATCATCTTATTTGAACCAATCACAAGAGAGAAATGCAATTTTCTAGGCAATCATATCAAGTAATAATAATAAGAATGAATTAATCCACTGAATTAAAGTATCAGGATATGTTTAGGACCCCTATACACGCTACCTCAAATTTCGCACGGGCTTTACCAAATACAATGAAATCCCTAATGAACAGATCCCCAAAGAGAATTTGTTTTACACTTCCGGTTGACGTCGCCGTCGTAGATGTTGCAAATCTAAAAGTATCTAATAACGCATTCGCTACTGTCAACTGATATTGCTTTGCCTCAGGTTGATGTTCCCCAGTACAGTATCAAACGTCATCGATTTAATTTTACCAAGAGAGCATAAATAAGAGAGGGTTACTTTTTAATAACGCGCGCACCATGTGAATTCGCGGTTGGGCTATTTTTAGCATCCAAAGTCGTTTGGTTTTTAACTTTTTGATGGCGTGTACGTGTGCGCGTGCGCTCAAAAACAAAATACTCTTCGTCGATTTTTCTCACTTTTTCGACAAAATCTATTAGATAAAGCAAAAAGATCAAGATTGGCTATGTTCCGTTCTCTGATAAAACATGACTGAGGCTGTTAAACACTCAAAAAGACGCGAAATTTATGTTTTTTCCAAAAAATCTTTACATGCTTTCACTACTTCTACCTCTACCATAAAAAGTTGTACACATTTGTTTGATATTAGTAAATCTATATCCTCCGCTATGGATTGTCTTTAATTGTCTTTATTTTATTTTATTCTATTTTTTATGTATAGAGGTTCATAAGAGAGGGCCGTTTTGAGCTGATTTCGGGAGAGTGCAGGTTTGATTAATAATTCATATACGTGCTGATACAATGCATTTGTCTTTGATGAATTGTTGTAGATATTGAACTATTTAATAAACATGAGTGTTTTAACTGCAATGAAACTGCAGTTAAAACACTCATGTTTATTAAACAGTTTTATAACTACAACGGTTCATCAAGCACAAATGCATTGTATCAACACGGATATGAATTATTAATCAGCCCCGCACTCCCCTGGGATATTCAAAACCGCCCCCGACTTTTAGTTTGATGGACCTTTATCCTAGTATAAAATATACGTCACGTGTTTAGTTTGGGCGACACGATTGGCTCTTAGCTCATTGAATATTAATGAGTTTTAGAACTAAATTTACTTATAACTAGCGTTTTTTTCAACTAGAAACATTGAAAATATAGTTTAATAGATTGGCTGATTGATAACAGCGTTCATATTCTAATTCGCAGCAATTTAGTTTCAATTGTGAATCTGTGCACAAATTTTTCTCTGTAAGAGGATATCTTGTGTACCACTATTCATCGTATTACTCGTTGTGTTACCCGTGTCCACACGGGACATTTAAAATGGAAGGGCTGTGCGTGGCATGTCCAGAAGGTAAGCTTTTCTTTGAGACATTATCAACAAAAAGTAACCCCACAAACGCATGTGCAGCATTAAAAATAGCAAGCAAGCAAGCAAACAAGCAAGCAAGCAAGCAAGCAAGCAAGCAAGCAAGCACACACGCACGCACGCACGCACGCAAGCAATAAAGCAAGCACGCAAGCAAGCACGCACGCACACACTTATAACTAGCGTTTTTTTCAACTAGAAACATTGAAAATATAGTTTAATAGATTGGCTGATTGATAACAGCGTTCATATTCTAATTACCATTGTTCCTGTATTAGAAAAATTCCAATAATGTAGAACTACTATTCGAAAAAAAAACGACAAAATATCGTCAAAACATAAAATGGGTATTCACGATAAAATATCGTGTGAAAAATAAAAGTTTAAATCAAACTATGAGATGTAAGCTTTTCAGCGGATCAAGCTCACCATTTTGTTTCGCGACTTCTTGATCATGAATGAACATCACCAGCCAGAAATCGAGTGACTGTGTGTTAAGATTTTGTATAACTGAAAGATATCTTCAACCGCTGCCATGGAATAATCTCTTTTGAAGGATCTTGCATGATCTCGTTTGACTCTAAATCTCTTCCAATCCTCAAAAATGTTATGAGCCCACTTTGAAGAATATTAGTGGTACTCGAAGGTACCGAATCTACTAAAGCTTTCTCTTTCAGAGGTCTGTACCTTCCGAAAGCGCTGCATTGTCATTATGACACACGAAAAAACAGAACATGAAAAAACAAAGCAAATCTAAATAACAAAGCATTGATGTTTAACAAAGAAAGCGTTATGCCCTATATAATAAGTAACACAAATGTTAACTGAGCCTCCTGAGATTTCTATTCCTTACAGACATCATATTGTAATTTTATTCATGAAACACACGATATTCAAAACCTATAATGTGGCACCAGATTATACTGCAAAATACATTTTTTTATTATAGTCTTGAATACGAATGCTCAAAAAAATGTTTTTGACTCTTCATGGGTTTTAGAAGTCATGTAAAAAACTCGCATTCGTGTTTTATCGTGGATATAAACACTCGGCCTTCGGCCTCGTGTTTATATCTCACGATAAAACACTCAAGCTCGTCTTTTAAATATCACTTCTAAAATTCATTAATATTCAATGGGGCTAAGAACCAATCGTGTCGCCCAAACTAAACACGTGACGTATATTTTATACTAGGATAAAGGTCCATCAAACTAAAAGTCGGGGGCGGTTTTGAATATCCCAGGGGAGTGCGGGGCTGATTAATAATTCATATCCGTGTTGATACAATGCATTTGTGCTTGATGAACCGTTGTAGTTATAAAACTGTTTAATAAACATGAGTGTTTTAACTGCAGTTTCATTGCAGTTAAAACACTCATGTTTATTAAATAGTTCAATATCTACAACAATTCATCAAAGACAAATGCATTGTATCAGCACGTATATGAATTATTAATCAAACCTGCACTCTCCCGAAATCAGCTCAAAACGGCCCTCTCTTATGAACCTCTATACATAAAAAATAGAATAAAATAAAATAAAGACAATTAAAGACAATCCATAGCGGAGGATATAGATTTACTAATATCAAACAAATGTGTACAACTTTTAATCTAAATTTACTTAGAACTAGCGTTTTTTTCAACTAGAAACATTAAAAATATAGTTTAATAGATTGGCTGATTGATAACAGCGTTCATATTCTAATTACCATTGTTCCTGTATTAGAAAAATTCCAATAATGTAGAACTACTATTTGAAAAAAAAACAAAAAACGACAAAATATCGTCAAAACATGAAATGGGTATTCACGATAAAATATCGTGTGAAAAATAAAAGTTTAAATCAAATTATGAGATACAAGCTTTTCAGCGGATAAAGCTCACCATTTTGTTTCGCGACTTCTTGATCATGAATGAACATCACCAGCCAGAAATCGAGTGACTGTGTGTTAAGATTTTGTATAACTGAAAGATATCTTCAACCGCTGCCATGGAATAATCTTTTTTGAAGGATCTTGCATGATCTCGTTTGACTCTAAATCTCTTCCAATCCTCAAAAATGTTATGGGCCCACTGAAGAATATTTGGTACTCGAAGGTACCGAATCTACTAAAGCTTTCTCTTTCAGAGGTTTGTACCTTCCGAAAGCGCTGCATTGTCATTATGACACACGAAAAAACAGAACATGAAAAAACAAAGCAAATCTAAATAACAAAGCATTGATGTTTAACAAAGAAAGGTTTTTCAAAAGCGTTATGCCCTAATAAGTAACACAAATGTTAACTGAGCCTCCTGAGATTTTTATTCCTTACAGACATCATATTGTAATTTTATTCATGAAACACACGATATTCAAAACCTATAATGTGGCACCAGATTATACTGCAAAATACATTTTTTTATTATAGTCTTGAATACGAATGCTCAAAAAATGTTTTTGACTCTTCATGGGTTTTAGAAAACATGTAAAAAAACTCGCATTCGTGTTTTATCGTGGATATAAACACTCAAGCTCGTTTTTTAAATATCACTTCAAAGTCTTCACTTGAATGACTTGCTTGATGTTCGATACCCCAACCAGCTAGTAATAATGTAAGGTGCCGTAAAACAGCAATCTAGCGAGCCGGGCTTGTTCGTTGATAAACCAATGCTATGAAAAGTTAAGATTTTCAAATAATTTTTTTAAATACCTTTTTTTCTGGTGAAAGCTACTGGAATACCTTGGGAGGTGGAATCGTACAGCCAATAAACCTTTTTCGAATATGGCATCTATGACATCAAACGAGGAGTCCGAGCATGCCCCGGATGTCATGAGTGAAAATGATTGTGTTTGGAAATCCGGGGAATTCCAGTCCCGGATGCTGCTAGTGGAAATCATTGGGTTTCAACATCCGGGACATTCTCATTCTCCTCGTTTGACGTCATAAACGCCATATTCGAAGAGGGTCTATTGGCTCTTAACTAACTTATGTTATCATTTTCTCAACAGCTCTGAAAAAGCTAATTCGCAGCAATTTAGTTTCAATTGTGAATCTGTGCACAAATTTTTCTCTGTAAGAGGATATCTTGTGTACCACTATTCATCGTATTACTCGTTGTGTTACCCGTGTCCACACGGGACATTTAAAATGGAAGGGCTGTGCGTGGCATGTCCAGAAGGTAAGCTTTTCTTTGAGACATTATCAACAAAAAGTAACCCCACAAACGCATGTGCAGCATTAAAAATAGCAAGCAAGCAAGCAAACAAGCAAGCAAGCAAGCAAGCAAGCAAGCACACACGCACGCACGCACGCACGCAAGCAATAAAGCAAGCACGCAAGCAAGCACGCACGCACACACGCACGCAAGCAATAAAGCATGAACGCACGCAAGCAATAAAGCATGCACGCAAGCACGCTATGACAACAATAGAACACTTCAAATGTGTGCAAAGTTTTTCATTTAAATCATAACACAAAAACCGCGCGCTAAAAATCGTTTAAAATTGGCAGATTTGACGTTCATGATCCAATCTTTGATTGGACCGAAAAAGAAAAAATTCTATAATGAGAAATTCTCAAAAATCAATAAAGTTTATTTTAGGACATTCCCCATTACATAATTTTTTAATTAAGAAAAAGAAAGCACTGACAACAAGGAGCAAAAACAAACAAACAAACAAACAAACAAACAAACAAACAAACAAACAAACAAACAAACAAACAAACAAACAAACAAACAAACAAACAAACAAACAAACAAAGAAGTAAACAAAAAAAGACCTGAACGATTTTCTCTTAGTAGCCTCTACGCGAAGGCAGTACAATACGATGTACCATACGTCATGTAGAAAATAGAGCCTTGTCTGTTATGAACATATATAAATAACATCTAAACGTAAGATTCAATATTTTCATTCTGAAAACCAGGTGGATTCTATCAAGATGAACAGGCACAATACAAGATCCTTTCTCATGGTTTGGGGTGTAAACAGTGCCCACTAGGAACTTTTGTCAGTCCACAAAGTTCACCAGGAGTACAAAAACATGACTGTCAGTTATGCCCAGGCGGTAGGTGTAACAAATATCAAATATTTGACCTGCGATACGACCAACTACAAATTTTAACTTGATTGTAAAAAAATAAGAATTTCATGTAACTTAAACTTTTCATACCTCTTTGTTATCAGGAACGCGTCTCGACCTCCCAGCTCTATTTACAGCCTGTTTCTGTCGCGACGACCATTACCGCGTACATCGCTTTGAGTCCTGTTTCCCTTGTACACGAGGATACCAATGCACGAACGAGACAATCAACCTGTTACCTGGTTTCTACTGGAAGTGGATTTCTACAGAAACCAAGCACATGTACCTGAACTTTTCTGCAGAGTTACAAGTCAATAGCCAATCATATAACAAAAGTCTGACTCACTATACTCAAGGTCTTCCTAAAGCCTATGCATGTCCTACTGCATCGGCATGCAAAGGTGGTCTAGACTCGGAATGTTCTGTTGGCTACGAGGGTCCCTTATGTGCGGTGTGCAGTAGACATTTTTACATGTTCGCATCGATATGCCGCAAGTGTCCCACCCTTCCCTGGATAGTAACCCAGATCATACTGGTTTTTGTGATTGTGGTGGGTCTGATTGCCTTGCTGATAAGAGACAAGAAGAACAAGTCAAGTGGAAGATCTCTCTCTGATATCATGACAGCCAGACTTAAGATCCTGATTGGATTCTACCAAGTCACTTCAGGAACAATCTCCAGTTTCTCGTACGTCCAGTGGCCTGATGCCATGATCAAGCTGGTCAGGTATGCAGAGGTTTTCCAGATGAATCTTCTGCAAGCAGCTCCACTTCACTGCATATCAGACTCCCTCAAGACTAATGTTCACGTCAAACTGCTGGCTGCAGTACTCTTCAACGTTGTTGCTATAATGGCTGGAATCATATATTATCACATCAGAATCAGACAAATCACCAGCAAGGGGAAGTCTCTTCTTCAACAGCGTTGTTACCGCACGGTCTTCCTGATCTTATTCATCTCGTTCCCCATGACATGCAGCTATATTTTCCAGGTTCTCCCCGAGACTTGCCAGAAAGTCTGCACCTCGACAGACGAGAAGTTCTGCAAGTCCTACCTAAAATCTGACTATACTGTAGAATGTGGAAGCAAGAAGTTCAAGGTCAAGAGCCTTATCTCCTATGTCCTTGTCGTCTATCCTGTTGGATTTCCGTCACTTATTTTCTACCTGCTTTGGAAATACTACTACAACGGAGGAAAGTACACTTTCCGTGAAAAGAGAGGCCAAACAAAGCATGATGGTATCGTGGAAGGGTTGAAATTTGTCTATGAGAACTACGCCAGTAATGTATGGTTTTGGGAGATCATCGAACTGATGCGTAAAGTTCTCCTGACATCAGTCATTCTACTGGCGAATGCTGAAAGTCGTACATACCTTGGTGTAACAGCCATAATATCAGGAATATACGCCGTGCTGTTTGCTTACTACAAGCCAATCACAGACACCTTTGAACACTGGTTGCAGTTGACGTCACTATTGGCTACGATGATGAATATGATCGTTGGGATGCTGCTGAAGATTCCAAGTGACAGTCTGTCTTCAAGTGTTAATACCCAAGTTGATGAAGCTTTTGTAACAGCCGTACTGGTGATTGCAAATGTTGCTGTCATCGCCATCATGGCTGGTTAGTAGAACAACAGAAATTGCATTTTTATAAATAGTTATACACAATCCTTTAGTAGAGTGCGAACTGAGGCTTCTCAGTAATGTCACAGCTAATTTAACATTCCAAATTTTGATGTTTTCTGTTTCTTTTTTGGTTTTGTTCCTTAGTCGATTATATGTTGAAGTTTGTACAGACTGTGCAGGTCATCAGGAAGAACCCACAATGTTCTGTATCGTGCTGTCTGTATCTCTTCCTGACCATAAGCCAGGCAGGGAGTGACGTTTCTGGTGTAGAAAGCAACAATGACATGAAGAACTACCAAGACCTGAACATTGGGGCTGAAAAAACAGGGCTGGAAATGAGCCCCGCGGGACTTGCCATTGAGCTTGAAGAACAACAACAAAAACAACAGGACGAAGAAGATGTTTAGGAAAACAAGGTTTTCGCAAGAAAAGTTTTAACTTTCCAATTCAACCGCTTTTAGTTTGTAAATAAAGTAGCTTAGAGTCGTTGCATCTTATATTGCCACCTAAAACGTATAAAAGATATCATCTACAAAAATTGAGTTGGATGCATTAAACTACAGTAATTCATTCAATTTAATTCATTCTATTATAAACGGATATTTTAGATATAACGCTTGCGCCGATTGGCTGTTTACTGTGTTCATATCAAAAAAGTCACCACTTTCCATACATCGGTTCACTGGTCACAGACAAAGCATTCAATAGACCCTTTTCGAATATGGTGTCTATGATGTCAAACGAGGAGAATGAGAATGTCCCGGATGTCGAAACCCAATAATTTCTACTAGCAGCATCCGGAACTAGAATACCCCGGATTTCAAAACACAATCATTATCACTCATAACATCCGGGACATCCTAGGACTCCTCGAAAAGTGTCTATTGAGGCTTCAAGGTAATTTCAAAGGATTATTCAAATTTGAACTTTGCAGCCTCGACCTGGACTGAATGCTTTGTGTTTGACGAGTGAGCCGATGCACGGAAAGTGGTGAATAGATAAGCGATATGCTAGCTTACCCTAGTATGGTTCGATGTTGATCTCACGATTAAAAATCTAGCTACCGATGGTAATACACCCATTGTAATGCTTGCGCAAAATGGTCAAAAATAGTTCGTAGAAGCAAATATAAAAATAAATATAAGTTTAATGTGCTTCTCTAGATTTCTAGCTTTCAGCATGTATTGCAGTATTCTTGGGGTGCAACCACGTAACTCAAAATCCTTTGAGAATGCTTTCTATATATAGTCAACAAACATGATGGCTGGTGACGTATCATGCACCCCAAAAATAGAAACACGGATAACACACGTTTTCGTGATATTGCTTGTGCAGTAAGCCTTTTTCTAAAGCCAGCTTCTAAAACTGCAACTGTTGCGCCTTTCGAATTTTCTAAAGCAAAACTGCCATTGTAACAGCTATTCATATTACCCATACCAGAGAAATTACAGCTAATAAGATCTCAGGAAAGCTAGGCGTAAATTCGTCGGTATTCCCCTCCTTATTTATCTATGTGCTAAAAAAAAGATTTGGATGGATCAATATTTCCTCGTGACTCCATGGAATATCTCACCTAAGCTTGCCATTAAACAGTACTAGTATGTATGCTATAGTATTCAATAAAAACTAATATATCCCAATGGTATTTGTAGTATGTATGCTATAGTATTCAATAAACACTAATATATCCCAATGGTATCTGTAGTATGTATGGTATAGTATTCAATAAACACTAATATACCCCAATGGTATTTGTAGTGTGTATGGTATAGTATTCAATAAACACTAATATATCCCAATGGTATCTGTAGTATGTATGCTCTACTGAGTATTCAATATACACTTATATATCCCTATTGCTATTAACGAGTAGACCATTCAGGCTGTAGTTCTAATCATTGTTAATTATCCCGAGGATAGTTTTTGGTCTTAATGTTCTTCCCCACGCTTCCCCATATTCATCCCCGTATCCTGGGCTATGGAGGGACTATATTTTTAATTAATTCCTATTTTTTATTTTAATATGACAAAGTTCTTGTAGTTAGGTGTGTATTCCCCTTTTATACTATTTAGATATTCCCCCTCAACCAAAAATATTATGTTGATTATATCCTCCTCTATAGGTCACCAGATGCTCCTACCCCAGAGAAAGTACAAAGTCCAGGAAGTAATGACCAGAATAGCAACAATGAAAACCCAAAGGTTAGTTTGGTTTCACAGTATATATTGGCTCAATAATAAAGTAGGCTATAGTACTAGGAATGCACTGTGGAGTGGGCCGATATGAGATTTGGATCTTGGGGTCGGGGGACGGGGGACGGGCATTTCAATTGACTAGCACATTAAGTCTTTCCTCGTCTTTGACTCCGACGAAGGACAAGTTCCATCCGAAACAACAGTACAGTTCCAAACTTTTTTACACGGGGTTTAAGTTTCCTTCTAATATTCACTCGTTGTATTCAACACACCCACGCAGTCCATCTGTTTCTATGACATGTCGTGAAAATCAAAGTTTCAAGACCTTGAAAACCTGCCGAACTTGAAAGTCAACATGTTCGGTGATCTTTGTAGCTAATGTAGTGTTTTTTTTGACAGAGGGGAACACTAAAATCATCCCCCTTCAGCGCGGGAAAACAATATACAAGTTACAAATTGAACGACTCTAGCTTTCCACTGAATTTTTGATATCCATGGATTGCTAATTAGGCTACAGTAGAACTTGCTTGATTTATTTGGTCTTCGTAATCTGACCTCTCATCAATATCGTCAGCTGCATTTTGGATCAAAACGCTTTACATGTTCTATATTATCTTGATGTTTCATGTGATTCCCGTCGTTTTCAGCTTTGCAGCTTTTTGCATGTTTGTCTATATTGAAAATAATAATTTGAAAAAAGTTTAAAACTTGGTGCGCAATGAATGGAGTTTTCTGTTATATAATTTCATAAGGGTTTATATTCGAGATAAGGTATTAAATAAATACTGAGTACGTTGCAGATGAAAATCGTGACAAGATGAAAACAGGTGTGCTTGCTTAAGATAACAAACCATAAGCAAATGCCATTGATTGACCGATAGCTTTCAGTTTACTTGAAGAGTTACGATGTTAAATTAAAGATGTTGTTTCATCTGCGCTAAGATTTGTATTTGTATGTTGTTCATCCATTTTAGCACGTCATCATCCGCAGTCAGTGATCATTTCTCCACCAATCTCAACAAAGAAACGCAGGTGTTATCGATACTTACAATCATTATATCTCACGTTAACTTGAGTGTTAATATAGTACATCTGGTAGCACAGCGATTTCTCTTGATTTCAAACATATGTTATTATGAGAAAAGGTTTATTTGTATTTCTTTATGACTGTAGCACCGATAGTTAGAAATTATATTTTGAATCATTCAAGTCTGATTGACGTGTACCTTCCAACAAGGTCCAGTACAAGTAACGTGTGTAAGGGATATGTGACCATATCGCCGACAATCTAGGCTGCACAACCAGAAGAGCTGCAGCATCTAGAAATGGCGCGGTCATTGTTTCATGTTATCAGTCCTGTGGTTGTTTTGGCCGTTTTGCATTGTACCCGATTACTTCCTACAACAAGTGAGTAAAATGTTATTGACTTGTTTATTGTTTACAAAAATTCGGTGTTTGCCTATGTCCAAGCTTCCGAGGCAACGAATATCTGTTGAATTGCGGATCAATATACGAGGTCCTCAAGGGGAATCCCAAACCCATCCCATAGCTCAAAATATTGATAAAATAACAGCAAAAACGAGTATTGGAGAAATGAATATTAGAGAAATGCAATTCAAGAATGTGGCTTTATACGGATTAGCTGATTTGATCAGAATCAACAGAAAACCAGTCATAATATAGTCAAGCAAGACATCGCTGTTCTAACTTTTTTAAGATTCTTAAGATTTAAGAGGAAGTTTCCATTTTAACCAGTGCTTTTTTGTCAGGAAAATATTATGAATCCCATCTCATTTTGACACTTCGAGTTCTAACTCCCAATGACCCCAAACAGTTTGCACATCTTGACTTCCGTTCTCTCGAAAAAAGAAAGAAAGTAAAAAAAAAAAAAAAAAGGAGAGAAAAGTAAGAGAAAAATAAGAGAAAAATAACAACGAAACAAAACAAAACAAAATTAAAGAAAGACTCCAGATGGCTGTAGAAGGCTGAGTCGCATTTGTACTGATTCATTACTGGTCACTTCATCAGTTTGTTTGAACAGTTGGCTCGAAACAAGACAAGAAAATGTAGCATTACTAAATACAGCTACTTTTGACTGTCAAAACGGAGTGAAGAGGAAAGTCATTCTTCAGTTAAATCATATAACAAAACAAACAATAAAAAACCCCCAGCATTATTAAAATGAAAAAGGTAACTTACTTGGAAATTATTGTAAAATGAGTGTTTATAGTACTTGAGGATATCGGCCATAAGCAAAAGATCTCATCGTCAGATTTAAAAAAAACTTTTGACAAAGAGTACATCTACTAGAAATAGAATGGCAAAGCAAATGAAAGGGGGTCACCGACTTCATTTAGCTGTCAGATTGCGCCATGGTGTAGTCCTTTTTCGGTAAAAACACACGAACAACGGAAACATGGAAAGCTGTCAAAACAAACCAGTTTACTAAAAAATACATTGATCATCCCCATTTTTTTAACAGAACTCTAGAAAATGATCCAATAAATAAAATTACGTGGAAAATAAGAATTATTAATTATTAATTTGCTACAAGGGTGTACTTGCACCTTCTGAAGTTCTATTCTAATTAATTATGTGTGAAATATGTGATTTCGATTTGATCACATCGATGACATATAATTTTTAAAAAGTACTTTAAAAAAATAAATAAATAAATAAGGGGGACCACCGACTTTGTACACGTTTGGAGCTTTGCACGGCACTCTATATAATTTTTACGAATTTCCGAAAGAGCTGAGTACGTAGAAAAGAAACTTTTGAAAAAATTACATGGGTTTTATTCATAAAATGTAAATTTTTTTTTTTTTGCACTCGTTTTAGACCCAAATTGTGAAGCGCAAGGCGAATGGAAAAAAATTTATTTTGACAAAATTTCTCAACATTTTCCAAATCTTTTGATTTGTATTTGTAAAACAATGTATAATTTAGGTTTCCTGAAAAATAACTTATGAATTTTTTCCGTAGAAAGTTGGTTTTCGCCTCGTTTTTTAAAATAACGTTATTGATACGCTTTTGTTTAATCTTAAATATCTCGAAAACGACAGCTGGACACTCAGTTTTCTTTCCAGATTCGAAATCAACATTAAATTGGGGTGTTATGAAATTGTGATTCAAAAACGTTGTCATGGATTTTTCCTATAGTAGGCAGCTACCTTAATGACAGATTCCATATTTTTTAATATAATGCTTCATCCCAAATGATCGTGATTTCAGTTACCCAGCTGTTCAATGATCGCCTGTAATTCTCCATGCAGTTTCAATTTTTGAAATAGCTGTATAACAGACCATGCAAATATGCTGTTACCCAGAAAGACTTGCGATTTAGCTGATAAAGATTCCACACGAGACAGGGAATGACGTCTAGTCAATGGTGGACTTTTTCAGTGTTCTTTATTGCTGTAGTACACCTTGTAAAAGCCTTCCTTGTCGGGGTTTTCTTAAACATTCCGATTTACTTTCGGTAATTTTCCTTTGTTTCATGATAGCCAATCAAAATGCGTAAAAAATCCGATTCCCCAAAAGTCTCTCCATGCGCTGAAGATAGGAAGGCGCTGGAGGGCTCTGGGTGCGAGACTTGGGAAAGCGTTTCAAGGTTGAAGGGACCGGGGCCTATAGTGCAAATATTAATCTAGTCAGTTTAATTAAGAATTGATCCTCGCCACACAAAAGAGATCCTACTAATATTATAACTAGTTCGAGCTTAAAAATCGCAAAAATGCATATGGGGTAGGACAACCATACGTATACATTCTCTCTTATTTTCACGATTTGTTTAAAGCCTGCTAATTAATCAGTGAATATTTGTGCAAATGATCAAAACATGGTAGTTAATAATTTTATTGCAGTCTTTTCTGTGATGTTTTTTTTAAATTAATATTTCTACACTCGTTCCCAAGTCCTTCCTCAACCTCGGAACGGCTAATAGCTATTTTATTCCACACCATTGAAAATATCGAGACATTCAGTCAAGGAATTCAAAACACCCTTGTAATGCCTGATGGGATGGAAAGGTGGAATGTCATAGAATATACAACGGCTTTCTGCAATCTGATTGTATTTTCAATGGTGCGGGATAATGGTGATACCTTCTGCAATGATTATTCTATTTGATCCTTTATTCTTGCAGCTGCTTCATGTTGTACGAAATGTTACATACGGAGGTCTGGAAACAGTGATCCTAACAACATGTTAGTAAATGTCACGCAACGAACCGATGGCTATCTTGATATATATAAAAGATGGAAGCGATGTGATTGGCTACTGACAGCACCTGGTGGCTATTCCATTAAGTTAGTTATTCTTAATCGCTACGGTGACCTTTACTATCGCGAACCTCTCCTGGCTTATGATGGTGCTTTACCAAGCACCAGTTCTTCCAAGACTCTATCTACAAAACGTTCATACCTTACAATGACTTCCAGTAGCCGAAATATATGGCTGAAGTATGTCGTAACTGGTAGGCGTCAAACTGGGTTTACAGTGGAATATACGGCCCTGAAACAGCGAGAAGGTATACTGAAAAAGACATCACTGATAACTGGGTAGATTTCAAGTACACCGAATAATTTGCCACTTGATTAGCAAGTCAGCATATCTCGTTATGTCTCTCTTCAGTACGCATGGTCATGGGACCCGACTGTTGTCTAGTATGTGTAGAACAGTGTACTCATTTACGAAGGAAGCGGTCTGATCTACTAATAACGCCTCCGTTGTAAATGGAACGTGGAGCCAAATTTGAAGGTTCAACCATTACCGAAAACGGGATGACCATGTGCCCGCTTATCCATGATATATCTATTGACACAGGCAACACATTTACAGCTTACTGAAGCCGAATTTTCTCTTCTGTATCAGTTTTTATGTATACGTATATACCAGCATGGCTATTACGTCTCACTGATCATTTACTTTTTTTCCCTTTTCTTTAGTATCCCACTGCTTAGGGATAAAGATCCAGAATGCAAAACTGAACTGTTCCGTGTATACCTGTCACGTGACCTGTCATCCGGGATATTTCATTTTTGGGTCTACAAAGTTGACATGCCTAGATGGAAACCAGTGGGCTGGTGTGTTTCCCAAGTGCTGTGAGTAGCAACTCCCGTGCACTACAATAATAATAATAATAATAATAATAATAATAATAATAATAATAATAATAATAATAATAATAATAATAATAATAATAATGATGATGATGACGATAATGATAATTATAATAGGAATGATAATGTGACAATGGCAATGAAAAAACGGTGACGGTGACGGTGACAATAATCTTAAATAAAACCGGATTAAACTTTCTTGGACATAATGAGCCTGTTGAGTGACTAGTTTTCTATTCACTGAAGATATTTTTCATTCCTGATATCAAAGGCGGAACCAGGGTTGTGACTAGTCACCCCCCTTGAGCTGAATATAATAAGAATAACGGATAAGATAAGACCAAAAAGACACTATGTAATGCCTTGCCTGTCACCTGTCACCCCTCTTGAAATCATTCTAGATCCGATACTTGTTATCGACCCCAGCACTTCTAGTTATTTGGGTTTTTGGCAAATTCACTAGTACATATATATGTAATTACAGGTCAGGTATCTAATATCAATACTTGGTAATTTTTCTTTCCAGTGACAGTCAAGATTGTAGGTACCAAGAATAACTCTATGGGTCGAGTAGAAGTGTTTGTTGATGGACAGTGGTACAAAGTGTCTTACAGTAGCGGATGGACCATCCAATCAGCGAACGTTGTCTGTCGAATGCTGGGTATTCCCAATGCAACAGCAGCACCAGAAGGTTCAATATTTCCTTCTACAACAAGATACACGTTGATGCAGGTTGAAGGATGCGCAGGAGATGAGACATCGATATTTGATTGCAGTGTTCGTCTTTTGGCGTATCGTAGATATTACTATAACAGGGACGGTAATGCAGGAGTCGTTTGCGGCCTCCCCACAGGTAACATACCATCTGATAAATACTGGAGAGGATCTAGGAATTGTTAACTGGGTGTCCCAGAAATTCAAAACTGCTCCTTGCTATGTATCTTACCCGAAATAGCAACTCCAGTAATTTTATATCTTATATTTTATATTTGGTTTTAATTTCGTGACAACCTCCATTCTACTCTAGATTTCCCCCTAACTAATTTAAAACAATTATCCGTACCCTGAAACAGCCTCAGGGCTGATCAAAGTCAGGGTACGGTTAACTCACAAATCGAATCAGAATTAGTGTGTTAGGGTTTTTAGGAGGAAATCGAAGAACCCGGAGAAAACCATCGACTCAAGGGAGAGACCTAACTAATTCACTTTACATGTGACGGCGAGTGTGGGAACGGAACCCGAGTGGACTACATTACCGCTACGCTACCCTTGATTCCCTAAATAATAAAAATTGAAAACCAATTTTTTTTAAATGCTGTTTTTATCTTCTTCACTTTACTAAACATCTTATGGCTTTAGTTCTTGATATAATTATTGGAATTTCAATTTTTGCTATTGGTTGCTGCCAAAGCCAAATCTAGATCATCGCCAGAAATCCCCACCGTCAAGCGAAAATGCTACTCGACCCAGTCCCCCTCTTGTTATCTCCAAGGACTAAAAATTGATGGTAAAACTATACGAGTCGAACTATTTCCTGTCAAATGCTCAATTACTATTAAGTAAATTAAAAAGTTATAGTTCACATGTCAAACCTTAGTATATAAGCTACTATGGTATGGCAAAAACAATAAACAAAGTGTAAATTTGATGTAGCATATTTTAATCCTTGATTCTGCCTTTCGCGGCACTTACAAATTACAAAGCGAAAGGGGAAACTTACGTGTAGATACCAAAAGTAAACTATTTTTTCTCTTACAATAAATGTATATATTAAAAAGTTGTAATGAGTGTCATGAATTTCAATAGAGTAAATGTGAATTCCAAGTCGTTTTACCTCGTTAAAGAAGAAATAGATGTAGCATTTTTTCAATTTAAAATCGTCTTTTTTGCTCCAACGGATAAACACAATAACGGACTCCATATTTCCAAATTCCCGAGGCAATAGCTTGAATAATATTGAACGAAAACTAGCGAGTAATACATCAAATTGAAGCTTGTAAACAGCAGATTTCATATATATACGGCCTGGTTACAAAGTCTGAAAGCACATAGCATGATCGAGCATGATTCAATATAGAGCATCGCTGACCTGAAGAAAAATGCCTGCAGGCCAGCGGGTCAGCGGACATTTCGCGCGAAATTCGATAGGCAATATACGATGTCAGAAGTATTGAATATTTATGAACATTTAAAATTCAAATCAGCTATAACATTTTCATCGGAAGGTTGCCTTGATTATATTTTGAAATTGGCTAGTGCCAGTACTTTAGGGGTAAGACTGCTGACCACTCATGGTGGGTGCCATGGTGATGATTTCTGGCGATGTATGACAGTTTTATCATTTGATTTCCCCCCAGCTACTATTACCGTCTCTACGTCCCCTTCAACCAATGGAACCTTGTTAATTGGTGAGGTTCTGCTGTCTCTCAATGGTGTGAACGCACCAATTGGGATCAACAGTTGGGATAAGGACGCAATGAAGGTAGTTTGTCGAATGCTGGGTATCGAAGGACCCCATGATGCCTCACCTCTTAGTAAATCGAGTAGCAGGGACAATCATTTATGGATAGATCACGCGAAGTGCTTAGGAAACGAGAGTTCTTTATTGGACTGTGATCACCCAGGGCTGAGAAACAAGAATCGCTACAACGTTGATTCATCTAATACAGCAGTAGCAGCCTGTGGACAGCAGAGAAGTAAGTAATGTGCTTGTGGCAACAGCAGTACTGTATGTTAAATTCCCATCTTCATAACCAAATCTCATTTTCATCTATTTTCAGCATGTGGTTCCTCTTTAAAGATCCAAAATGGAAATATCACGTGCACAAATGCTACCTGTCACGTGACTTGTCATCCGGGATATTTTATTTGGGGGTCTAGAGTGATGACATGCGTACAAGGAAAACTCAGATCGATCCCCACATGTCGTGAGTAACAATAACCTGTTCTCATTGCTAGAAAGATCTCTAATAGTTTAGATTGAGGCCCAGTTCAGACGTGGAACGTTTGCCGCGTCGAATCCAATTGCCTTTCAGGCCAGCGACTAAGAAAACTATTGCTCAGCGCCAGGAGACGATATGTGTTGTTTGGTCTACATACTTTTATAGTTCTATTCCTACGGTCTCGTCCAAACGCACTCCTGCAAATCAATCCTAAATTGAACCCGAAACCATGTGATTACCTATCCTAATAATGATGATGATGATGATGATGATGATGATGATGATGATGATGATGATGATGATGATGATGATGATGATGATGATGATGATGCTGATGCTGATGCTGATGCTGATGATGATGATGATGCTGATGCTGATGATGATGATGATGATGATGATGATGATGATGATAATGGTTTAATGAAGCATAACCACGTCTAGTAGCTCTACACACCTAGACGTTCTTTGGCATCGTCATTAACAGCTTGTGAACGTGTCTTGCGAAAGATTGAAAGTCTTTTGTTCAATTTCAACAAGAAACCGTAAATAAGCCAGTTCACAGTAAAAGAATCGTTTTCAGTGCGCATGCGATTTTATCGGAATTTCTCACCTTCTTTTGTTTAATTAAAAATAAAAGAAGGTTTAAACATAAGAAGGTGAGAAATTCGGGCACGAAAACGATTCTTAAACTGTGAACTGGCTTATTATTGTACATGAAGGAAAACAATGGGCCAAGGCACTGAATAGTAATTACAATAGATAATCACTTCGGCATGCAGCATTCATGGGTATATACACGCATCAAGAGTTCCGCGCTGCTCCTCAATGCGCATGCTCAGGGGATTAAAAAGTGGGATAAAATTTGTAAAATATGCTCTATTTTAGTTGTATCTTTCTTGTCAAGTACAATTTTCACTAAATATTCAAGATCGCGTACCGTTTAGCGAATTCTGAATCAAATATACCGAAAAATTGCATATTATACCAAATATCATCCCACTTTTTAATCCCCTGAGCATGCGCATTGAGCAGCGGCGCGGAACTCTTGATGCGTCTATTGCAGGCAGCTGAGGGCGAACCTCAGTAATTATCTATTACGAAGAAATGTTGTCCCGTGTACAAGAGTAACCTCTTTTCGCAAAGAGGGTAACCCTACCAGCAAGGTAACCCTTCTAGCCGAGGCATGTAAAAATATATCATGTAAACACTCGACCTTGATTTTTTTTAAATCAGGGGAACGTTGGCTCACCTAGGGTGACCCTTGGAGGAGGGTAACCCTAGTAACAGGGACAACTGTTTCTCATGTAAACGGTCCCTAAGACTTTTAGCAATTTTGGAGTCTGATGACTTCTCTGCTTTTCAGTTTCTGTCAGGATTCGAGGCAGCAACAGTAACTCAACAGGTCGAGTAGAAGTCTTTACTTATGGTGCCTGGGGCCAAGTTTCGTACAGCAGCGGATGGACCATCCAATCAGCGAACATTGTCTGTCGAATGCTGGGTCTTCCCAATGCAACAGTAGCACCAGAAGGTTCCATATTTCCTTCCAACACAGCAGGAACAGATACCTTGGTACATATTGAAAACTGCACCGGTGAAGAGCTATCCATCTTTGATTGTAATGGGTTTACATTCAAGAAAACTCTCCATGGCAGCAAAGGCTATGCAGGGATTGTCTGTGGCCATCCCAAAAGTAAGTGTTACTTCTCTAAACCGATTGTTTCAATAGCCTCGCTGACTCTGCATAGTTAACGGAGTGGAATGATTTGGAAACCTATTGTTCTAGGTTTTTGTTTGGAAGGCGATGATGTAACGTACCATCACGTGATATTGACCCTGCACATTGAACCAAAGCAAGTATGGCTGAAAATACTAGTTTCCGTATTATTTTCATGTACGAGCATCTTAAAAGTGTAAAATTTTCATTCTAAGATTACAAAGAAGAGGATAAATAATTCCGCGCAGATACAAAGAAGTTACTATATGATACATCAGAAATAGACCCCTTGCACGTGACGTCTGAGGAGCTCAATTTGGAGGGCAAAACAAAAGAATTTCAATCTCCTGATAATTTGAACCTATTGTTTTGCTCTCCAAATTGAGCTGCATTCTGACGTGCTGCAAGGGGTCTATAGGTTTCCAAACCATCATTCCACTCCATTAACTATGGTTTAAGTTTCAGGGGTGACCTTTATTTCAAAAGCTTGAAATATCAAATATCTTTGAAATAGTAAAATTACAGCTTGCTGAACTGACCTACAAACATTTAAATAACCTATTACCAATGACATCATCTAATTACTTTAATGATGTACATTTTTCACACCGATATAATACTAGATCCTAAGAACAATCTTTTTCTTCCTCGTAAAAATTTGAATTATGGTCAATTTGGTGTGCAGTATGCAGCAGTCAGAAACTGGAATGACATTCCCCTAGAAATAAAGAATTCTTCATCCCTTACTATTTTTAAGAAAAAAATGAAAACCTCACTTCTTTCTTTATAAATATAACCCGAAAAAATAATTGAATTGTAAACTTGTAATATAGTATGACTTGTATGTATCAATCACGAAAACCTCCTTTGTTTATAGAGCATGATTGCCTTATGCAATCTCCACGCTTCATACTATTTGTTAATTAGTCCTGGGTGCAAGAGTACCTTGTTTAACCCTTTGGGTTGTCTCTCTTGCACCCTCCACCTATTTATTTCCGTTTTTTTCAATGTGTATTTTGTGTATATGTGGTAAATAAAAACCTTTGAACCTTTGAACCTTTGAAGGGGTGTCAAGAGTCTGACTGAACATCATTGTTCTTTTGAAAACCAGTACTTTGATTTTGACGGACAAGCGCCAAAATAAAAATAAAACTGTTCACAATTATCAATAAAAAACTGGCTATAAAGCAAAAATTGATTAGTCCTTCTGTTCGAGGTGAAATGAATTTTTTTTCTCAGTTTGTCAATATAAAGCTTAAGCTTATATTCTATACCCATCTTTCGCAGTTGAAGTTATCACTTGGCTTGACTCCATAAACGAACCACAAACCATAGGGAATGTTCTGCTCTCTGTTGATGGTGTAAGAGCACCAATCGGGGTCAACAATTGGGATAAGAATGCTATGGACGTAGTGTGTCGAATGCTGGGTATCGAAGGACCCCATGATGCCTCTCCTCTTATTACCAAATCGAGTAGCAGGGACAAGTATTTATGGATAGACCATGTGAAGTGCTTAGGAAACGAGAGTTCTCTACTGGACTGCGATCACTTAGGGCTCAGGAACAAGAATCGCTACAATTTAGAATATCATAAAAAAGCATTTGTAGCTTGTGGACGGCTGAACAGTAAGTAAAATAAGACCAAATAAAGCTCACTGTTAACAGAAATTGTAATTATATAGTACTAACTTTCCTGCAGAGCTGCTCTTCAAGTGCTTATATAGTGCTAAGCCTTTAATAAACATTGATGATTATTTTGTCAAGGAAGGAAAATCTGGAAATTTCGCAAAAAATACTCACGAAAAAATCACAGAATAGAACATTACACATAGCAACGCTTTTGTTCGACACAGTTTCTCTTTCTTTTGCTCTACTTAATGAAGTAGGTTTTGGTGGACGCTAGTCAAAGCGGTGTTTTCTATATCAGGCATGATATGGTGAATTTTTTAAGGGTTGCATCCCTCCCTTTGCTGATTTTGTGCCCGCTGCACACCTCCCCGAACAAAATCCTGGATCCGCCCCTGAACATATCTGTAAAATAGTAAATAGTGACAAGTTATGGAATAGTGGATAAAATCTACAGTAACTGTTTATTAATGACATCTGTTTTAAAAGTTACTTTTCAGCTTGCTAGAGGAATGACCAAACAGGAAGGAATTGTGCAGGTGTTTTTCAATGGCATTAGGGGATATTATGATTTACTCGAAAGTGACCTTCCAGGATTTAAGAATGTGACTTTGCGCATGCTTGGTCTCTCAACAACACACTGCTTCTTTATAAGACATGATGCATCTAGGTCTTTTGAAGTCTTACCTTATGATGGGCTGCTGTTATCGCATGTCTATTGCCATGGAAAAGAATCTTCTATAAGGGATTGTAGTTTTACGATCACAGAAATGGATACGGTCTTTATGTTGACAACAGCTTCACGATACAACCTGGTCTGTGGTAAAGGTACGCACATATATGATTGGGGAGGGGGAACTTTATAAATTTCTTCCTTTAAAAAGGGGCAGCTTATTAGAAACTCGACGCCCTAACGGCAAAGCTATTTAATGAGATTAGCTCTAATGCGAGGCACAAGTTGCGCATGCAGCTTACTACCCAAGCTAAATACATGTAACGTTAATCTGAGAAGTAAGTGGAATTTTGATGTTCCCAAGTGCAAAACACTGAAATAGACTGAAGAACACTTTTATTTATAGTAACTGTAATTAAGACTAATATTTCATTGCATGTATATACATATAGTAACTCTGATTAGAATTTTTCCTTAATTATTCCCTTTGATCAATTTTATGTAAAGTTTTTACGTAATTCAGCTACTAAGTTGCAACAGTATGACTAATAAACTATCTATCTATCTATCTATCAAATCTATCTATCTATTAAAGGGGGGCCTTATTTGAGAGAGAGGGCTTAGTAGAGGATTTACGGCAATTGAATATAGCATACAAATAAAACCGCGACTTCCGTAGACATAACGGTTTTCCGTGTCAGTGTAATAATCTCTGAATGCTTTTATCATATATATTGTCAGATTTTTCCTGTCCTTCTGGTTGTCAGTGTTCTGATAAACATGTTGAAGTTTCTTGTACGGACGCAAACCTGACAGAAGTCTGGACAAACATCCACATGATGACGTCAACTCTGTGAGTTACTTCCCGGGTTTTATATCACCTTTAACGTATTTTTATCATAATATAGCGTAGTTTGGTAAATGGAAACCGTTTGGTACTGACTTAAAAGACGTGCACGTTACAACGCCGTAGAGCAGTTTTGGTATGAGTGGGAACTATACGGTACTGACTTACAGCATGTTCACAGTACAACATGTCGTATACCAGTTTTGGTATGAGTGGGAACTATACGGTACTGACGTACAGCATGTTCACAGTACAACATGTCGTATACCAGTTTTGGTATGAGTGGGAACTATACGGTACTGACTTACAGCATGTTCACGGCACAACATGTCGTATACCAGTTTTGGTATGAGTGGGAACTATACGGTACTGACGTACAGCATGTTCACAGTACAACATGTCGTATACCAGTTTTGGTATGAGTGGGAACTATACGGTACTGACTTACAGCATGTTCACAGTATAACATGTCGTATACCAGTTTTGGTATGAGTGGGAACTATACGGTACTGACTTACAGCATGTTCACAGTATAACATGTCGTATACCAGTTTTGGTATGAGTGGGAACTATACGGTACTGACTTACAGCATGTTCACTGCACAACATGTCGTATACCAGTTTTGGTAAGAGCAAGTAGAAACCGTTCGGTAGCTTACGATAGTGATTTACGTACAAGATACGACATGCATGCCGTAGCTAGACCATGCACAGATCAAGATAGCTCAGTCAGTACGTATCTCAAGTATGGTTTATTGTATACAGATCCCTTCACAACAACATAGATATGCCTGACGTCGAGGAGGATTTTCTGCTCCGATTTCCATACTATCTAAAAACTCTGTAAGTATAGTATCATTTTACTGAAAGAGTGGTATTTTGCCCGGCTACGTTTACGTGAAGCTAAAGGCAGAGTAAACCCAGCGGTACGGGCCCTTAATGGTACCTACTGGTTCAAACCGTTTTTCAAATTCCCTTCCGATGGACGGAACTTTTCCAAAGTACAATTGATTGCGTCTGGAAAACTTAACGGGTATTCTAATTGCGCTTGTCATCAAAATCGTGTCAGTGGAAGTAAGTGCATGTCTCGAAGGAAGGATCAAAAATGGAAAAAACAGGGGGTTAAAAGCAGAAAGTAAAAAGATAAAGAAAAGAAACTTTGCAAATATTCCAGTCATAGCCTGCACGGTAACTACCAACCGTACCAGTCAGAGCGCTCTATTCCACCAAACGCCCTAAAGCACTAGCAGCCCCTCAGCCTTGACAATCAGTCGCATTCTTCTCAGTACGTACTTCTTTCTACTCTTTTAGTACGATCAAACGATACAGAATAAGAAGGCTAAAGAGAATATACTTTTTCGGTTTGGATTTCCTCAAACATCTGTAAGGTTTACCAATCCTCAAGTCATGTGTTTGAGGCGGTACTTTTTTTAAATATATATGCGTCTCTGAAAAATATGAGTGGGATAAGTGGCGTTGGTGTGTAAACACTTCCTTCTCCTAAAAATATACTAGTTATACGATGGTTTCGAGTGGCATACCATGGAATATCCCAGAAGTCACTTGTAGTTTCTAGTATACACATGAGCCTTTAGGCGAGTGTGTATATAAAGAAAGTACAAGTGACAATAGGGATATCCACGGTATGCCCCGAGAAACCATTGTATAACCATTTTATCCCACACCATAGAAAATACAAATTCGTAGATTCAACGCGCAGTGCATGATTGGAAGGAAGAGCGAAATACCGACGAATATTCAACGGCTTTCCTGCTTTTTGATTGGCTCTATATTCTATGGCGTGGGATAAATATGTATATGAACCTCACCTACTGGGGCGCGTTGAGGTTGTTTGATGACTTCCACGAGGGCTTTCCCTGGGTTCCCTGGTTTTTCTCCCTCTGTAAAAATCAACTTTTGCAATGGCGTAGCCAGGATGTTGCCTTAGGGGGGCCCAAAATCCGTTTTCAGAAAATCAACCAAAAAATAAATAAATAAATAAACGTTCAACCAAAAAAAAAAAAAAAACGGCCAACCAAAAATAAACCGGCAAACCAAAAAACGCCCAACCAAAACAACGGCAAACTCGTAGGAGGAGGGGGGCCCGGGCCCTCTGAGCCCCCTTGGCTACGCCCCTGATTTGAGATGAATGGTGTGCTTTATAAATAAAGACGAAGCAGCGACTCCCCGTATCATGTAAGTGAGAAAGGATTTTTATTCATAAAAATTGATGATATAAAGGTTGAAACCATAATCTATTTCATTTCAGAGTTCTCCTTGATAACCACCTGAAGATTATCGACCCGTGGTTTCTATCGGCTAGATTGCATGGTAGCGTGTATGTACACTATTTTTGTTGTTGTTGTCAAAAGCATAATAAGTACAGGCACGGCACTGCTAACGAAAACATGCTAAACCCAATTCAACCAACAAACAACCGTTTTCTTAGCTACTTTTAATGCTTCTTTTTTTGACAGAACAATCCAGGACAACAACATCACTACACTCAAGTCAAAAGCTTTCGCTGGACTGTATGGTCGTTCAAGGATGTGCGTAAGACCACGCACGGAGTATTTTTCTTTTTTTTCTTTCTTTTTCCTTTTTGGCGGGGGTTGGGGTCAGTTCTGTGTTATATTCTTACGACTTGTTTATCTTTTACCTCTTTAGAGAATTAGTAAGAAATAATATAAGGTCTCTTGAAAAAGGAGCGTTTTATGAACCAGCTATATTGTAAGTTTGATGGTAATTTTCTGCTTCTGAAAAAGGAATCCCGAAAAATCATGGAAAAATATCATATTTCTTCTTGCTTTTTTTTAATCCGTAGACTTCTCGAAGGAAACAAAATTGCAAAAGTCACGCAAGAACATTTTTACTCCTGGTAACTGTAAACGAGTTTTCATATATTTTCACTACTAATCCCATTAATCTGTGAAACGTTTACCATTGTACAATACTACTATCATCACCACTACTACTGCCACTGTGACCTGGATACCCAATCAGAATACAGGGAGAGATCACTAGTGATCTGGATACTCAATCAGTGTCTGCAATAAGGAAATGCTACTGTACTCATATTAAACAATTATTGGATGAGATTGAGCATGATATCGTAAATTATCAAGACCAAGGTCGTGTTATTTGCCGAAGCCGTAGTCTGAGGCGGTTAAATCGGCCGAGATCTTAATTGATAAAAAATAGGAAACGTATTTTCATTTTCATTTTGACCTGGAGTAAACTCGACATGATAAATGTATTATCATGTGAGTAAAATGTAGAATAATAATAATACTTATCTTTATTTAAAGGCCCGAAGAAGAAGTAAAAAAAAGACTCTCAAGTGTCAGAGACGACCCAGTTTTACTACGCCCTCATGCGTTTTTCTCTCTGTAAGAAATCAAACCCCTTCAAAGAAAAAAATCAGTCCTAGAAGGTCCCGGATGTTATGAGTGATAATGCTTGTGTTTTGAAATCCGGGGCATTCTAGTCCCGGATGCTACTAGTGGAAATTATTGGGTTTCGACATCCGGGACATTCTCATTCTCCTTGTTTGACGTCATAGACGCCATATTCGAAAAGGGTCATTTCTTCTCAACAGATAAGATGTTCTTTTTTTATTTTTATTATAATATAAATTTACAGCCATGGTATTATTATCAATATTTGGTAATGGATTAAATGAACGAATTTCAAACACCATCATCTTATTCTAGGGCTCTAATTAACAACCAGATAGAAGAAATAGAAGATGTTGCTTTCGGAACTTACTGTACAAAAGTTCGAATTATGTGAGTAATTCTAAAATCGAAAAAATATTAATAATAGTAATAAAAAAGAAATTGTACATGAATCTGTTTTCCAGGGATCTTCTTTATGTATGTATTGGTCTTCAATCAGAAGAGGACAAAATGATATATCCCAAGTGCCTTGATCATGAATTGTTTATTTGTCTGTTCAAGCAAGCAAGCCAAGTCTTCTTTTTCATAATCTAATCATGTCTAGCCTGCGTGTGTGCTGCACCCGAACGCGTAACTGTGGTTAAGTCCGTCTGCGAACCAGCTACAGTTTTCTCGTTTCATGACTCCCAGTACTGTAGCTGAATATCTGTACGCGTTCTGATTGTCTCTTTCTTAAATTAGTTAAGAATGAATTGGAATATATAGCAGCTAATATTTTCACTAATCAAAGGATTTTTCAGGCTCATGTTGGACACTGGATATCGTAGGAGATTTTTTAATAGTTCAATTTCAGAATTTTTGTAGTAAAACACCGAAACTCACGCCAAAGTTCGATCGCCAAGAAAGAGTGGAATGCCTCGCCCAATCGTTGATCATCAATATTGACAGATATCTGTCAATATTTGGCTTATCTTTCCCCTGATCTTACTTTGGCGAACCAATCAGAACACTTGTAAGGCTGAATTGGCAGGGCAGCCAATCAAAGTCTATTATATATAACCGCGTGCAACCAGAACAAGGAATCTTGTGCTGATTCGCCGACCAGAGTTAAAGTCTTAACTAGAGTTAAAGTTGGGCTGCACGCAGGCTAATCATGCCAAACTTATATTCATTTATTGCTGGAAGTCATTCGTCGAAGGCAAAAAATCACAATACAAACTTGGAGAGTCGTTGCTTCAAGTTTGACGAGGCGCAATGTATGATATAATAGCCAACATCCCGGTAAAGCACGATATAGATTTGGGCAGTGTTCATTAATACTTCAAGTATGATAACGCGCAATAGCTCTTGTTCCCCCTTCAACGGCTTGCCTAGATACCTATATTTTTTCTCTTGTTCTTTTAGACTTCTTCAAAAAAATCTCATAAGAAAAATCAGGACGTTAACGTTTCATAATCTTAAACTGCTACAGTCACTGTAAGGCGTGGTTTCCTTCCACAACATACTATATACAATATAGATACACTATAGGCCCCTTCATTACCATTACATGCATTGAGTATCGTTTCTTTGTTTATCAATTACGTTAGTAAAACATTTATATAGATGAGATGACGTGTTTTGTCATAATTCGTAAACACTATTCTTGGGATGTGACTATTTTCGTTGACTTGAACAAAAAACTGGGATGTGAGGGCTGCAATGCACGTGCTTCAAAAATGTTTTTCACACGATGGACGAAAATCAATTACTTTACTCATGCACAAGTGAAGTATAGAAGTAACAACATAACTAGTGTTTTCATTATTTCAGATGGCTTTATTCCAACCCACTGGAAATCATCGAGCCTGCAGCTTTTCGAACAAATTCTCGACTTCAAATCCTGTAAGTGAATATAGACGTCGAGTTTCACGAGTTTCACGTCGGGTTAATTGGGGGCATGCTCCCCTCAAAAAAATTGAAATTCAGACTCTCGGAAACGGTCTGAGAGGCATTAGACTTCCTAAAAAAGTCGGCGAATATTCCATTTGGTTCAAAAGAAGTAAAATCTTGAAATCGAATTTATAAGCTCGCTCGATTTTTTTTTGCCGTATTTGACGTTGCACGAAATTTTTTTTAAGGATCGAGACCTTGCTCGATATTTTTTTGCGATTTAACACACATCCCCATCAAATATCAAATTGCCCGTCCCTAACCTCAGGCCTGACAGGGGGTTCACGACCCCCAGAACCTCCCCTGGATCTGCCCTTGAATCATCCAACTTTTCAGTGACCCCCCTTTCATAGTTACCATTTTCGACTAATTCCCCCTTTCGGCTCTCCTAAAACCAAGTGAACCCCCCAAAATCCCCCAGGCGATAATTAATGACCGGTCCCTTATGAGCAAAAACAGCAAAATTCTATATATATTCAAGATTTTTTCTTTGTACCATTGAGATTTCCATTATCTTTTGCAGGAACTTGGTGGACACAGCCTTGCATTACATTGTACCATTCATGTTCTTATACGGTGACTTTTCATCAGCAACAAATCCGCACTTTTATGATACTCATATTCAAATGTAAATACTCTCTCATTTGTGCCAAGAATGCCTGCAAAAGACTTAAACCAGAAAAAATAGTCTAATTCTGGGGGTCAAGGCAAAAGAATTCCCTTTTTGAAAATTTAGGTTGTAAATATGTTTCATTGTTTTGAACACCAGGTAAGGATTTAGTGCAAATAGTCTATACTTATAAGGTGTTGCAATTACAGTCGCCGGCAATCAGTATTTTTAACAATTGAATGAAAGTAGTAACAAACTTTATTATATCCATTTTGAAATCACAAGCAATTCCTGCAATCTGACTTCTTCCATGCAGCCCCATTTTGAGCTTGGCATGCTTGTTATTGCATCATTTTGCGCATCATCTTATTTGAACCAATCACAAGAGAGACATGCAATTTCCTAGGCAATCATATCAAAACTTAATTGAATGTTGAACTCCCCGGTTTTTTTGGCGATTTTTTGTCCTTTAACTCGTCCTCTACAGGAGTGTATGCTCAGCAGTCCAATGATATAAATAACGCATTCGCTACTGTCAACTGACATTGCATTGCCTCAGTTTGATGTTCCAAAGTACAGTAACAAACGTCATCGATATTTACCAATAATATGCTTGAATTCTGGACAGTGCACGAAGATTGAATATTTTGAAAAATATATAAATATCACATATCTGGTGTCTATTAAATTAATTTGCCGTCATTACACCACCCGACCCCTCCACCTTCACCAAGAAAGCCGGGCTTGATTGTTGATAAACCAAAGCTATGAAAAGTAAAGATTTTCAAATAACTTTTTTAAAATACCTTTTTTCTGGTGAAATTAAAGCTACTGGAATACCTTGAGAGGTGGAATTGTACAGCTAATTGTCCCTCAACTTATGATATCATTTTCTCAACAGCTCTGAGAAAATTTCTTCGAAGCCCGTTACTTTCAATTGTAGATTTTTGGAAACTTTCTTCTCTGTAAATGGATATATCGTGCACAGACAATCATCGGATTACTCGTCGTGTTACCCGTGTCCATACGGGACATTTAAAATAGAAGGGCTGTGCGTGGAATGTCCAGAAGGTAAGTTTTCCTTGTGACATTATCAACAAAAAGTAAGCCCTACAAAAACAGCATTAAAAATTGCAAGCAACCAAGCAAGCAAGTAAAAATTCTTTTAAAATTCAATTCTGCAGGTTCATGTGATTTGTGTCTCAAATTTGGCCAGATTGCTAATTCTAGCATTCACTTTTCCATGAGATTAATGATTTTATTAGAACATTTTTATAAAATACCAAAAGCAAGAATACACCTTTATGTTCATTTCTTAGATACCTATTTATACTATTCAGGGAATGCTTTACATAGCGAGTAGTATGGTTGTTATTCGATTCACGTCTCCATGATAGGGTTACTAGAGTTCTTTACGGTGGTGCAATGGCGAAATTCGAATCACCAATTGCCATTCGCAGTTCGCCTCTTCAACCTTTTTTGAAATAGCTGTATAACGTCTAAATGTGACCTAAGACTCTGGTGCAATATTTTTATTTTCAAAAACCAGGTGGTTTCTTTCAAGATGAGCAGGCACAATACAAGATTCTTTCTCATGGTTTGGGGTGTAAACAGTGCCCAGTAGGAACTTTTGTCAGTCCACAAAGTTCACCAGGAGTACAAAGAGCTGACTGTCAGGCATGTCCAGATGGTACGTAGGTTTATCAATTATCAATGTTTTAGTTAAACACACCTTGAACCACTTATTGATATTTGACCTGATACGATCAACTACAAATTTTAACTTGATTGTAAAAAAATAAGAATTTCATGTAACTTAAACTCTTTGTTATCAGGAACGCATCACGACCGCCCAGCTTTATTTACAGCCTGTTTCTGCCGCGACGATCATTACCGCGTACATCGCTTTGAGTCCTGTTTCCCATGTACACGAGGATACCAATGTACAAACGAGACGATCAACCTGTTACCTGGTTTCTACTGGAAGTGGAATTCTACAGAAACCAAGCACATGTACCTGAACTTTTCTGCAGAGTTACAAGTCAATAGCAAATCACATAACAAAAACCTGACTCACTATACTCAAGGTCTTCCTAAAGCCTACGCATGTCCAACTGCATCGGCATGCAAAGGTGGTCTAGACTCGGAATGTTCTGTTGGCTACGAGGGTCCCTTGTGTGCAGTGTGCAGAAGACATTTTTACATGTTCGCATCGATATGCCGCAAGTGTCCCACCCTTCCCTGGATAGTAACCCAGATCATACTAGTTATTGTGATTGTGGTGGGTCTGATTTTCTTGTTGATAAGAGACAAGAAGAACAAGTCAAGTGGGAGATCTCTCTCTGATATCATGACAGCAAGACTTAAGATCCTGATTGGATTCTACCAAGTCACTTCAGGAACAATCTCCAGTTTCTCGTACGTCCAGTGGCCTGATGCCATGATCAAGCTGGTCAGGTATGCAGAGGTTTTCCAGATGAATCTTCTGCAAGCAGCTCCACTTCACTGCATATCAGACTCCCTCAAGACTAATGTTCACGTCAAACTGCTGGCTGCAGTACTCTTCAACGTTGTTGCTATAATGGCTGGAATCATATATTATCACATCAGAATCAGACAAATCACCAGCAAGGGGAAGTCTCTTCTTCAACAGCGTTCTTACCGCACGGTTTTCCTGATCTTATTCATCTCGTTCCCCATGACATGTAGCTATATTTTCCAGGTTCTCCCCGAGACTTGCCAGAAAGTCTGCACCTCGACAGACGAGGGGTTCTGCAAGTCCTACCTAAAATCTGACTACTCTGTAGAATGTGGAAGCAAGAAGTTCAAGGTCAAGAGCCTTATCTCCTATGTCCTTGTCGTCTATCCTGTTGGATTTCCGTTACTTCTTTTCTACCTGCTTTGGAAATACTACTACAACGGAGGAAAGCACGCTTCCCGCGAAAAGAGAGGCCAAACAAAGCATGATGGTATCGTGGAAGGGTTGAAATTTGTCTATGAGAACTACGCCAGTAATGTGTGGTTTTGGGAGATCATCGAACTGGTGCGCAAAGTTCTCCTGACATCAGTCATTCTACTGGCTAATGCTGAAAGTCGTACATACCTTGGTGTAACAGCCATAATATCAGGAATATACGCCGTGCTGTTTGCTTACTACAAGCCAATCACAGACACCTTTGAACACTGGTTGCAGTTGACGTCACTAATGGCTACCATGATGAACATGATCGTTGGGATGCTGTTGAAGATCCCTAGTGACAGTCTGTCTTCAAGTGTTAATACCCACGTTGATGAAGCTTTTGTAACAGCCGTACTGATGATTGCAAATGTTGCTGTTATCGCCATCATGGCTGGTTAGTAAAACAACAGAAATCGCATTTTTATAATTACTAAGTAGTTACACGCAATCCTTTAGTAGAGTGCGAACTGAGGCTTCCCAGTAATTTCACAGCCAATTTAATATTCCAAATTTTGATGTTTTCTGTTTCTTTTTTGGTTTTGTTCCTTAGTCGATTATATGGTGAAGTTTGTACAGACTGTGCAGGTCATCAGGAAGAACCCACAATGTTCTGTATCGTGCTGTTTGTATCTCTTCCTGACCATAAGCCATGCAGGGAGTGACGTTTCTGGTGTAGAAAGCAACAATGACATGAAGAACTACCAAGACCTGAACATTGGGGCTGAAAAACCAGAGCTGGAAATGAGCCCCGCGGGACTTGCCGTTGACCTTGAAGAAGAACAACAAAAACAACAAGACGAAGAAGATGTTTAGGAAAACAAAGTTTCGAAACACAAGAAAAGTTTTAACTTTCCAATCCAACCGCTTATAGTTTGTAAATAAAGTAGCTTAGAGTCGTTGCTTCTTATTACCACCTGAAATGTATAAAAGATATCATCTACAAAAATTGAGTAAGATGCCCAGGTCTTTTTGATTTTTAGGATGCATTAAACTACAGTAGTTCATTCAATTTAATTCATTCTATTATAAACGGATATTTTAGATATAACGCTTGCGCTGATTGGCTGTTTACTGTGTTCATATCAAATAATTCAACACTTTCCATACATCGGTTTGAACTTGTGCTTAACCAGTGAACCGATGCATTGGCAGTGGTGAATAGATAGCGTACCCTAGTATGTAGACTTTCGCAAAGTCCTTCGTCTCCGTCCGCTCTAGTTAACGCGCGCGGAATAAAGCACAGGCAACCCAACCTGGACCAGGATCACAAACGCTGGACGAAGGTCGACCTCTCGCGACTTCGACGTTCGCTATGTTAACTTTTTTCTTTTCATTTGCTTCGGTCTTTACTCTGTGAGTCTCAAAGAGGTCGACTTGGAGCGAGTCTACCTAGTATGGTTCGGTGTTGTACACCCATTGTATTGCTTGCGCAAAATGGTCAAAAATAGTTTGTAGAAGCAAATATACATAGCCAGCTTCTACAAGTTCAACTGTTGCTCCTTTGGAATTTTCAAAAGAAAAACTGCCATTGTAACAGCTATTTATATAACCCGTACCAGAGAAATTACAGCTAATAAGATCTCAGGAAAAAGCGTTGTAAATTCGTCAGTATCAGTTCCCCTCTTTATTTACACGATGTGCTAAAGATTTTGGTATGGGATAGAACCAATCTTTCATCGTGACTCCAGGGAATATCTCACTTGCCATCAAAACAGTACCAGTATGTATGCTATAGTATTCAATAAACACTAATATATCCTAAAGGTATCTATAGTATGTATGGTATAGTATTCAATAAACACTAATATATCCCAAAGGTATTTGTAGTATGTATGGTATAGTATTCGATAAACACTAGTATATCCCAAAGGTATCTGTAGTATGTATGGTATAGTATTCAATATACACTAATATATCCCAAAGGTATTTGTAGTATGCATGGTATAGTATTCAATAAACACTAATATATCCCAAAGGTATTTGTAGTATGTATGTATATGGTATAGTATTCAATAAACACTAATATATCCCAAAGGTATTTGTGGTATGTATGGTATAGTATTCAATAAACACTAATATATCCCAATGGTATTTGTAGTATGTATGCTATAGTATTCAATATACACTAATATATCCTAAAGGTATCTGTAGTATGTAAGCTATAGTATTCAATAAACACTAATATATCTCAAAGGTATTTGTAGTATGTATGGTATAGTATTCAATAAACACTAGTATATCCCAAAGGTATCTGTAGTATGTATGGTATAGTATTCAATATACACTAATATATCCCAAAGCTATTTGTAGTATGCATGGTATAGTATTCAATAAACACTAATAGATCCCAAAGGTATTTGTAGTATGTATGTATATGGTATAGTATTCAATAAACACTAATATATCCCAAAGGTATTTGTAGTATGTATGCTATAGTATTCAATAAACACTAATATATCCCAAAGGTATCTGTAGTATGTATGCTATAGTATTCAATAAACACTAATATATCTCAAAGATATTTGTAATAGCGCATGAATTACTGATGAATCTAGGTCTCAATAAAAGAAAACATAATTCCTGTTGTTGATGAATAATGATTTTAATTGATACATACATTTGTATGATATAGATCCTTGCAGCACGTCGGATCGAGTTCAATGTGGAGGACAAAAAAATAGGTTCCAATTCTCAGGAGATTGAAATTCTTGTTTTGTCCTCATAATTGAGCTGCTTTGACGTCACGTGAAAGGGGTTTATAAGTACACGACTTCTCTTTTTGAATATTTTACCCAGATTGTTCTATATATTTTTTACGTGTTTTCCCCTCGGTTATTCTGATTACATGCAATTAAAGGACGTGCGTATATTATATAGTCATGTCCCAATTGGCGAAGCTAAGCGATACGTCGATAATAAAGTAAAAACTATCGAATATGTAAACGACAGAAGCCTGCGCTTCTTTAGTCTGCGTAGCGGCTCATTGGGGAGGAGGGAAAAGGAAAGGGGGACTGGGGAAGAGGGAGAGAAAGCAGATCTCTCCCTCTCCCACAGTCCCCATTCCATTTCCTTTCCCCTTCCCCAATGAGCTGCTACGCAGGCTAGCGTTTGTTAGTCAAGGAGTAAGTGTTGGCAGATTCATATTTTGTTATATGTTTTCCTACAACACGTTATGCTACTATAGTACATAGCTATTCTACTTTAGTAGATAGTTACATTGCTCCAACGTCTAAAACTGGTAGGGACCAGAATGACGTTTTCTTTGTTTAACTAAAACATCTTATGGTTTTAAAGGTTATTTTCAAATATATCAAAGGTTCAAAATAGTATTTCAGTGTAAAACAGACTGGAAGATGAATCCCATTTGTCAGGTGGTGGAAAATCAGGGGTTTTAAGGTAACTAGAAATATTTCGTAACATACGAAACCATTTTAGCTTATTGTAACGACGCCTGTACGGTTCGCCCTCCCTCCCCCCATCCCCCTCCCCCCATCTACTTGAGCTGCTATCCTCGTTGAACTTTTCCTTTTGGCTTATCTTGCGATAATTATCAATATGGCGGCAGCGACATGTTTTTGTTATGTCGCTTTCATATGAAAGGTTAAAAACCATCAAACCCATTATATAATTGTAGATCATAAAGTTGTTGCGTATAAGCATTCCCGTGAGAAGGTAATAACAGAGTACAGTGGCAAATTGGATGAAAAATAAAACAACCGCGTAATTCATCCAATATACTGACTATAACACCCCAAGAATATGATTGCTATAATGAATTAATGAGATTAATTTATCGGCAACTGATTCGTTAGGCTTACATATACTAACTTCCCTTATAAAGATGCGGCAATACGGGCAGCAAAACCGTACAACCTTTCATGCACATTTATCGCATCGCACGTTTTCTCCCTAACATAGCTCATAGCTGGTAATTTTTGCGCAACGTAATCTAGGTAAAAGTTGACCTGCTGCTTAGAACACAGCGATTTAAGGCCACAAGTTGAACGGTTTTGTTCACTGCAACACTCAGTATCTTGAAATTCTTGATATGAAGTTATCGCAATGAGGAACCTTTCAACACCCGTGATTCCATTGTCAATATATATTATATAATACTTTATAACTTCTAAAAAACAATATAAAATAAAACAGTCTCTGCGCTAAACATCGCCATCACATTTTAAAAAGAGGACTTTCACCTCTACCTCGTTTATTTAAATTATCATTTTTTTCTTCGCTTCCTACTTGCTGATTTGACTGGAGTTTCGCCATCTTCGGATTCCTTTCTTTTTCTATTACCCTCCTCTTCAACAAAAAATAAGCGATTTCTGTTAAAACCCATCAAGGATAAATAAGATGACACTTTTAAAACTGGAGAGGAGAGGAGAGGAGAGGAAAGGAGAGGAGAGAAGCAATTGCAATTGTCTAATTTTCTACACACAAGGATACTGATCGAGCTCCAGTTCTTGCCTAAGTATACCAGTTAGCAATAGCTCGGATGAATATACAGGAACACCACAAGCTAATGCAGGCATACAAAGATCATGATCTTCCTCACTAGAGACCACTAGTACATTGTTTTCCATAGTGCGGGGCATGCGTGGGAGATACTGGAAAAGTCAAAAAATAAATCAATGAATTTGGTCAAGGTTGTTTTGGTAGTGAATCAAACATAGTTGCCACAAATAAAAACATGTTTGCGTTGTATGCAACCTACCTCTCCTTTAGCACTCTTGATGATGTCTAAATAAAATAAGATTTTCAATAACAAAGTGAGTAAAATATATCTTAATCCATACAGTGTAAATATCTAACAGTCTCAAGAGTTGTATTCTCCCCCCACCCTCCCCCGGCCATTTTCATGGCGACTTTAATGAGGCAGAGAGTAGGTTCACAAGCAGGTGAATAACATGTAAGCATACCTTTCATCTGACTGGGCTCTGGTTTAACATTCTTGGTGATGTGTATTTTATACCCTTCAAGTAGTCCTCCCTTTTGTGCTCTCTCGAGTGACCTGACAACACAGAACAACGTTCATGAACAAATTGAATTATATCCTTTAGCATAAATATTTCATGTGACTTACTGTTGAAGTGAGAAAGAGTACTGCTTCTCCGCCGCCTTATCACTCACAATGAATGGCACTGGCTCTAAAGAAAAAAGAATTTCTTTTGACCTTTTTCCTTATATTGATTCATTTGTTCAAACACAAGTTAGTCAATTGAGGGTGCAATACAATTTGGAACATTCGTACATATTTGGAAAATCGCAAGAGAATAATTATCGAAGATGTACCACCTATTAGCCAAGAAAATAGCTAAACTTTTTAATGAGACCTTTTTCAAAAATGGCGGCCAAAAATTCAAATGAGTTAAAATCATAAACCAATACCAGCACTAGAAAGAACACATTTACTTTAGTAACCCTACAAAGATTCATTATCAGTGTCAGGGTTATATCGGCCGAGAAAACTTTTTTTTTGAAAATCGACAAATTCACAGACGTTCGTATGGCTGCCGGGGGGGGGGGGGGGGGGGGGGTATACATTTTGTTGAATTTTTAACTAATTTGAATTTGCGGTCGCTATTTTTTATTTTTGAAAAAGCTCTATTCTTTGCTTCATCGTATGCATACAACTTAAATAAGTAAACGAATGGATAAATGAATGGATGGATGGATGGATGGATTAGTGGATGGATGCATGGTGAGTGAGTGAGTAAACAGGTATATGGGCAAACACTTTTCTGCAGCATAAACACTTTTCCTTTGAGTCATAAGAATGACAAGAAAATGATTCCAAAGTTGCATAGTGTTTACCTATAAAGTGCTTTGCTTTCTTGCAGGCTGTTAACCATTGTGGCTGTACAATCATTTGACCACTTGCTAAACCACACAGGAACTTGACTGTACGTCTCACCTACAACAAAAACATACCCGGGCATTAGATGAAAATAATAAGGTTCTCAACCCACAATTTACAAGGACAAGAACAAATGTGACATTAGAATAACATTGGGCCAGATTAGCTTTTACTATCTCTAATAAGAATATGCTTATAATTTTCTTTCTCGTACCATTTAAAAAAATGCGAAACAATTTTGCAACCATAATGAAACATGATGATTACAGAACCTATATTTGTGCGATTTGGGGGTGGGATGAGGAAGGTTGGGGTTCAAAAACAACGCTTCAATTTGATTGGTACTACCATGCCCTATCAGTTCTATTCCATTTCATTAAGGAGAGTAAAATTCAAATTCAATTTTGACCTCCAAAATGAAGCGCAATGAATACCCTTGCAAATGGTAATGTTTTTTATGACTAAGTATTGTACCTTATCTGTAATGAGATGGGTGCATTCATACACTGAGTCGACCAATATACCACCAAGACTGGTCACAATCTACAACACAAAACATACGTATTACTTTTTCAGATATCCATTGAATCGAAACCTTTAGTTTGAGATTACAGTTGTTCTCAATACCACACGAGCAATCGTCGTCGCAAAGAAATTAGTTTTGGTGGACGTCATCCAAGGCGTTTGCATGACATTCCATGGATAGACAAGTGCGCTTGAAAACTTTGTGTTTTGCGAGAGAAGGAAACACTTCTTGATCAGTTAAAACCCTATTTTGTTGCGACGGCGAATAGACCATTTCACGGTTGTCGTCGCTCAACCTCAGCCTCGATAGCGTGTAATTTATTCTTGAGAATTTGACTAAAGCCCGTGGAAGTTTTAAGTGTTTCAATAGATATTTTTGAAAGTGCTTGTGCATCTCGAAAATGGTCTATTTTTTGATGCGTACATTCCTTAAATTACCGTGAGCTGTAGTCAAATTGTAAAGAATATATTACACACTATCGAGGCTGAGGTTGAGCGACGACAACCTTGAAATGGTCTATTGTACGATTTGTCGCGTACTTTTAAGAACTACTGCAAAAGACAAGCTGCATCAATATAACAACTGAAATATTAGAAATCAGTTTGCGTTTATCTGAAATATTCATCTTCACTGAAATACCTTTCCTGTCTGTTTGTCAGAGACACCGGTGAACATTATTTTTGGCGTAACGTGTTTACGTTCTCTTAGAGATGGACTATGTAACATAGTGGGCGAGTCTTCTTGTTTCACGGTTCTCCCTTTCTTGGCTGGAGTCTCTGGAACTTCTTGTCCCTTGTTCGAAAATATAAGCAGCATTTAAATCAGAAATTATTATAATCACGCTATCATCAAAAGTAGCACTAGTAGATGAGGGGTTATCCAGGATTTTTTTTAAGGAGGGGGTGCACCATTTATGATCAGGAAGTTCCCAAACTCAATCACCAATAACGCAGTAGATATCAGCTGATCTGGGGTGGAGGGGGGGGGGGGGGGAGGCACCCACTTAACCCTTACCGCTTTACCCAGATCCTTCCCTGTCTACACTGACCAATAGCTTATCTCACTAGTTTAGAATTGAAAGCAAAGAAAAGGCAAATATTCAGACATACGTGACACTATCTGCTTCACCATTCATGAGCGGGTTTTTACCTGGGTGTCGTCCGTAGTACTAGCTTTACCCGTTCTTCTTCTTCCTTTTCCTCTTCCCCTACTTTCAACTGTAGATGGAGTACTGCTTTGTGATCCACTCAAGTCTGATGCTTGGCTTGCACTTGCAATCTTATGATGTATAGAGATTTATGTTAAAAGATATTACTAAAAGGCACCTGTATTATGAATGGGAGTGGCATTGAAAGATAGGCATTGGCTATAATGGTAAAAAAGATTGATAGTACGCTACCGACAATTCGCCACCTCACAACGCTTTAGCCGTGGACATGCGATGAGAGAGTTTTTAGTGAGAGAGTTTTGTTAGTCCCTGCAGTGTTTCGAGGGCTTTTCTCCAGATTTTCCGGTTTTCCATCTCTGGGAAAATCAACCCTTTGTAATTTCAATTCAGTCATCAAAAAAGGCCACAGGTTTGTTGACCGGCATGCTATTATGTACCCTTGCAAAACAAGGAAGTTTTCCCTTATTATTTTTTCAAAGACGAATGAGCAATAGACCCAAATTGGGGGGGGGAGATGATATCAACTTATCTGAAGTAAGATTCTAATACGAACAACCTACATACATGGGTGTCATCTGCTTCTGTAGCTTTAGCTTTGTTTCCTCTTCCTTTTCCTCTCGCCTTTCTTCCCACTGATGATGTAACACTGCTTTGAGATTCATTCAAGTCTGTTGCAGTCGATTCTGTCATTAATTCCTTCGCCCTTTTTCTTGTTTTACCTCCACTGGGTGACGGAGTGTTACTTTGTGATTCTCTTGTGTTCATCTGCAATTAACATAAAGATAGGGATGTTAGCGAACACATTTCACAATAGAGCTTTGGAATGTGAATTCATTCCGCGTACGATAAAAAACCCAAATTTCGGGACTTTCCAAAATCAAAATCAATTGTCTGCAATAGAACCCTAAAGATATGCCAAAACAGAAAAAAGCTTTTAATGTGGTTATTTACAAGCAAAGTTAACTTGGAATGATAGCTGGTCAGCGGTATGATAGCTCCTAATTGTGCATGCTCAAGAGCTGTTGCTCGGCCACATGCCGTTCGCTTTGATAAACACTTGTTTCCATAGCCCAAAATGCTCTTTTCGAGAGAGGACTGGAATCTAACCCTAAACCTTACTCTAAACCTAACCAACCCTAGAATTGATTCCAGTCCTTTCTCGATGAAGGTCAGTTTGGGCTATGGAAACAAGGTAGAATTGATTCTAGGGTTGGTGAGGTTTAGGGTAGGATTCCAGTCCTCTCGCGAAAAGGGCATTTTGGGCTATGGAAACAATTATCTATCGTTTGCTTTGCCATCGCTGTTTGCTTCGCCTTCGCCAATAGCTTGTGTTTTTTCGCTTTGGCCCCACCCTTCCCCACCCTGGAGACTGGATGTGGTAAGTATAAACAATTCCACAGTAAATTACAGCGGTATGACAGGTGCCGAGGTTGACCCGTGGCGAGGTTGCCATGGTCACCTCTTGCTAGTAGCAAACCTGATCTAGCTTTGATACAAACATCTTTCCATTCCTCTTTAGACGAGCATTGCGGGTGGTATCTATAACTGCTAACTATTAGTGACAAAATACAAACCTTAGTTTCTTTCTGGGTCTGATCTTCTTCGTTTCTTTTCTTTCCTTTTCTCGTTGATATGGATTTTGCGACAGACTGAGGTGACATGAGATCTTCTTGATTAAACTCTGGCAGCTCTGATCCAGATACACGTGGGATCTAAGAACAACGAAACAGATCATTTTCGTATATCATTGTGAAAAGCCACGGTAAATGGCACCGTAAGGGCACGGAATCGATGACGTGACGTGTGGGAAACCAATCACAGCGACTCATCCAATGGTCATTGCACGGCCCTCTTTTACACAAAGATACGAAATCTGCTTTGGGTCATTTGCAGCATGCCTTCCCTGTTTTTCTCTCTCCTTGTTTTCAAATATTAATTTGCCTTATGATTGTTCTTAATTGTTCTAATCAAGTAAGGAAAGGAAAAACAAATAAAAATAGAATTACTAACTGCAGACGCTGAATCATCAGACTGGGTAACTCTCCCTCTTCCTCTTCTCGGAAAGAATGGTTTAACTTCTACAATTTCAGAAGACATCTCTTCATCCCTTACTGTTTCTGTTGTGAAAGAATCTTTACTGGAAAACATTGCAGGTGTCTGGAAAAGAATAAGTTGGCTTTGATCAATCCTCTTTCAGTATTGCTTATCAGCTGATGAGGGTGTAATGTATACATTCACTTGAGAATTATAACATTGCTTACCAAAAACGCTCGAGTAAAAACATAAATATGAAAAAAACATGTTAATAAAAATTTAAAAAAATGTTTGATCCTCAAGAAATTTAAAATTGGAAAAGAAGCTAAAACACAAGAGTCTATCGACCTTAGCTTACCTCTTCATCTTTAGCTTTTCCTTTTGTCTTCTCCTTTCCTTTTGCTGCTTTCTTACCAGAAAAAATCACTTCCATGGACGGCAGTTCTTCATCGATGCCTGATGAGTCTTGGTCAAACTGTAAAGATACAGCAGTCTTTCCCTTCCCTTTATGCTTGACAGCAAACTGTTCTTCTTCAGAGTCCCCTGGTGGAATATCTTCAACCTTAGACATAACTTCTCTTTTCTTTTCCCTTTTCCTGCTTGGAGATTTGTGTTCCGGGACACTTGTCTCGAGATTTGCCGCAGATGTACCTAAATGTCTTTTATTGTCACCTGACTGAGTTTCATCTATTATATCCTCTTCTTCATCCTTTTTCTTTGACCTCGTTCCTCTCGTTGACATTTTTTCTTGCACGCGTTTTTCGGGAGCTGATACTGGTTTGTTTTCTTCTTTCTCGACTTCTTTGCCTGTTTTCGCTGATCTTCTCCCTCTCAAGGACTTTTTCGCAGGTAGATCTTCCTTCTCAGTTGGTTCAGGTTTGAACGACAATCGATCTTTCTCAGTATCATCGGGTAAAACACCGTGTACTATATCCGACTCTACCTCAGTTTTCCTGTGTCGTCCTCTTGTTGGCCTCTTCTCCGACACTGAAGCTGATTCCTGTTCGTTTTCCTCGCTATCATCTGGTAGAACACCGTGTACTATAGCCGGCTCTATCTCAGTTTTCCTGTGTCGTCCTCTTGTTGACCTCTTCTCTGACACTGATGCTGATTCCTGTTCGTTTTCTTCGGTATCATCTGGTAGAACACCCTGTATTATAGCCGGCTCTACCTCGGTTTTCCTGTGTCGTCCTCTTGTTGGCCTCTTCTCCGACACTGATGCTGATTCCTGTGGTTGTTCCTCGGTATCATCTGGTAGAACACCCTGTACTTTGGTCTCTACTTCACCTTTCCTTGACCGTCGTCCTCGTGTTGGCCTCTTCTCCGACAGTGATGCTGATTCCTGTTGTTTTTCCACGGTATCATCTGGTAAAATATTCTCTACTCTAGCCGACTCTGCTTCGCTTTTCTTTGACCGTCTTCCTCTTGTTGGCCTCTTCTCCGACAATGATGCTGATTGTTCGTCCTCGATATTATCTTCCTTATTTTTCTTAAATGTTTTCTCTCTTGTAGACCTGCGCTCTCGTGCATCCTTCTCTGGTTTTGTTGCAATCTTAAACTGGTCTTCTTCGCTGTCAACTACTAAAGTATCTTGTATTTCAGTCTCCACTTTATTGCTCTTCTTTGACTTCTTGCCTCTCGTTGATCTTTTTACCTCTACATCTTCGAGAGCAGTTCCTGGCTCATGTTGTGATTTTCCAGCTTTTCTCGGGGTCTCTGTTGATAATTCTTGCGTAGTCTTCATTGTGGTATCATCAGGCTGCAATCAGCCCAGATGAAAGGTAAGCCAAAACGAAAGTATGTAACATCGAAAAAATATTTGTTCACTCCCATTATTGAAAAAACGTGAACAAACAAATAAACAATAACAAACAACAACAAAAACGCGAAAATGCTAACCGTGTAATGCTTACATACAACTTTAAATGCCACGGTTGGGGAATTTTTCTGGGAATCACAAACCAATTCAGTCTATACGATGGAGATGGTGAAGTGTAAGCTCGCATGCACTTTCATACTATTGGAAATACAACAATTTCATGCTTCCCAGATTGAAATTTTCTATATTGTAAGTTACCGTATTTACTCGAATAAGCGCCGCCCCCGAATAAGCGCCGCGGTCCGAAAATAAGTTTTGTTAGTTACTGTAAAATCAGTTTCGCACAGATAGAAAATATACCAATAAAAGAAAAAGGTTTCTTTGTCGCGTCCAAGTTTTAAATAAGCGCCGCCCTCAAATAGGCGTAGGCCTCGAATGAGCACCGCATTTGAGGATTGAAAAATTGAGTCAATACTGATTTTGCACCGTAATACAGCAACAAAAAGCAATATTAAAATACCTTTGTCTACAAGTGTATACTATATAGATTTAAATATATTGTACCTCTATAAATAGTTTTATATTCATATATTATTTTTTCTTAGTTAAAATATTTTTTGACACGTAAACTAAGTTTATTATTACTATTATTATTTAGTATAGGTATTCAGGTTAAAGAGAATGCAATGGAACACACGTAGGTAAAAGGTTACCTTGTTTGGCATGGCTGGCTGTTGGTTTTCCTCTGGTGACGATTGTGTTACTCTTCCTCTTCCCCTCCTTTTTGGTCTGACTATTATTTCAGCTTCTTCTTCTTCTTCTTTACTACCACTTTCTTCGATCTGCTGAAACGTTGTGCAAAATATCATCACCATCATCATCAACATCATCATTACCATCATTATCATCATCATTACCATCATCATCATTACCATCATCATCATTACCATCATCATCATCATCATTACCATCATCATCATTACCATCATCATCATTACCATCATTATCATCATCATTACCATCATCATCATTACCATCATCATCATTACCATCATTATCATCATCATTACCATCATCATCATTACCATCATCATCATTACCATCAACATCATCATCGTCGTCATCATCGTCGTCATCACCATCATCGTCGTCGTCGTCATCATCATCATCATCATCATAACAAACTTTATTAAGATTATAAGTTTATGCCAAATAATATCAGATGAAATTGTTGGATTGTGTTTTTTACCTGTTGTCTATCATTTAGTAATATGGATGTCTTGTCAGGTACATTGTTATTGACTGTATCGTCGTCTTGACTAATTCTGTTTAGAGGGATTTCTTGTGACAGCACATCATCACTGTCAGGAATGACCTGAAACAACAAAACACGCACACAAAATCAAAAACTGAAAAAATGTCATATAGTCGAACCTCCACTAACGACCACTTCCCACAACGGCTATCTCTACCCATCGAACAGGAAAGTTTGTCCCTGTTACCAATGAGTTCATACATATATTGTAACTGAAACCTCTCCACAACGACCACAAAATTGTCCCGACGGTGGCCGTTGTGTAAAGGTTCGAATGTACAGTAATGGCAAAACGTCTTCTCAAATCGCATGAAACACCAATATCGTAAATATACGTCGTTTTTATGACAGTGCTTCTTACGTCATCCGTAACAGAGGGTGACGTCATCTGGTCCTCCAGCCCATAAGCTTGAGTCTCCCCATAATCATCATTCACGTTGGATGGACCTGCTGAAATCAAAACAGAATTTTTAATACCCAGGGTCCAGCTAACATGGTGGCTGAGAAAACTGCCAAAACAAATGTAGGTACGATCACGAGGAATCCTAGATAAATTATTGCTGTTAATTTTTCAATGTGAGCCCACGAGCAACAAATCTTATGTAGTGATGTGGTTGGATGATCCACGCTTTATACAACGATCAAAAATCATAGAAGAACTATTAATTCTACTTAAATACGGTAGGGAAAAAGCGTGCATTTGGCGGGACCACATTTTTATATAAAATTGAAATTCTCACTTAATGTCTCAATATTTTTGACTTAGTTTGTGTGACTGTACATTGGATCTGACTACGAGATGACATCGTGTCTTAATAGTGACCCATACTACATTGATTCAAGACTGTCACGAAGATTACAATGATCCATCTACTCTTATATCTTAATACTGTAATAGTACCTGTGTTGACATCATTCTCCTCTGCTTCCACCTCAGCACCATAAGCCTGAGTCCCCATCATATCAGCCATGTTTGCTTCTTTTTTCTCTAGACTACCCTCATCGTCGGTTTCCGAGTCTTCCATATCTTTTCTATTATAAGCCTGAGTCTCCATCACATTAGCCATCTTTGCTTCTTTTTTCTCTAGATTACCGTCGTCATCAGTTTCTGAGTCTTCCATATCTTTTTTATCATAAGCCTGGGTCTCCATATCAATGTCATAAGGCACTGTGGCTTCTATTTCTGGATTATCATTCTCTCCATTTTTCTTGGACGTTTCTCCAGAGGTATTTTGAACATCTTTGTCGTTGTTATCCAAATCTTGGGTTTCTGTTTCCAAGTCATAAGGTAATGTCGGTTCTATTGTCACACCTTTGCTATCCCTCTGTTCCTCAGGACTTCCCTTGTCCTCCTCGTCGGTGTGGCTTACATTTGGTCTATCACTTGCAGGACTTGTTGATTCTTCAGTCTCAGCTTCGTAAGCCTGCGTCTCCATGTCCATGATATTGTAAGGAAGTGTTGGTTCTATTTCCACAGGTTGTTCCTTGGGATGTTTTCCCTTGTCCTTAGCATCTTTCTCAGTAACATAAGCTTGTGTATCCATTTCTGTGATATCATAAGCAATGGTCTGTTGTATATCTTCATGGGGTGAGGAGGATGCGCAAGGGGATCTGTCTTGCACATTAGCTGCGCCTTGCTGTATGTCATCGTTGTCTTTGGTGGCAACATTTTTATCCTTTCTTTCCTTGTCCTTTTCTTCTGGCTGTTGTATGTGCGAGGGATATGCCTGCGTGGCTTGGAATCGTAGCTCATCATCTTCATCGTCTGCAAAACATTGTTGATATTAAAACACAAAGCAAAGTAACGAAAGTGTCCTTAAGAAGTTCCATACACCTTTGCAAAACAATATAAATGCCATGGATAGAGTGCAAACAGTATTATCCTTGAAATACGAATTACTAAATGGCACAAAATAGTGCTAATTAAACAATAGAAAACAATAGAATTTGCACAAATTGTACTATTTAGTAATAACTAATGCTTCACGGATATACTGTTTGCACTCTAGTCCTTCATTCTTTGTTAAAGTGACAGACAAATCAAACTTTAGTCTGAAGGCACACAATGATGTTTAAAAGATGAGGGAAGATTAATATTGTGGGGGATTGATGGGGTGTATAGAGATAATTTACTTCTATGCAGCTCAATTTGGAGCACAAAATAAAAGAATTTCTATCTCCTGAGAATTGGAACCTTTTATTTTGTCCTCCAAATTGAGCTGCATTCCTAGCAGTGACATGTACTGTATGCCTTGAGTGATTTGTACTGTGATCATAATGTTTTACAATGATGATGGAAATCTGCTCTTTGCAAAAATAACATTCATGTTTCTTGAAAAGGCAGAGAGCTAATAACAGTGATGATCTTACCAGTAGCATCACTTTCATTCCAGGTATAGGCCTGAGTAGCACTATCATCATCATAGGACAAGACTTTTTTAACCTCTGGTTTTTCTCCCTCGTCCTCTCCTTCCTCTTCCTGGCTATCAGGTATACTAGTTACATCACTGACAGTCTCCCCAGGAGTTTCCTTGGGAGTATCAACAGGTGACTCTTGTAAATAAGCCTGTGTTGGCTCACAAAATGATGTTTCTTCATTGCCTGGGGAAAACCCTTGTGTTTCGGGTAGAAATACATTAGATTCACTTGGTGTTTCGCCAATTTTTGGCATATCGTTTAAAGGAGTTTCTTCCAATTTGTCAGCTCCATGAAGCACAGAGGGCTCAACATCTCTGACAGGGGTTTCCTTAAGGGATTCTATCTCTTGAACGGGCAATGTTTCAGCACAGCTTGCAATTTCTCTTTGTGGCTCAGGAATGTTTTTAACATGCATCTTGTCTGGTGTGTCAGGCTCACTGTCACTAAATGCAGGACGTATTTTGGTTGAAACCTCAGGTTGACTAGATCCTTGTTTTTCTTTTACTGGACTCTTTTCTTGATAGGGGGATTCACTTCCATAGATCAAAGTTGATGCACAATAACTGCTTTCTTCTTTACCTTTAGGCAAAATGCTTGGATTGTCAGGGGTTCTTTCTTGTGTGTCTGGGCTATAGACAAGTGTGAGTGGTGTGTTTTCTACTTCAGGCATTTTCTTTGAAGTTGGCCTGTGAAAAAAACGAATGAATGGATGAACAAATGAATGAATGAAAGGATGAATAAACAGATGAATAAATCGGTTGGGTAAATGTCTGTAAGAATGGATGGGTGGATGGATGGATGGATTGGTGGATGGATAGGTGGATGGATGGATGAATGGATGGGTGGATGGATGGATGGAAAAATGAATAAACAAATAGACTGAATAAAGATAAAATTTTGGTAATGCCATTGAAATAACAGGATATTAATTTTTTGTAAAATAAAAAAAAGGAAAAACATTATCTTTAAGAACCAGTGATTAAGACTTATAAATAAATAAATATATTATTCATATAATATGGAGTGTTAATCCATAGCTGTAATTCAACATACCTGATTATTGGCACATCATCTGGACTAACCAAGGCAAATGCCAATGTACCACTATCTGCACTCACATCCATGTGTGCTTTCAAATCACTTGATGATTTTGTACCATGATCATGTTTATCATCATCATCATCATCACTGGAATCATACATAAAAGCTGGAACTATGGGTTTGGGTTGATCACTGTCCTCTACAGCTGTTGGTTGTAAGAACAAATAAATTGAGTCAAGAATTTAGAGAATGGGAAATTGGAAAAATGCAAAGTTAATGAATGATTATATGCAAGCATGATAAAGACAAACGTTTACGTAAATAATGTTTGAAATTATTATGAAGAATTTTGTTTTGTGATTGGCTGTACTCTAAACTATCACCAATAAGAGTACAGACTGTGTATACAGATTTCTAGCTTGGGTGGTTTGTTGTTCCATTTCAGACCATGTGTCATTCTCTTGGGAATAAGATTTTTGTTTAATTTTATCCATATGAATTCATGTGTCTTTTCATGTACATGTACAACCCTTTAACAAAGAAATGAAACTCTTAGGAATGACATATGGTCTGAAATGGGACAACAAACCTTCCAAGATATAAAGATCTATTATCAAGCAGTGCACACTGTCTGCTGTTCACTTAAATGAATCATGAAATTTATTGTTTTTGTTGTACAGCTGTAAGTAAAACAATGGCTGGTTCATAGGCGATGCAATGCTTGGCCAATATTGGCACTGGCCTGACCATTATTGAGTAAAAAAATAATAGTTTGAAGGACACAAAGATAATCCACCCACAAAGGCAGGTAACTAACCATCTTGTTTGGCCAACTTTTCATCTGAGCTGTATACAACAGGTTTCTTTACATTAACAGGATTCTTTTCATCATCTGTCTCAGAGTCAGTGTCAGCGGCAAATGTATCTTCCTTCTTACTGGTATCCTTATTATGTATTGCTAATCCCTCTGGTAGCATAGACTCAGATCCTGTCTCTGATCCTGTATCATCATCATCCTTATCCTACAAAAAAAATAATTATAAGATTACCCATCACTTTTTAAATCTGCCTTGATCCCCAACAGCTTGGTTGGTAGATAATCAGTCTGCTGTTCAGGAAGTCATGGGATCAATACCTGGCTAGACCAAGACTCAGGGACCTTGTAACTCAGGGACCTTGGCATTAGGTCCACTGTAAACATTAAACATGGTTTCAGCCCAGTTTGGGATTTTCCCAAAAACTTTCCCTAGGATTCTTGCACTGTATCCTAAAAAATGGATAGTGTGCCTACTTGTAGAATTGTAGAAGTACAGTTTCTGCACATAAAATAATATTTATTTTATGGGGGGCTCCCATTGATAACAGTGTCACTTGGACACTGAAGAGATATTACCCTCAAAATAAATAAAGGTTTCATTCTTTCATACAGTAAGTAGCCATGAGCAATAACAATTCCAACTGTAGTACCTGGTCCATTTTGCCCTTGAAATACTGGCATTTTATATCTGCAAGAGTCAGCATGTCACCATGGTGAAGTTCATACCTCACTTGAGGTTTTAGTATCATCTTTGAAAAATAATACACAATCGTCATGATATAATTACAAACACAGTTTGATGTATTTTGAATGAACATTGGTCACAGAAGTAGCTACCTTATCTCGTCTTGTTCTGTTTTTGCTGTTATCATCATAGACAAGATGAAGATCCTCAGAGACTTCAATACATGCATGAGTTTTAGAAAGTGCCTGGTCAAAAGAAAAACCCACCTATCAGAGCCAACTTATGAACCATGAAAATTACAGTGTGACCACTATGACTGGGGCCACTTAAGATAGTGAGAACATAAGAACCAATCAAAATGTAGAATGTAACTATGCATTCCAACTTTCGATAGTACTGAGCCAATCAGAAACCTGGACAGCAAGACTTGTTTACATGATTGTTATTTTCTCATAATAATCTGAATAATTTTGTTGCATCAGATGGACTCAATTTTTAAAAATCTATTGTTTTTTTGTGGTCTCTGACTGGCTAAACTAGACAAAGTTGGAAGGCATATCATAATAGGCCTTTTGCATTATGACATCATTTACTACCATTACCAGAATCCCTTGTACACTTTCTTTTGTTCAGTTAATTAGCACTTCTTTTGTTCAGTTACTACGGATGTCACCAAAGTGGGTATGTCACACCAGAAAAACATGTCACAGGCATGCCCTAAAACCTCTAGAACTCTGCTGACAAACGTCAACGTCTTATTCTGCATTCCTTTCTCCATGGGTGGGCATCCTTTTGATAATTTTCTTTTCTACGAGTCATCAAAAGGATGCCGACCCATGGAGAAAGGAATGCAGACTAAAACCTTGATGTTTGTCAGTGGAGTTGTAGACACTTTAGGGCATGACCGTGACATGTTTTTCTTGCATGTTTTTCCCACTTTGGTGACATTGATAGTAATTGTCTTACTATTCTCATGAGGAAATACAAATTTGAATAAGAAAGAAAATTTGTTAAGCATTTTGGTGGTAGTAGTAAAACGACGCCATCATGCAAATGGCCTATTCTACATTTTCATTGGTTTTCACTTTTCACTGTAAGTTCTACAGTGCAAATAAAGTGGAATTATATACCTTTCTTGGAATGTAAACATCAGTCCTTTCATCTCGACCTATAAAATTCTCTCCTTAAAATAAAAATCACATTTCATATTAATCCTTTTGGTTTTCATTAGTTATCCATTGATACATGGAATTTATCATTACACTGTCATAGCAGCAACACCTTAATTCTACCATCATCAAGTCTAGATTGTCTTTATTAGCTGATAAGCTTTATCTGTTTATCCTTTCTCTACCTTGAAAAATATCATAAATTTTCTCTTCAAAATCTTCAGTCCTAAAAACCTTCAGTTGGCCAACCTGAAAAAAAGTTAATTTCCTTGAAATAATACCGTACCATGTATTATGCCCCAGGTATTGAAATTAACGCTTGCAAACTTGTGAAATGCTAGCAATTTTTACGGAATTTGCGAGTGGAAAAAATATGCACTAGTAAACACTTGCAAGTGAGAACCAATCACTTCTTCAAAACTATATCATTTTGCTGTAGAAAAAAATCTTACTTCAACACTTTGCTTGTGGAGTAAAAAGTTATCTTCGAGCCCTGTGCCCTAGCCGGCCAAGACAGACCCTAGAATATACTGTAGCATAAAGAATATCCAGACCCCCACCCTCATCAATATGCACCCTAAGATCCCAAGTATGGTCCTTTTTTAAATGTATATAGTTCCATTCATAGTTCTCCTGTAAATGCATCCTTGAATAAAAATATGCCTCACTCCTTCCCTTATCATGTGATTGTACCCCAATATCTCTATCTGGGATCCACCCAGGACCAATACTATAACCAGTATGCCAAAAGAAAGAAAAACTCCTCCATCATTAGCCATCATTCAAGAAAGATTTTCATACTACAAGACGTCCGGCTGTATGACTGAACCGCATTTGATTGTAAGACAGGGTTATAATCTTAGCTTGCACAGTATTCTACACTTTAATCTTTAAGATATGTTTTTACCTGCTTTCTGTCCCTCTTAACCTCTTGTTCTTCTTCTTCTGTTTCATCATATTCGTCTAAATCCAAAGCCTGAGTAGCGTCTAGATCCATTGTTTTTTTATTATAACAATTTACGATGTTCAAATATCAATACGAAGCAAGCCTCTCATCCAGAGTGTGAGCAGGTTAAAAAGCATTCATTTTATAAATATTACTAAAATTTAACACAGGGCAAATATTAACTCCTTTGACAGAGTGTTATGAATTTAGCAATGTCCATTCAAAGCTACTGCCTTTGACAAAAGACCACTAAATTCACCCTAACTTATCCATTCATTTTGGCAGCCATTTTGCTTTCTTCCCGCAACTTTTTATATTTCCGGGGCCGCAAACACTGCACTCAGCGGTTTAGCTTGACCCAGTACCTCTCGGTTGGATGTCGCGTGACTTATCACATGGGTCACGCGCTCGGGAAAACATCCAGGAACTTTTCTTTCAAGCTTACATCCCTTCGTTTTCTGCTGAAGTTATTCCTAATTTTGCAGAACAGAAATGAAAATAACTGAAGTAACGGCTCGGGATATCAGATTCCCCACATCACTAGAGCTTCATGGATCTGACGCTGTGGTAAGTCGGCTAAATGAATTCGTGATAATGGTTCAAAGCAGTAGGCTAAGCTCAACCTTGTTTTGTTAAAAAAAATTCGTCCTACCAATTAACAATTGATTGAAAGGCTTTTAAATGAAGTTATTAAATTAAGTTTGAATGGATATTTTACGGGGAGCCTGTTTAAGACATCGATCCCTCATTTGAAATACACCCCCCATCCAGTATACGCCCCCCCCCCATCCAGTATACGCCCCCCCCCCACCCCCACTCCAGTTATCCTTTTGTACTGCCCCACTTCATAGGGCTGAGTGTTCGTATGTCTATGAAAAATTTATGGCACGAACCACAAATTTCTGTGACATTGCCATGACCGTGCTGAGACCGTGTCATTCAGTGCTGCATGTGTCCACACAGCGCCGTAACTGTGTTACAGTATGTCCTGAGACTATTCACACTCATATGAAATCTGGTCTTTGATTACACTAGAGGTCAGGGGTCAGTATGTTTTTCTAACTATGTACATATACCCAATACCCATTCATTATTAAACAGCACAAGGCACCAGACTACTCTGCTGTTTACATTGTACTGAAGACTGATAGACCTGATGGATTACAAGGATATGGCCTGACATTTACAGTGGGTCGGGGAAATGAACTGGGTAAGCAATGTTTGAATATAATAGGTTGATATAATAGGTTGTTGCAACCCCTCCCCCTTGGGGATTTTTAAGAAAAATTTTCTTAAGGATTGATGTGATAGTGAAATGCTGATGAGCTGCAGGAGCCAATTATTCAGGAATGCAACCCCATCCCCCCCCCCCCCCCCCCGCTCTGAAAGCATGCTACAGGCCTGCATGTTGTATCATTTTGGGCACTGTTGGTAAATGAAGGATTTCTCTATACTAGCTATGGAATTTACCATCATGCATCATTATATTCTTTTGATTTTAGGAATTGTGAGCTTTCTTTATTAATCTGTACATATGAACTTTTGATTCACATTCTGGTCTCCCTTGATTTTTCTTTAGTAGACCATGATTTTGCATTGATTTAGGCATTTGTCATATACTGTATCATACAGTAAATAAATAAATAAATTCGGAAAAAAAAAAAAAAAAAATGTTAAATGAATTGTTATATCTTCTATTCATTGTAGTTACAAGTGCTGCAAAGCTTTATGGGCAAATGATCACAGGAAAATGTGTTGAGGATATTTTTGCTGATTTTGGGTCTTTTTGGAGAGAGCTTGCACATGAAGAACAATTAAGATGGGTAAGGTCCATATTCCAAATCAGATTATCATAAGCTTGAAAGCACTTGCAGCAATAAAGTGGTATAGCTACAAAGCTTATCCCTACTGTTGGGAATGCTCTGTCATTATCACTTAGAACATGTGATAGCATTAACTCTTTTAAAAAAGGACTTAAGACCAACCTTTTTAGAAAAGCGTTTTATTAGGATATTTGTTTTACATACTTTTATTATATTTTAGGTATGTTATTTATTTAATTATAGATAGTTATATATTTTCTGTTAGCCTATGCATAGATTTTACATCATACATATATTTTTAGATTGTTAAGCACTTTACAATATCTTAATAATTAAGGCGCTATAGAAGTTTAATAAATTATTAATGATTAATTATTAATTAAAGCTCAATGGGACAAAAGAATATAATTTTTGTTCATTGGAAAATATATCTTTTTTATGCAAAAAAAATTGGATTATTTACAATGTATATATACTAGTTATACAATGGTTTCTCATGGCATACCGTGGAATATCCAACAAGTCACTTTTAGTTTCTAGTATACACACAAGCCTAAGGTGAGTGTGTATACAAAGAAAATACAAGTGACGAGTGGGATATCCATGGTATGCCATGAGAAACCATTGTATTTATAACCATTTTATCTCACACCATACAGCCAATCAACGGTGGGAAAGGGGACCCACAATGTCTCATGATCAGGGGAAGAATCAGTTGAATACCGCCGTGTATTCAGATTGGCTGTATTTTCTATGGTGTGGGATAAATACATAATTATATGCATGCCTATATTCCTCTGTCTAGTAATTGAAATACACTTTATCTTTATATAATTATGTTTTTTAGCTTGGCCCAGAAAAAGGTGTCACTCATCTTGCTTTAGCTGGAGTCATCAATGCTTTATGGGATTTGTGGGGGAAAATGGAAGGAAAGGTAGGAATATATATGTCTAATCAATTTAGGAAGGTAAAAAGGAATACTACAGTAGTTCCCTCATCCCAGATCCTGGGGGGCACTCCCATATATAAGCCGATATGGGGATGTTCTGCTGTATAGGGTATATGACAGGGGATACGATTTCCATGATATGGTCTTTGATATATTCATCCTTGTTGGATAGGTTAGGGGTACTAGTGTTTTCAAGTCTTAGATAGGGCATTCAATTTCAACTTTTTTAAAAACTAGTTATTTTCTCTGCCAAAAACATTTTTCGCATGTAATTTCCAACTGTGCCGGCGTATTCAGGTTATAGATTTTCTCTTGGGTCTTAGATAGGGTTATATGTTACAGTGTTGTATCTTGAGCAAGGTATGCTTTTCAAGATATTCTTGTATTAGATAGGGTCAGGGTCTTCAGATCCCATTGGACCCCTATCACTGAACCACCCCTAGTCCCCCCTCATCTCCCCAAGGATGCTGATGATCTAGCCATACAAATCTGAAACCCTGATCAACCTTCAGCTATTAAGCACAAGCTAGATTACCACATTTTCCATCAATCTTCTTAATTTTGCTAACAAAATCTCTTGCAGCCTGTGTGGAAACTCCTTGCAGATATGGTAATTACATGAATATGATAAAGATCTCATTTTGATTAATTGTAACTATTACATTCTTCAAAACATCAGGAATCCAAAAACAATATGGAAAAATGCTGATATATATAGAACTGTAACATTCCTGGGATATAAATCAAAAGAAATCAGGGTGGTATAAGCATAACAGCAATGTACTTACATACAGTAGACTCACCTCTGCAGGAGGTCAATTCCTGATCATGAACTTGGCAACACATGTCAATGAATAATTATTTCATACTTTTGAGGCTTTTGAGAGACAATGAAATATTGAGATAAGGTTTTTACAGAAAACATGTGTAATGTAGAAAACACGACTTAACATTTCGGGATTTTTTTATAGCCTTCTTCAGAATGAATAGAATTTGTTTGATCCTTTTATTGACTTTTTCTCTAGGTTATTTGGTTTTCTCAGTCCTTCTGCAAAACTTAATTACAATACCTGCTAAATTCCTGAGTAAGCTATGCCCTGACTTAGATTGTGTATGTATTTTTATATTCTAGAGCCCTGAACAGTTGGTCTCAACAATAGACTTTAGTTATTTGTAAGTACAATAATGTAAATTCAGTTACAGCACACTATATACCTAAAGATGGGGCCATCCTGAAGAAATCCCCAACCTTGAGGTTTGACCCTTTGATTTACATTACGATTTAAAGAAATTGAATAATTGAAGGTTACCCACGTTAGAAGATTATACCCCATCTTTGACTCATTACTGACTTTGAAAGAGTACTTAGCAAGCCATTCTTTCTGTTACAGATCAGATGCTTTGACCAAAGAAGAAGCACTTGGTAAGTTAAAATATTCCTACATAACCGTGATGCAAGTGTGAGTACTCTAATGCATGCATCAGATGGTCAGCATAGTAATTATATGTTTCTCTCTTTCATGATTATCAAGAAATCCTGAGGAAAAATGAATCGACAAAGCAAGAAAGAGGTAGAGTATAAAGTAACATACGCTTGACTTTTAGACTCACTAGGCTTATTACAGGGTGGTTAGGGGGTGGTTTTACAAGGGGGGGGGGGGACAGATTACGAATCAAGAGACAATTTTTTTCATAAATTCAAGAATCATACGTTTACAGCGCTTTCCAATCACGCGCGAAATCGTACAATTTGCTGTCACGACGAAGTTGGTTTTGATAGACGTCAATAAGGTGTTTCCACAAGATTTCATGTGGCACGTGTCTTGATAACTTTGTGTTTTCTGACAATGTCATGGTAACACGATTCGCGCGTGTGATTGGAAAGCGCTGTAATGAACAACCTTGATACAAGGATTCAGGGAGTAATACGGATTTTCACGAAAGGCAATGCAAAATCACGAATCACGGTCTTCAAAATACGCAAATCACGCATCACGGACGGGGGGACTGAAATTAATGAGTCGCAGGCTTTTTTTTTTTTCATTTCGCGAATTATGGTCCCAAAAAAAAGCCGAATCACTGCACACAGTTTATTTACACATGTATTGTTAAATTCACACATTAACAGAAATGTAGTGAGTAAGAAAAAACCAAAAGAAATCAGTTCCAGTGATAATAAGGATCGAGGTTTGTGTGCACAGTTGCTAGAATAGATTTTAAAAACTTTCGAGTGAACAAATGCCAACAGACTTTAGTAAGCAAATGTGCCATATTCATGGTTATGAATGGACTCTCTTTCTCAGAGAAGCAGCTGTTGGATACAGGATATCCAGCATACACCACATCAGCAGGGTGGATTGGATATACGGATCAACAGATTGAAGAGCTTTGCAAGAATTTTATGCAGAATGGCTGGACAAGGTACAGTTTGTATAGACAAATGAGTAATAGAGGGCTGGCCACGACGTGAGTCTCCCGACTAAACTTGTTACATTTTTCAGATTTAAGATGAAGGTTGGAGGTGATATTCAAGATGATATACGAAGGGCAAGAATTCTTAGAAAAACTTTAGGGCCTGATAACTTTCTTGTAAGTATCTGATATTTCTCTTCAGAATGCATCATTTCTCTATCTGTCTGTCCGTCCGTCTGCGGGTCTGTCTCCGATTCAGACTGACTGAAAGATAGAATATCTTTTTTTGTTTGCCTGTCTATCTGACGAAATGACTGAATGCTTTTCTGCCGGTCTGCTTTTCTGTCGTTCCACGATATTACTACAGGTAGCCTTATCAGCCTATCAGACCTCTAGTTTTATTGAACCTAGACAGTTCCGTACCCGCATAGCTGACGACTGTGCATTCTGCTCACACACTCCTCGAAAGAAAGAACTAAATTTGGTGCGCAATTTTTTTTACGCGATTTCCCTTCCGGCAAACTGAATCGTCACGGATAAAGAATGGCATTTTTAGCGTTAAGGGACGTAACTTGCTAAGATAACCTCACTTCATATAAATATACGAGTATGTTATACCCTGTTTATTATATTTAGCTATTGAACTCCATTTATGTTACTTTTTCATATCGTTTGATCCAGGCTATGGATTCTAATCAGCGTTGGGATGTCGGTGAAGCTATCGAGACAATGAAGAAGTTAGCAGAATTTAAACCGATATGGATTGAAGAACCTACTTCTCCAGATGATGTCCTAGGTACAGTACCCTTAGAAAATACTTGCACTTGTCGTTCCCCCGTCAAAGAGTGACTTGGACTTGACTTAAATGATGCTTTCTTTCCTCAAAACTCCGGTGCATGTTTACGAGTGCCGGCGTGACGTCATCCCTTACAAAGGTCGCGCACGCGCAAACGTTTTTCCGTGGTGTCCGGTGAATGTGTAAACAACAAGAACCACATACATACATAAACTTTATTGTCAAACTTCTAGCATACCACTAGTAGTACACTAGTTACACTAATCGGGGACAAAACTCAACTGAACTGAACTCATCCTCATCAGGGGCATAGCTAGGACATGTTGGCAAGTACGCACGGGTCGGCGGTGCCTCAAACACTCTCAACCCAAAAGTAAAGCTTTTGCTTATAAATATTACGGGGGGAAAAGCAAATCTGGAAAATTCGTAAATTTCTTAAGTACGCACGTGAGTATTTGGGTAAAGGAAGCTACGCCCCTGCTCATGGATTTTAATTAATTTTGATTTGAACAAATGTACGTGTTAGGTCATGCTGCTATATCCAAGGCGTTAGCTCCATACGGAATTGGCGTTGCTACCGGAGAACATTGCCAGAATCGCGTGATGTTCAAGCAGTTTCTTCAAGCAGGCGGAATGCAGTTCTGTCAAATAGACAGTTGTAGAATGGGAGGACTAAACGAGATACTGTCGGTTCTTTTGATGGCTGCAAAGTTTGGGGGTAAGCTGACTGATTCCGAAAGATAGCCGTAACTGTTTGATTAAATGCGGGTTTTGGGAAGCACAGGTGGTGTGCCCTGCATGTTACCGCTGTTATCTCACGTCATGGGCGTCACGAGGGGGTACTGCCCGTGGAAACCCGACCCCCAAAGACAGTGTCATGGGGTAAAGATTCGAGACACTGGTGTAAAACCACATTGAAAAGTCATATCTACGGCTCTTTTTTGCTTTGGCGTTCCGGATGGGACAAACAAAATGGCGATGATTAATTTTGAGTGATGTATAGCCAAGATAATAGAAATCAATCGGGCTGGTAGCCAGCGTTGTCTATCCGAACCAAGGCAGGATCCAGGAATTTTTGAAAGGGGGGTGGGGGTCCAACCAGCTGATGTGAAATAATGACGTAGAAATGACGTCACGTTTACCGAGCTAATCGACCGACTGGGGGTTGACATGCTCCCCCGAAAAAATTGAAATTCAGACTCTCGGAAATGCGATTTCCAGCGGTTTGAGAGGCGAACTTTCCATTTGGTTCAAAAGAAAAGAAATCTTGAAATCGAATTTATAAGCTCGCTCGATATTTTTTTGTCGTATTTGACGTTGCACGATATTTTTTTTAAGGATCGATCGGCCTTGCTCGATATTTTTTTGGGATTTAACCCACCCCCCATCAAATATCAAATTGCCCGTCCCTAACCTCAGGTATGACAGGGGGTCGTGACCCCCCGACCCTCCCCCTGGTTCCGCCCTTGCCAACACGAAAGTCCGGTGCTCAATCAACTGAGCCAACCGGGCGGCGGGCGGATAGACCACTGGGATAGTACCCTGGTTCCATCAGGGTGTTTAGTACTGTTTGTTTTGTTTATCTGTTTGTTTATCTGTTGTTTATCACAATAATGTATCAACTTTTATTGCAACTTGTATTTTCAGTTCCCGTTTGCCCACACGCGGGTGGTGTTGGTTTATGCGAATACGTTCAACACATCTCTATATTTGACTTCATTTGTGTCTCGTCGTCCCTAGACAAAAGGTAAAGTAAAAGTTATTATCGCAGATATTTCAATCAGCTTTGCCGTCCCCAGAATCCAACGTTTCTTTCTTTAATTCTTCACCTATCATCGTTTTAGGCGAATTAAGGAACAGAAATCACACATTCTTGCTTTCAATTTCAATTTTTTTTGGTTCTAATTAAAAGTAGGATATGGATTCGGCAAAGCCTTTCGTTCTCAGCGAATAGGAAAAGGAACGAAGGTTCTGTAAAATATGAAAGTATTTCTGTAAAGGTGCGGTAATACGAGCAAAAAATCGTGCGACTTCTCGCGCGACACTGTTGAGTTGCAAGTTGCATTGCGAATGTTGCATGATTAAATTTGTTGCGCGAGTTTGTTGCACAAAGTTGAAGCCCTTTCCGCTTTCTGTAATAAAGAAAATACCACACTAAAAAGCTCATACACTATTTGCCGATTGCTGTTGTCATGACTTTTTTGACGTAAGTCGTTTAATGATGGCTATTCATGGATGCCCGACCAGGTGCAGTACGTTTGTCACGACTGAGTTGTCGCACACTAAAACTTGGTGTATTGTTGATAGCGATACAGGACTGCAGAACCAAAGATACTACTGATAAAAAGCTGTGATAATGTATTTACCAGGAGTTATGTTGATTGTGTTTCCAGGGTAATTGAATACGCTGATCATCTTCACGAACATTTTGTTCATCCCGTCATTACCAAGAATGGCCACTACGTGGTTCCCATGGTAAGTACACGATTACCAGATATTTGTGTTGTACTACCATGTAGTGTACACTTCGTGTTAATAGGGACCTTAAGCAACTCTAAATATAGGACGGGGACGTGAGACCCGAGGATTCAGAACTTAATTTAATGATAGAGGAAGATCTGGAAATAGGTGTTACTTCTTGATCACACGACGTGAACGACGTGCAATTGATATCGTCTTTTCTTGTTCAGATACTGACGTTCCCGTTCTAGATTTCGATTTGCTTAAGGTCGTCCCTAATATGAAACAAGACGGTACACGGCACTGTAATAACCGTGGAATCGGCAACAACTTCTAAACCAGATACAGTACAGATGGTACAGACGGGGACTGGTTAGACTATTATAATATAGATTTTACTTTACACAATGTTACATAAGGCCCAAAAAGCATTTCGGTCTTGGAATGCACTATTCAGTATGCAGTATTCAGTATTCAACGTTAAAATAGCTGTATAGAAGACGCAAAACTGAATAGCCGTTAAGTTCTTTTACAATTTCCAATTTAGTCCATTCGTTTCCGAGATATAGCTCTTCAAACATTGCTATCATATTTAATTGATTTGAAAACCCGCAAAAAAAACTTCCACTCGCATTGTTCTCGCTTCGACGATGGTGACATCATGTCAGGTAGGAACCAAATTTCTGGCGCGATTCTGGCGCGGGGAAATGAAAATAGAGCTTTCGCGATATTTGAAGAGCTATATCTTGGAAGCGAATGGACCAAATTGGAAACTATGAAAGAGCTTATCTGCTATTTTTGCGTCTTCGTACAGAAAACAAAAAAACTGTGGAAGGGTTGTAGGCACTTTAAGATGGACGTAAAGCTTATGTATATTTCAAAGAAGTATGAAATGAGAAAAACATGCATACCTGAAGTAAATGGACCTAGCTACGGCACTCAGAATTCGTCCCAAGAGTTAAAAAGTCTGGATCAGATTTCGGATAAAAGTATTGCCCGGCAAATAATATGAGCTTTTCAATTCTTTTGTTTCCAGGCTCCTGGGTACAGCGCGGAGATGAAAAATCAGTCGTTGAACGGATACCAGTTCCCTAATGGTGAAGAGTGGCAAAAGTTGTTCAAGGACGGGAAATTTATTGCTCCTCAATAATGTATGCAAATTAGCTAGTTTTTGTAGATAACTAGCGACAAAAACTATGAAAGGATATTTTTCTTTCCAATTTTAAAATTATTTCAAAAATAAGATATCACTTTTTGTTATATGAAATACATAATGGTAATTGAACTAAGTGGAGTGCAATTTGGTCTGATATCAAACGCGCGATAACAAAATCACACGACCGCGTAGCGGGAGTGTGATTTGTAATCGCAAGTTTGATATCAGACCAAAATTGCACGACACGAAGTTCAATTATCACTTTATTATATCCATTTTGAAATCATACTAGATAGACACTAAATTTGTGATAAATACAAAAGTATTTATTCACAAATAGCCGGTATTTTGTTTCTTTTTGTAACAAAAAATTCCAGTCAAACTTGAAAAAAGCTACATTTTATGTTCCTTATTTGCTGTAATCTGATTGGCTGATTACATACAATCCTGTAATCTGATTGGTTACCTTTTCTAGTGTTGCATTGTGATTGGCTGACAAAAAGATGCGATTCGGACTCAAAATAGTGCGATTCGTGCTTGAATCAATCTACTGAGAGCCAATCAGATTACAGGATTTGCTAGTGATTTCAAAGTGGATATAATAAAGTGTGATATTGAGTGACATCAAGAGGATAAAATTGATATCCCCACTCCCACCAGTGGCCAGTGGGGATACGATTTTTATCAACACTGGTGGTGTCAAATTTCGACCAAAGTCAAATTCTCCATTATTTTTCATTGAATATTTCATACAATAACGCTGCGCTCACTCGTGAGAGATAATATCAACACTCGAAAATAAAATTCGTATCTCCGCGCGACCATGTAATATCCTATATGAATTAATCAATATCATGATATTTTTAGGGGATTGCTTTTTGGTTGAATAACTTGGGCATTTCTAATTATAGTTACTTCCAATAAGATTGTGGTCCATACCAACTTTACAAAGCAACGTTGGTTATCATGACTTTTATTACTATTCTGCTACGTAGTTGTATAAAGCACAATAACGCATGACATACCAAAGAAAATAAACATCAACGAAGTTAGTTTACGTACGGTTTTTAGATTTTAAAATCAAAATATACAAAAAGATCTAAATTACTCAAATCAGTCCAGATACTATTTACTATATACAACAAGGAATATTTAAACCGTAGCAATAGACCGAATGCCAATATGGCCGCCATTGACTTTTAGAAATAAAAACCTAATCTTGAAAAATAAGCACCACCATCAGAAAGAGCAAGCAGAAATATGTATTTTTGGAAAGTTTTATTGCTATAAATATCAGTAATTCAAGTGAAGGTATTTGTGAAATCAAAATTACAGAGATTTGTATGTGTTCAGTGATCTGTTTCCTTGCTAGCCTCGTTGTGGTGTTTTCACATTTCTAAAATTCTCATAACTTCTCAAGAATTTAATATTTTTGTCTCAAACTTTCTAGCTTTGTTGATGTCATTCTAATCTATGATTTTAATGTAGTGGTCAACTAAAATATGAATTTAAAAAATTATGATAATAAAGTGGCGGCCATATTGGCATTCGGTCAATAGATTATCAGTAAGGACTGAACTCCCCAGTAGCTTCTTAAACAAAAATCTTTTAAATCAACCTTGATGTTATCTCAGTGTTTCCTAAGTCCATTTTTTACCTTAGCCGATAATTTTCGAAATAGTGTTAATAAGATAAATGACCGAGATACGCATGCGCACCCCACGACGGATACCTTAAAACAAACAAACAGTAAGCAAAACGATTAAATGATGGCTGCCGCTAATTGGCTTAGATTTTATACATGGTCTTCTAGGCTGTAGTTATTTGAGGATCAATCTCGTCTTCCCCTTCAAGGTCAACGGCAAGTCCCGAGGGGCTTATTTCCAGCTCTGGTTTTTCAGCCCCAATGTTCAGGTCTTGGTAGTTCTTCATGTCATTGTTGCTTTCTACGCCAGAAACGTCACTCCCTGCTTGGCTTATGGTCAGGAAGAGATACAGACAGCACGAGACAGAACATTGTGGGTTCTTCCTGATGACCTGCACAGTCTGTACAAACGTCACCATATAATTGACTGTGGAACACAAAACAAGAAAAAAATCAGAATTTATTTAGAAATGCGTGGTTGGCTATAAACCACGACGATTGTGTCATCCCTGAGAAGCCTCGGGTACTTCGGATTCTACTGAAGGATTATACAATAACGTACAGCTATAAGAATGCAGTTAATATTGTGTTTACATAACGAAGAATGCATATTGTCTTACTAACCAGCCATGATGGCGATGACAGCAACATTTGCAATCACCAGTACGGCTGTTACAAAAGCTTCATCAACGTGGGTATTAACACTTGAAGACAGACTGTCACTAGGGATCTTCAGCAGCATCCCAACGATCATGTTCATCATGGTAGCCAATAGTGACGTCAACTGCAACCAGTGTTCAAAGGTGTCTGTGATTGGCTTGTAGTAAGAAAACAGCACGGCGTATATTCCTGATATTATGGCTGTTACACCAAGGTATGTACGACTTTCAGCATTGGCCAGTAGAATGACTGATGTTAGGAGAACTTTGCGCACCAGTTCGATGATCTCCCAAAACCATACATTACTGGCGTAGTTCTCATAGACGAATTTCAACCCTTCCACGATACCATCATGCTTTGTTTGGCCTCTCTTTTCACGGGAAGCGTACTTTCCTCCGTTGTAGTAGTATTTCCAAAGCAGGTAGAAAAGAAGTGACGGAAATCCAACAGGATAGACGACAAGGATATAGGAGATGAGGCTCTTGACCTTGAACTTCTTACTTCCACATTCTACAGAGTAGTCAGATTTTAGGTAGGACTTGCAGAGCCCCTCGTCTGTCGAGGTGCAGACTTTCTGGCAAGTCTCGGGGAGAACCTGGAAAATATAGCTACATGTCATGGGGAACGAGATGAATAAGATCAGGAAGACCGTGCGGTAACAACGCTGTTGAAGAAGAGACTTCCCCTTGCTGGTGATTTGTCTGATTCTGATGTGATAATATATGATTCCAGCCATTATAGCAACAACGTTGAAGAGTACTGCAGCCAGCAGTTTGACGTGAACATTAGTCTTGAGGGAGTCTGATATGCAGTGAAGTGGAGCTGCTTGCAGAAGATTCATCTGGAAAACCTCTGCATACCTGACCAGCTTGATCATGGCATCAGGCCACTGGACGTACGAGAAACTGGAGATTGTTCCTGAAGTGACTTGGTAGAATCCAATCAGGATCTTAAGTCTTGCTGTCATGATATCAGAGAGAGATCTCCCACTTGACTTGTTCTTCTTGTCTCTTATCAGCAAGACAATCAGACCCACCACAATCACAATAACCAGTATGATCTGGGTTACTATCCAGGGTAGGGTGGGACACTTGCGGCATATCGATGCGAACATGTAAAAATGTCTACTGCACACCGCACACAAAGGACCCTCGTAGCCAACAGAACATTCCGAGTCTAGACCACCTTTGCATGCCGATGCAGTTGGACATGCATAGGCTTTAGGGAGACCTAGAGTATAGTGAGTCAGACTTTTGTTATGTGATTTGCTATTGATTTGTAGCTCTGCAGAAAAGTTCAGGTACATGTGCTTGGTTTCTGTAGAATTCCACTTCCAGTAGAAACCGGGTAACAGGTTGATTGTCTCGTTGGTACATTGGTACCCTCGTGTACATGGGAAACAGGACTCAAAGCGATGTACGCGGTAATGGTCGTCGCGACAGAAACAGGCTCTGAACAAAGCGGGGTGATCAGGACTGGTTCCTGTAATAAAAATGTTTTAAAATTGTTTTAAAAGAATGTCGATATAAAAAAAATAGGCGCTTGTTTAGCGCATGTGGCTACTGCAAGTAGAAATGTAAATAAATATAAAAGTGCAACAGCTCAGACCACGTTTTCAAGACGTCAGTGGATTTCGTCGGATCTTATCGTTCGGGACCGTTCGGGGTATCGTCCGGCAGCTGTTCGGCAATAATGGCAAAGCGAAAGCAAACCGGATATATACGAAAGAAACTCGAAAGAAACGCGAGAGAAACACGAGGTTACAAGCTGCCGAGATGTCTGACTGTTGATTGGTTACGAAGTTTTAACGGCTTTCGGCATCGCTTGAGGTTACACTCTTACAGACACTTCGGAAACTACACGATGACATAGTGGCTAAGCCTTTCAAGAAGGCAGTAGTGTGTTTCAATCATTTGAGGAAAGAGTATGCCGTTGTATTTCATATTACTTTGACATAATTGTTTATTATATTTGGCGAGAAATCAACGGGCAGCCTGTCACGGGCCTGTCTCCTGATTGGCTTAAATCAAACAATTGGAATGGAATGTCTGGCTGCAGCACTGGACGAAAAATCAGATTCACTCGTCTTCTCTTGGTGCAAATGTGGTGCAAAATATGGAAAAAACATATAGAAAACCTAAAGCAAATCTGGTGAATACCACATTTACTTATGGGTGAAAATATGGTAAGAAAATATGGTATTCACCAGATTTTCTTTAGATTTTCTCTATCTTTGCACCACAATCGCACCGAGCGAAGATGAGTGAATCTGATTTTTCGTCCAGTGCAGTAAGCCGTTAGGAGGGGGGGAGGTGGGAATTTTGAGACCAACACTAAGTACGCCTGTAAAGGAGACTAGGTTTGCCTACCATCTGGACATTTCTGACAGTCATCTCTTTGTACCCCTGGTGAGCTTTGTGGACTGACAAAAGTTCCTACTGGGCACTGTTTACATCCCAAACCATGAGAAAGAATCTTGTATTGTGCCTGCTCATCTTGATAGAAACCACCTGGTTTTAAAAGAAACATTATGAATTTGGTCAATAAACCATTAGCGCGGTAGACCATAAGAAGCTCAATTGTTTTGCTGAGCGTAAACAAACTAATTAGGCCTTAGTTTGCAGTCATTTTCAAGGGAGTAAGATAACGAAAGCCATGGCCGCCATGTTGGAAAATATAACAAAATAATTTATAGACCCCTTGCAGCCTGTCGGAATGCAGCTCAATTTGGAGGGCAAAACAATAGGTTTCTAATTCTCAGGAAATTAAAATTCTTTTGTTTTGCCCTCTAAATTGAGCTGCTCTGACGTCACGTGAAAGGAGTCTATTATATTAAAACATCTTTTGTCAAATTCTTCCAACATGACTGCTATGACGTCATGTGCAAGCCCCAGTTTTTTTTGGGGGGGGGGGTACTTCGGGTCGTTTCAAACGGGCATGCTCCGCCCGGACTCTCGACCGCTTACCCTTTGATATACCAAATCTCAGCAAAAAGTTTCCCCTTTTACATACTTTTTGCCTGAAAAGGTACCCCTTTCAAATACTTTTGAAGAAAAACTACCCCTTTTTATACCAAAATTCACAAATTCCCACCCCATTTCTATACCTGCGGCCTGAAAAACGTACCCCTTTCGGGCGGAGCATCCCCGTATACTCAATTATAGGGAGTGCCCCCCCGGGGTGCAAGCGAAGAATAAATGGTGTAGTTATGAGAATTATTTCAGGATTTATGGATGATTTACTGGTTTGCTGTTAGTAAATAACAAGACCTACCTGCTAAGCATTTATTGCAAGTTTTTCCCTGTTTGAAGGTTCCATATGGACATGGAGAACATTCATATCCGTCAAATCTTTTCTCAACAAGATATCCTCTTTTGGCATAAAATAGTCTAGCCTTATCACAAGGAAATGCAGTTGTTGCCGATGCGATCTTTCGGAAACTGCCAAAAGAATAATTACAAAAAATAGCCTTGTTACTGTGAGTCCCCAGGTGAACATCACTGCTATTTCCTACAAATTCTAAACCCTGTCTGTGTGTTTCTATTTTCTATAAAGTCGTTGATTATTCGTTATTCTTCTTTGTTATTCTTGAGGTATAGTGGACTTCAGTAGCGTAGCGAAGGGGCAAAGGGGGGGGGGGGGGCAAACGCTTTAGGGGAGGGGAAGGAAGTTGTTTGATTTAACCTAGAATTTCGTTTGCATATACAATGAAGGTAAGAATCCATGGAAATATATTTTAATGTGTAACCAGACGGTAGAATATAGAAGTAAGTGGTCGTGAAAAGGTCCAACTGGTTTTGCCTAGTATCATAGGCGGCGAAAGGACATAAAAACGGGGGGGAGCTGAAAACCCTGTCCAAATCGCCGAAGCAAAAAAAAGAAAAGGAGATGCTCATGGGGGAATTTAGAAGCGACCTTAAAAAGTAAGGGTGCTCAGCCCCCTCCCCCCCCCCCCCCCCCACATCTCAAGTGGGGTGCTCTAGCACACCCGGCCCACCATAGCGCGCCGCTGCCTATGAGCACACGTACGCGTTTGCACCGCCCTCAGACGAACGCAAGGCCCTCGTTGTTCGGTTGCACGCAGCGGACAATAGCTAGAGTAGGAAATGATCAAATAAATAGGTTTTTAAAAATTAATTACTTACACTTGTAGAATTATATTTTTCCTTTCGTTCATCAGGGTGGCAGGGACAATCCTCTGCAAATTAGTGTCTGCCAAATCTCTTATGAAAAATAACAACAATAATACTACTAATAAAGAGTAATAACAATGAAGATGATAATAAAATAAGAAATAATCCACTTTGTTTAAATTTCAAATGATAACTCGTGCATGGTCCTCTTTTTACGTCTCTAGTTGATTTAACGTGATCATCCGAGCCACGTGAATGTCTAACCGTTTGCAGAAGTTATTAAAAAGGCAGTACCATCTCCTCATTTAGGGACGGACCATTAGATAACTGATGGGGGGGGGGGGGGGGGTGTTGCAGGAATTTTAGTTGCATGATATTTATGTTTTTGTCCCACCCCCTGCACGTTATTTTTTTGAACATCATGACCTTGCACGATATTTTTTTAAAAACTAATATGAAATAATTAATAACATTAATCATCATAGGGCAAAATTACTTATTGGTCGATCAGAGATGGGCTTTTCGGCAAAATTTGAAGTTTAAATTGACTGAACATGTAAAAAAATGAACATGTAAAATGAAATTTGTTTAACAATTTCAGGATTGAAAACTGAACATGCAGTTGGAATCATGTTCTAATTTGTTATATTCTGATGTTCAATGCAATTAATTATGCATTATCAGGGACCGTATTGTATTGGGAAGAAAGGTAACGATCGTCAAAGGCGGGCGAACTAAGAGGGTTCTGGGGGCATCCCCCCCCGGAAAATTTTGGAAATTGAGACCCTCGGAAATACGATTTCCAGTGATTTGAGAGGGGCATTCACAACATATTTATATGTGTTTACCTGTGCTTGCTCGATTTGTTTTTTCGCACAGAAGGGCCTGCTCGATATTTTTTCTGAGGTTTAAGAGCTTGCGCGATATTTTTTTGGGGATTTACGCATTTACGATTTATTGTATACTATCTTATTATTTATTATTTATTATTTGTTATTTATTCTTCAATCAAGCAATCAAGCAATCAAGCAATCAAGCAATCAAGCAATCAAGCAATCAAGCAATCAAGCAATCAAGCAATCAAGCAATCAAGCAATCAAGCAATCAAGCAATCAAGCAATCAAGCAATCAAGCAATCAAGCAATCAAGCAATCAAGCAATCAAGCAATCAAGCAATCAAGCAATCAAGCAATCAAGCAATCAAGCAATCAAGCAATCAAGCAATCAAGCAATCAAGCAATCAAGCAATCAAGCAATCAAGCAATCAAGCAATCAAGCAATCAAGCAATCAAGCAATCAAGCAATCAAGCAATCAAGCAATCAAGCAATCAAGCAATCAAGCAATCAAGCAATCAAGCAATCAAGCAATCAAGCAATCAAGCAATCAAGCAATCAAGCAATCAAGCAATCAAGCAATCAAGCAATCAAGCAATCAAGCAATCAAGCAATCAAGCAATCAAGCAATCAAGCAATCAAGCAATCAAGCAATCAAGCAATCAAGCAATCAAGCAATCAAGCAATCAAGCAATCAAGCAATCAAGCAATCAAGCAATCAAGCAATCAAGCAATCAAGCAATCAAGCAATCAAGCAATCAAGCAATCAAGCAATCAAGCAATCAAGCAATCAAGCAATCAAGCAATCAAGCAATCAAGCAATCAAGCAATCAAGCAATCAAGCAATCAAGCAATCAAGCAATCAAGCAATCAAGCAATCAAGCAATCAAGCAATCAAGCAATCAAGCAATCAAGCAATCAAGCAATCAAGCAATCAAGCAATCAAGCAATCAAGCAATCAAGCAATCAAGCAATCAAGCAATCAAGCAATCAAGCAATCAAGCAATCAAGCAATCAAGCAATCAAGCAATCAAGCAATCAAGCAATCAAGCAATCAAGCAATCAAGCAATCAAGCAATCAAGCAATCAAGCAATCAAGCAATCAAGCAATCAAGCAATCAAGCAATCAAGCAATCAAGCAATCAAGCAATCAAGCAATCAAGCAATCAAGCAATCAAGCAATCAAGCAATCAAGCAATCAAGCAATCAAGCAATCAAGCAATCAAGCAATCAAGCAATCAAGCAATCAAGCAATCAAGCAATCAAGCAATCAAGCAATCAAGCAATCAAGCAATCAAGCAATCAAGCAATCAAGCAATCAAGCAATCAAGCAATCAAGCAATCTAGCAATCAAGCAATCAAGCAATCAAGCAATCAAGCAATCAAGCAATCAAGCAATCAAGCAATCAAGCAATCAAGCAATCAAGCAATCAAGCAATCAAGCAATCAAGCAATCAAGCAATCAAGCAATCAAGCAATCAATTCGTTCAAGTAGGTTTCTTACACATATTTAAGAGCGGACATCCATCTGAATGCTCCATCTTCGATGATTTCCAAAGGGTTTGAAGAAAGCAACCTGAAGCAAAAAAAAATTTTAGTATTCAGAATTATGAGACCCAAATAGTGGACATTTTCCATAAGCAGGCAGTCCGCTCAGTACCCTGTAACATTGCACCAACTATATCAAGCAAAGCTGTAACGCCAGTAATTACAACAATACATTGTGCTTGCTCCCAAATATGCATCTCATTCAAATTTCACTAAGGCACTGCGGGGGGTAATTGCTTGGAAGGCTTAGCCACCTCCCGCACACTTACGTTTTTAGCCAAAATCATTGGCAAAAATGGCTTTAATGCGATAAATATGTAGCGATTGCCCCTTAAAGCCGCAGCATTTGAAATTTAGGGGGGTTTAGGGCATTTCCCTGATCCCCCAGATTAGCCCCCCCCCCAAAAAAAACAACTAATCCATCTCCGCGGTCCCTGTATTATCATGACTTACAACATTGCTGTACTGTGTAAGCTTCCAAAAGTTTTCTTTCTTATTCTCGTTATAAGATTATACTGCAAGAGTCTGCATGATAAAAATAATTTTTAATTAATTTTAAAATGATGAATTAATTTCAGTCATAGCTTGATTTTAATTTGAGATTAGAATGATTAACTATATATTGATCAACTACGTACTACTACTACTGCTACTACTACTACTACTACTACTACTACTACTACTACTACTACTACTACTACTACTACTACTACTACTACTACTACTACTACTACTACTGCTACTGCTACTGCTACTGTATGTTACAGAATTTGCCTTGTTAATTACACGGTGTATTATCAGAAACTTACAAAACAGAAGCACTTCTTGCCATAGAATTTTGGAAAGCGCCATCTTCTATGTCTTCTATTTGGTTATTCGATAGAGCACTGGAATAGACATGATATTACATTTTAAAGTGTTTGCATGTCATTATATTTGAGTATCAAAATACAGAGGAAAATAGAAAATGAATAGCGAAAAACTGAAGAATCCAGCAAAATTAGAAATAAGTTTTTTATGTATGCCATTAGATGCTGCAAAGGCAAAATGATAAAGCTATATGACAAAGACAAAATGATAAAACAAAATGATAATGCCAATATATATTTTATATTAAGGACGGTAGCCCGACACTAATGGACTGTTTCGACGATGCAGCAGACATCTTGGATCTTAACTAATGAAAAGGACCGTGTAAGAAATGCCGGGGGTATACGTAGGAACTGATGAAGAAGAAGAAGAAAAAAATACTGGCTTCCTCTGGCCCTATCATGCTGGTTAAGTAACAAGCATTTCAATTTTCTACGTAGTACAAGGGCGGATTCAGGAATTTGTTGAGAGGGGGGTCCAAATGTATACTTCAAACAAAATTTACTTCGAACCTGTTGCAAAACTAAATTTTAGGATAAAACAAACAATGGAACCTTAGGTATGACAGTCGGTATGGATCCCCTGACCCTCCCCCTGGATACATGCTCCCTTGTAGTATCGATCATTCCTTTTACGCCTTGAATCGCAAGGCATTATGGAGCGTAAAACAAAACAGAAATGTCGGATAAAATAGGAAGTTTCGTTTATTTGTCTTTCTTTCATGTCCATCTTCTTTATTCATCTCTTGTCAAGTTGTTTTGTGGTGAAATGTTAATGTTAATCGACGCCATTAGTGTAAGAACGATTTGTATATTTGCCCCCTAACAACTTGGCCGCCGTATCGTCGAAGTAGTCCATTGCAAGATGTTATTTTATAAAATTCCTAACCACCCCGTTCCCCGCGCGTCTAAGACGGGGAAAACCCGATTTAACTGAGTTTCAAGGGAAAAGACGGACTGTAGTCTAACTTACGAGAGATTTTGTAATCTAGAGGAAGAATGGTGATTGGCATTGTAATCGTTGTGACAATCATAGTCGTAATCATAACCGCTTTTAGTGAAAACAGAATGATGATTAAAACTAATGATTAGTTACAAATAAATCTTAATGCCTTTTTTCCTATAATTTGTAATTCCTACACCGGCATTATTTATGTTTTCGCTTATCGATAACCAGTCACTTATTTAACCCACGATAGTAGTAAGCCTGTTATGTTCGCAGCAAATTACATCACAATGAACAAAACGAATAAGAATAAGAAGCTAACATTCACTTTATATTACACAATTTTAATCTTACATGAAATCCCCTGGTTGTATGTTATATAATGTTGATTCAATCCATCGTTGGGACCCTTTTGGAAGCCTTTTCTTGAATTCATGATATTCCGCGCTGTAAGAGAAATTATTTATATTTGAATTCTATATAATATAATGCTACAGTTTCCAGTTCTCTGTTGCTCAATGTTTGCTTCAATAGCATGTGATATATTCTTTAGTAATAGTAAAAGTCTGCGGTAATGAATATATTTTGCGCACCATCAAGGATAATTTAGCAATAGATAGCCTGAGAAAAAAGACGTCCTTTCGCTCCTCTTCCCTTGCGAAACTACGATGTCTGTTTTTTTTCCCCAGGCTAAACAATAAAGAATTCGAAACCGACGTATAGTAAATTCCATTGAATGCATGTTTCAATAGACCATTTTACTGATACGGCAGCCATCTTGAATTCTATTGCTTTAAGGCCAGCTGAGTTGATCGCCTTCCCCGAAAGGAATTATGGGTCAGTATTTTTGGTTTTTCGAGCATTTTTCGAGTACACGATGTAGACTTTTCTTGTTGATTGAAATATAATTCCGCCGTGAGTTCGAGTATCCTGAACTGTTGCAGTGACATTCGGCTATAGAATTTACAATTAATTTAAAGAAGGCAGAACTCGTATTTCATAAATTCTCTTGGCAGAATAATGGGAAATGTTAATCAAAATACGATGTTGAATACTCAATTCTGATTGGTTGACCTTGAGTTTGTTCAAAGGTCAACTCAGCTTTAAGTAATACATGGGATACCGGGGGCAATTATTTAACATTTATAGTATGCACAGCTGTCAGGGTGTCTTTTTATATAATTTAACGTCATCCACTGAGAAACACATCTAAACACCATTTATATTTGCTGGTAGTTTGAACGACATGTGAAACACCTAAGCGTAATCTTTTTTTGAGAAAGTAACCCCACCACTCTATGCTTTATAAATATTTCATTTTGCCCCCTTTGCATCCCATAATTTAAGATGGCTGCTTTATCGGTACGGATAGATCTATTCTAAACCATTCAAATTTCAGGGTTTATTAGTGCTTATAAAATAAATACAATTAATACATGCGGTAAATATCATACCAATAATAACAATGGTCTCGGTCGATAGCGATGTTTGCCGTTAGTCGTATGGTGATGGTGCAGTGGACAAGGTGGTAACCGTGGTTACATTTAACAAATAAAAAACGTTTGCCGTGTTTACATAGCCTGATATAAACAAGAGGGAATTTTGGGAGAAGTCGAGAGCTGTTGTGTACAACCGAGCCGCAGGCGATGTTTACGCAGAGCTCAAGACTTCTCCCAAACTTTCCCGAGTGCTTATATCAGGCTATGTAAACACGGCATAACGTTTTCTATTTGTTTTATAAAATATTGAAATTGCCGTGTTTACATAGCCTCATGTAGACACGGCTATCAGCCAATCAGAGCGCGTGTTATATCTGAACTATTCTATAAATGATCATATGTGTTTATTGTCATTTGTTATGTTCGTGGTAATCTTCATATGTACTTGCCTGGAATTATAATAAAAATGATCTTGTTTGATCTTAGGAATCTTGTTTCCTTCGATAATTCTGGAGTCAGAAAGGCAATAAGTTGAGCACGACAAACAAGGGTAATATTGCTACACTTTACGATAAAGTTTATAAAGTCATCATTCTATGTCATCCTTTGCATATGTGGTTTTTATCCGTTCAGTAACTGTAGACAGATATGACTGTGAGATAAAACGTCAGAGCTCTACTCACAGTGATTGGCTGATTCTAAACGCGTTTCTTTCTATTTCTTTTATGTTGTTTCTCACCAATGAACTGGAGAGAGAATTCATTACCGACAATGAGAATAATAATGATAGTGGCGATAACGATGACGATGATGGTGGTGAATACCAGGAAGTCGTTTTTCATTACGAGTGACGTGACGTCACACTTAACAGCTCCATAGCCAATGGCATTGTAAAATAACATACAGTATTAGAGTGAAGTAGAATCCGCCAAACGCTCTCGACTTGATTGTAGTGATATTGTTGTCATAAATTTCTCTGTTGAAGTAAATACGGGTTGATTAATATCCACCTACCAACCTACCTACATACCTACCTACCAACCTACCTATCTACATACCTACCTATATTACCTACCTACCTACCCGGCTACCTACCAACCTACACCTACCTATACCTACCTAACTACCTCACCTACCTACCTAACTACCCGGCTACCTACCAACCTACACCTACCAATACCTACCTACCTACCTACCTACCTCACCTACCTACCTACCTATACCTACCTACCTACACGTACCTACCAACCTACCTCACCTACCGACCTACCTATACCTACCTACCTACACGTACCTACCTACCTACCTACACCTACTTACCTACCTACCTTACCTACCTACCTACCTACCTACCTACCTACCTACCGCTTATACCTACCTACACCTACCTACCTACAACAACCTACCTTCACCAACCTACCTACAACAACCTACCTACCTCCCGGGGGGGGGGGACTCCGGGGGTAAAGTATCGGGTATGCTCGTCGTATCTCTTAGGGGTAAAAATCAGCGATTTGGTATCTTTTAGGGTCTTAAATTTGAGGTTTATCAAATCAGCACTTTCTGGTATTTTTTAGGATGTTGAAAAAATAACTAGCCCATCGCATAATAACGCAATATGTATGCCTGCGTAAACTCAGATTATTACTCAAGGAAAAACATTTCGAAAGCCTTTATTTTTTAATAGAACTATTTTTGTGGTATCTCTTAGGGGTTAAAATTTACCCAGCCACGCCCTTTTGAAAAAACTTCCGATATCTTTTAGGAGTATTTTTGGAAATTTCCGACGAGCATACCCGATACTTTACCCCCGGAGTCAACCCCCCCCCCCCGGGATCTACCTAGACCTACCTATACGCCTACCTACACCTACCTACCTACACCTACCTACACCTACTTACCTACCTACACCTACCTACACCTACCTACCTACCTACCTACCTACACCTACCTACCTACCTACATCTACCTACACCTACCTACACCTACCTACACCTACCTACCTACCTACATCTACCTACACCTACCTACACCTACCTACATCTACCTACACCTACCTACCTACCTACATCTACCTACACCTACCTACACCTACCTACCTACCTACATCTACCTACACCTACCTACATCTACCTACATCTACCTACACCTACCTACACCTACCTACCTACCTATACCTACCTACACCTGCCTACCTACATCTACCTACACCTACCTACACCTACCTACACCTACCTACACCTACCTACACCTACCTACCTACCTACACCTACCTACACCTACCTATACCTACCTATCTACCTACACCTACCTACCTACCTACACCTACCTACACCTACCTACATATCTACCTACCAGTACGCCAGGGCTCTAGCTGTTAAAGAAAATATAAAGAGGTCATGATTATTACATACATGTTATTAACTATTATGCCCATCAAAAACCAAGGCTCGATAACCTTCAGCTCGTTATTATGAAGAATTCTGAAACAATAGCAGTGTTTTAGCACTTACGAAATTGATTAACTATTGATTAATTGTTAACTATTACTGGAATTTTTGGTGGGAGGGGGGGGGGGGGGAGAGACACAATCGCAAAAGAACTAGCTGTAAAAAGAAGACCAAAAAAAAAAAAATTATGAAAATCACAGGTAGCCCAAGCTATGGTTCTGAATAGCTACATATAGAGGATGTATAGCAGATCATAAAAATTCATCATTTATTGTTTTCGTAACAATTTTGTAAACTGGGAATAGACCAAGTCACCTTCATATGTAAATTGCCCAATTCAAGCCGTGTGATGTTTACATGATGTTCCTGGAGAATTGTTCCTTTATTTTTCTGAAATTCTTCCGCCGCCTTCCAGTACATCTAGTACATGGAATACGGAATCCAGGATCATTCTGGATTTCTTTATAAATTGGAGGGGCTAATCATCCTTGCTTGCAGTTGAAGAACTGAATTGCGAAGGATGCAGCTTAACGTGGTCGAGTCGAAGGCATACGAAGGCGCCTTCGGCAGCCGCCATACGACTCATGTCTGACCACGGAGCACAGCTAAGATCGAATTAGGGTTGTTTTTTACGGAGGGAGAAAAACCTTCGAAGCAAGGGAGAGAACCAACAAACTCAACTCACTTAAGGTGCCAAGTCCGGGGATCAAACCCGGGACCATAGCGGTGAGAGGCGAGAACTTACGCACTACGCCACCCTTGCTTCCCAAATATGGGGCGACTATTGAGATTTCACTTTGCTTTTGAAGGAAAATAAACTGGTTTTGGATTGTATTTCTCGTTTTGAACGATATCTGATCGAGAGAGTGTGTGGAGGATTGGAATATATATGGTGCCCGCTCGATTACTGGTAGGCTTGATAACAAAAATATCAATGCTGATGATAATATGATGCTCAACCAGTGAGATGATCATTGGATAACCTTATCCTTACAGATTGTTCAACGATGTCCGTCCGAGAAAGTAACTTCGTTTTAGCCTCTGAATTCTGTATCCTTTGATTGTTCTAAAAATAAAAAGTGCCATTTTGTTTTTTAATAAGATGATATTTCTATTTGCTTGGTTCACAAAAGTTTTTATTCACGATAGACACCATGATGGTTTTGGTATTGTAATACAGATTAGTCACGTGGTTGCTGAGGGGCAAACAATTTCAATTCAGCAGATTTCAACTGCTTTATTAATATTATTTTAATGTTGTCCAGTAAATATGTGTTAACATTTTTCTGATAAATGAAATACTTGAATTTGGAATGCTTTGGACACTAGATTAGAACAAACGGCTTTTAAAATGTCCTTACTCGATTTTCCAAGTCAGGGACAAATGTAACAGTTCCAAAACTATATGCAGATTTTTTTTGAATAGTTTGAAATAGTATTTGGCATAAAAATAAAGTCATAAAATCTCTAGGACGAGCCGATATATTAAAAATGGCCTCTTCTTCCAATGTTTGCCCCCTGGAAGATCGTGGCTAATTTGCATTACAATATAAAAGCCATCATGGCGTCTATCGTGAATATAACTTATCGCGATGCTCATCTTCATGGGGCCAAGCTAATTTTGTTGGTCCATGGATGAGCTTATCATTCATGTGCTGCAATACGTGGCATCAAATTTAAATTTAATAATCGAATCAAATGACGATGCTGTTTGGGAAGAATGTTTTCTTGCCATTCCTTATTATCTGTTATTTCCCTCAAATTAACATTTGAGTTCAATGCAGGTTTTTTGACTGTAAAGGAATAGATTATATCTACTGAGCTGAACATACAGTGCAACAAGAGAAAGTGGAAATCGAAGTAGGTGGTCCTCCCCAAAATCCACCATGTTATTGGTATTCTGAAAAGACCTAGAAATAAGGAGTAAACAAAGGAACAGAAGAGTAATGACTCAAGCATCGTGATCGTAATCGTAGTCGCAATCGTAATCTATAAGAAGCTTACGATCTAGTGTAAATGAATGCGATGCAAGCCTCAATCGTAAAGTGACCGTAATCGTCGTAAGGAAACAAACCCTTCTGATCTTAGCTTACGATTACGACGCTCTTACGATATGGCATGCGCACCTTACGACGGCGCGTAAGACTACGATTTTTGATTCACACTGGGTTTTAATGCTGCTTACGATTACGATGCTAGTGAGAACAAGGCTTCACAGATATAGGATTTTAAAATAAGCAGCACTAAATCTAAATCTCAAATTAAAAAGAGGTGAGATAGTGATAACTTACAAAGTTGACGTTAATATGTGAATGTTTTGCCAGACTTCAGTCAAATTTCCATTGATACAAGAAACTTTCAAATTTTTATCGGAACACTGACAGCCAGAAGGACAGGAAAAACCTGTAGATAAAAATCGTGCTACACTTCAAGTTGTTTGTCAATAATTCTGATTTTAATGTAAAATTATGTTTGGGTGGTTCGGGCGCTGCTTATTAAAAAATTAATTAAACGCAATTTTTTTCGATTTTATTTTCACCTTTTACTTTTATCTAAATTGGGCTCCCTGTGATTCATACCAGTCCTAGACAATGCCTGCACCATTCAGCGAAGACGTCCGAGTACTAGTGACCCATTTATCTTGTGAATTTTCAATATAAAAGTCTCATTTTAATTGGTTATTTTACCTCACCAATCGCCAATCAACGAAATGCCAATCATGCAGTCGCCGTTAGCCCCTTCAACTGTTTTTGAAATAGCTGTATACGTACAGTAATTAACGGTAGAATTATCAGAATTACCTTGGTTTTTAAGCATAGCTAACCTACCTTCACTGCAGATTAAGATTTGCCGTGATACACCAAAAAAGGGAAAAGACCTCGGGGTTGCTATGGTGTAATTGCAATCTATTAAAGAGTTTTCGTTTCCTTGACAACGCACTTGCGACAAGATCAATTCCCAATTTAGATCTGGTATGTTACCACTTCTAATTACTCCAATGTGTAAAGCAGCTGGTAGACCAAGCGTGCGGCACAACACGTTTCCTGTTACCAAGATGTCGGCGTCACTAGAACCTGTCTGGAATCCAAGACTTCCCTCGATACCATTAAAAAGCACCTGAATGATTCCATCTTGTTTCGTCACTCCTTTACGGAGCTGTAAAGTTACTGTTATAGGAATAAAAAAGTACGTGATGTTAGTTTTTCTGTGGATAGACTTGATGGAGCAAACAAGGGGTGAGAGAAAACAAAAAAAAACGAGTTAACGAGCAAGGAAACAAACAGTTATAAAAGCAAAGAAAAAATGAAGAAATACAAATAACACTAAAAACAGAGTGAATGTAAGAAAAACCTACGCTAGTTTGGTTGTCGGGGTCTTCCTTACACTCTATTTTAGCCCCCCTACTGGATACTAAGCTACTAGCTATGTCGCTGTGTTAAAATTGATATTCATCACAAAGTATATAATAGCCACCGTTTATAAGACCAGTAATAATTATTTTGAATTATTTTTAAATATTATGGCGGATCCAAGAAGAATCATCAGTGGCAGAGTTAGGGGGTTGTCACAAGGTGCCCGCGACTCCCATTTCTAGCTTGGAATTAGAGGTTGGTTAGTATAGCTAACTGGTGTACTTCTAAATTTGTTGACCCCCCACCCCCCCCCCCCCCTAAATCCTAGATCTGTCCCAGGATCTGGTATTGTACGTACTCGTATCCAGGATTTGTCTGAACCGCGTACTTAAGAAGAGGCTAGGTTTGACATGGAAATGGCCCTTGATCGCATCAAAAATGTTATCACTTACTGTTCGGCCGTCCACAAACTACTAATGCTTTCTTATAAGAATCTATATTGTAGCGATTCTTGTTCCTAAGCCCTTGATGATTGCAGTCCAGTAAAGAGCTCTCGTTTCCTAAGCACTTCATCTGGTTAAGCCACACACCATTTCCCCCATCCATATAATTCTCCATAACAGTCAAAGGAGGAACATCATGAGGTCCTTCGATACCCAGCATTCGACACACTACATCCATGGCGTTCTTATCCCAATCGTTGACGCCAAGTGGTGCTCTCACACCATTAACAGAGAGCAAAACTTCCCCTATGGACTGTATTTCGTCTGACGAGATCCTGGCTTTGACTTCAATTTCAGCTTTAGAGAAAAGAAAGACAAACGATATAACGGAGCAAGAACTTTAGGTTAAATGATACCAACTGGGCTGCATAACATGGATTTTTGTTTTTTATTTATTTATTGAGTTATTTCAAATCTAAGTGTTCTTGGTGTGACCTTAAAATTTTATTGCCGAATTTGTGGTAGATCAGAAGCACAGGAAGTTTAGATCGAAATCATAATCTTTCATTTTAAATTGATGCGTAGACATAAATTTGTTAAATCCATGTACAATGTAAATCCATGTTGATTTGCTTCATGTGATAAGGTTCCCCATTAATTTTAATGGAAACTGGTCCCACCCATAGGTCCCACCCATAGGCATCCCAGTAAAATGCATATATATTTATCTTGTAAACCGTTCCTGGAAAACAAAAAGAAAAGAGTCTAATGTGGACCAGGGGCGGATCCAGGGGAGGGGTGCAGAGAGTGCGCACCCCTCCTAGGAGCAACTTTGTCCCCCTATTTTGAAGATACCCAATGTTTTCTTTCTTTGATTCTGAGGGCTGACATTGTGCCCTGTACCCCTCACTGAACAAAATCCTGCATCCGAACCTGTCGACCATTGTTTCTTTGACAAATTTAAGCGAATTCGAATAAGAAACCCTGTCAGGGTTGTTTTCATGATAAACCCGTGAAATACACTTTAGCATATTTAGCCCTACTTCACTCTAATTCTTTTGTCTTCTATTGTTCTATTTTCTATTTTCCTCTAATTAGTGCACTTTGTTTCACGGGTAATGAAAACCGCACTAACATCAACAAGCGTGGCACTCGGCCAGTGAATCAAAATGACGACGGTCTCTAGTGGATAAAAACTGAGATACCTTTAGTTTGGCCACAGATTATTCCTGCATAACCCTGTCTACGATTATAGTGATATCCCGTGTGTGATAAAAGACGAACACTGCAATCAAATATCGATGTCTCATTTCCTGTGCATCCTTCAACCTGCATCAACGTGTATCTTGTTGTAGAAGGAAATATGGAACCTTCTGGTGCTACTGTTGCATTGGGAAGACCTAGCATTCGACAGACAACGTTCGCTGATTGAATGGTCCATCCGCTACTGTAAGACACTTTGTACCACTGTCCATCAACAAACACTTCTACTCGACCCATAGAGTTATTCTTGGCACCTACAATCTTGACTGACACTGGAAAGTATCAAAAAGTATATTAACCAGAGCCCCCATTTTACACTAAGGTTGTTGTTTGTTGTTACTATTGTATACTCACGGCACTTGGGAAACAAACCAGCCCACTGGTTTCCTTCTACGCATGTCAACACTGTAGACCTTAAGAAGAAATATCCCGGATGACAGATCACGTGACAGGTATCATTTGAGCAGGTTAGGTTTCCATTCTCAACATTCATTGACGAACACTGCGATACTGAAAAAGGATCGAAAACAAGAAAACTCAGTTGTTGTAATGAGTAGTGACTTCTTCATGCATAACATCAATCATGTATGAAATGCAAATGGTTAGTAAAAAAACTACTTAAGGTGGCTCTGGTTTTTGAAGGTTTTAAAATAATGGGCGATGGCGTTTTATGGCTGATACACTGATACCCGATACGCGAGTCACATCAAAGATCATGAGCCAGATATTGATTTTCTCAGGAGCTGATCGCGTATAATGTTACCATAGTAACGCTATGTTCCACGCAAACCTTTTTCAGAACTTCAAATAACTAAGTTCATTATAATTGTTTGCTTCCTTGCTTGCTTGTTTGTTTGTTTGTTTGTTTGTTTGTTTGTTTGTTTTGTGCTACAGCTCCAATGGTGTTTTATCTGAGGACAAAACATTCCTATTTTTGCTGTCGGGAACATTCATTACTAAAAAAAATGACAAATACCTTTGTGTTGCTTCAATGCCTTATAATTCACTGTAAATCCTCTTCGGCTATACCTTTCGATATTTTTCAGCCAGAGATGGCGTCCACTGGATATTACCTCTCGATAAAATGGAGAATCCATCGTCTTTGTGGAAGAGTTGTGAGGTGAAGCCGCATCATATGCTAGAAGAGTCGCGCCATAGGTTTTCTTTATGAAAGTCAACTTAATACTGTAACCATTTGGTGCTGTTAATAGCCAATCACATTGCTTTGATTTATATGCATCAAGGTGGCCATCTGTTCGTTGTGTGACAGTCACGGCCACGTTGATGAGATGGCTTGACGATCTTCTTATGTAACATTTTTGACAACAACGACCAGCTGCTTAGAAATGGATGGAAGAAAAGAAGATATTGTTTTATCTAAGATACTGGTTTGTATGTAACTGAAATGTAACCTCATGTTCAGTCGCAAACGCGTTACATTGGAAATTTATTGACTCTGTATATTAATAACGGTTTCTACAAAACAAATAAATATGACACAATACTAAGTAAGTGAAATGCTAAATACGACATTGCAAAGTAGCGAGAAATACGTTTGTCTGCTTCGTGTAAAACTAACTACCCACCTACCCACCTATTCGTTTGTTCGTTTGTTCGTTTGTTCGTTTGTTCGTTTGTTCGTTTGTTCGTTTGTTCGTTTGTTCGTTTGTTCGTTTGTTCGTTTGTTCGTTTGTTCGTTTGTTCGTTTGTTCGTTTGTTCGTTTGTTCGTTTGTTCGTTTGTTCGTTTGTTCGTTTGTTCGTTTGTTCGTTTGTTCGTTTGTTCGTTTGTTCGTACAATCCTCTCAAAATAAAGTCTCTTCTGATTATATCTGTTATCGTCAGTTAAAGTCAAGCATTTAGACAGCCATCAATCAAAATACTACATGGAACGAATTTATTGGTTTAGATAAACATTCCTCGTATTTGTGGCCGATGTTTACGATGGAGGGTATTAAAATTTTCTATTAAGGGCTCAAAAGTAAAAGCAATCTCACTGCCAAAAATTAGACATAGGTAGTTGTGCTTTTTTTGTGTCATTTTTGCAATTTTTCTTCTCCTTTTACTTACATTTATGTCCTTAAATAAGCAAATAAAGTTGTTTTGTCTTGTCTTGTCATGTTCGTAAAAAAAGGATTTTGATTGATGGCCGTCGAATTGCTATTTTATTATGCGAACCGAGACATCAAACTTCACTGGCTGCACTCAACGCTTATAAAAACGCCCACGATCATGTATTGACTCTGAAAAATTCAATAAATAATTTGAACTACTAACATCTTTCGTTGACTTTCTTTTTACCTTTGAGGCTTTCTTTTTTGAACCTAGCTGCTGTATTTCCAAATCGAAACATTTTTATTTTTTTACGTGTTCTTTCACTTCGTTCCATACTTTTAGAGCGAAACATCGAAAGGGTGTTGCCTGATGTTGCTCAACCAAAATCTAACACAAATCCCATTTAAACTTTCCATCTACATTTTCCTTCAATTCAAGCTCGGTTTTACACAAATGATTTTCAGTATTAACTTTGACCGCTTTGACTTTAGTTGAAACGTTAGACTAGTTTGGTTCGAAATCTTTTCATCTGGTTTTTTTTTTTTAACTTTTGCTAATAAAAAGCAAATGATTCGTTCTTACCTTTAGTCAAGCTCAACAGACTACATTGGAATATGGCAAGAAAAACCACGGCACAACCAATACCACAGAAAGACATTGATGGGACAACGTTTCTTGTTGGTCTTCTCCGAGTCTACTGAGTTAACCGAACACTGATCGTTCTCTACAAGGCACTGAATTATGACCATATGGAAGTTTAATTCTCAATATAAGTTGGAGGGCCGAAATAATCACCAAACTGTATTTCAAGAATATAATCTCTGTGTAATTAACTTTTCAATTTTCTACAACAAAATTAAAATTCTAAGTCTTCGAAACTTCATGATTGTTTACCAGATGATTACTTGTACTTAATTGATCTTGTACTGCATACAATATGGTTCGGATTCATTACATTTTTTACTTAAATTTTTCCCATCTATTGCTTTTTACAAGACGAAATGATAAAAAATATACGTCATATAATACATTTAATATAATTACTTCATAATAAACTTTGTTTCTTAAAAAGACAAAATGTACAGTAAATTGATTGTGATCGCTGGTCATGTGTTCCAATGGCAGTACAATTCTAATCCATCTCTACCTACCTAACCTACCTATCTACCTAGCTACCTAGCTACCTAGCTACCTAGCTACCTAGCTACCTACCTACCTAGCTACCTAACCTACCTATACCCACCTACCTACTATCTTTCTACCTACGTACCATCTGAACAATGCATTGAGTTGAACTGCGTAACTAACATCTTTCGTTGGTTTGACAATGCTATCGCGGGCAAATGAGTAGTAAATGTCAATTCTGCGAGCAAAATGACTTAGAACTCAATCATTTCGACACCTGATCATGATCGAGCTACGTAACAAGTCATCAAATAGTGAAAACAAAAACAAATTCCGGTAAAAAAAAATCATGAATTATTAGGGGAAAGGTATTAGAATGTCATGATTTGTAACTAATAACAATCTGTTTTCAAAGCGGTTCTTTTCTATTAGGCATTAAAACTAATAATATAACACTCTTTTGAAGGGAAAACAAAGTACATCTCGAACAAAACTGTCGCTTTTTATCCTTCTCTGATGCTGAAGCAGAAAATGTCGTTTTTCGGTGTGATAAATATATGTAATTTTTTCGAAAAACTGAGTGAATACACATCTTTAGCATTTCTTTTAAATATGTAAATAAAAAATGCTGCTCGCCGTTCGTTTTGAAGAGATATGGCCTTTCATTTCGTTTACATTGCCAGAAATATGGGACATGAGCCTGCTCATACATGCGCAATGATGCGTTTCAGCTTACAAAATGCCGCCGAGTCTTATAGGAAATGTATGGGGAATATAGAGCTTCCTCTATTTACGGCGAATAGGGTTTTATTTCCTCTGAGCTCCACATCGCGACAAACAACCCACCCTACAAGCTACTAAATAAGCGTAAAATGATCATTGAATCATGCGACATATTGGTTCCCGGACTACTTGCCTTCGAAAGGCTTCGAAAGCTCTAGATTCCATACATCGTCTATAAATCTGGCCACACTTGACCCCAAAATCGTCTTATTTCAGCTCGAAAAAATTTAAAAGTAAAAGAGCTCCACCTCGATATCACCAAACGAGTGTTTAATAAATCCAAAACCGCTCAAAATAGACAGCATGCCTTCAGAATGTAGGTTCCCAAGAAGCTTGAAGTTAGGTTAAATTTTAAGCGATTCGACGCGTTGTTAGCTCGTAGTTTTCAGTTAAAAATGACAAGAAACCACAGAGAACTGCTCCAAACAGCTTCAAAACCCCCTAAATATCGTCATTTTGTTTTTACAAGCTCCTATTGACTGCTGAGATACAATAAGGAAGCTTAAAGTAACGATTTACGTTTGAAACATGTTTCTTGTCCTTCATGGACTTCCTGTGGTGAGGCTTATCAACAGAAAAATAATAGTTGTTCTTTTGATTGTCAAGTAACTATTTTTTGGCAAGAATTGTTTTACTAACATCATAGTTGAATATAAATATGTGCTTGGAAACCATGTAGTTATATTTTTCCTCTAGAAAACTACTTCATTTTTATTCATGAGTAACACCGCTGACAATGTCCAATATTTCTGGCAATGAATGATATTATATTAGAGTGAAAGATGGAAAGGCTGCCTTGTGTACATGTTACGTCAAATCAAAAGCTGTCCCCTTCCACAGATGACGCTATTTACTTTGACTAACACGTTAGCCTTTAATTGGGACGTTAGACTCGCCTGGTTCAAATCAAGTTCACAAGACCACATTGCTATATAAGGCAAGAAAAACTATGACACGAGCAATACCACAGAACGTCATGGTTCGGCCAACTTTCCGCCGAGTCTACTGAGTTAACCGAACACTGATCGTTCTCTACAAGGCACTGAATGATAACCATATGGAAGTTTAATTCTCAATATAAGTTGGAGGGCCGAAATAATCACCAAACTGTATTTCAAGAATATAATCTCTGTGTAATTAACTTTTCAATTTTCTTCAACAAAATTAAAGCTCTAAGTCTTCGAAACATTATGTTTGCTTACCAGATGATTATTTGATCTTATGTATACAATATGGTTGCATTGTGTTTCTACTGTTACTTATTTTAAAATACAAAATTTGCACAAGTTAATAGTGTGCTGATCATGTCTAGTAATGCCACATTATTTGTTCTTGTTTTTTAGACATTGACGTACGATACCAATCTATTTCAATTGTAACTTTCATTATACATCTGGGTCGACCGGTCGTACGAAGGATGGATAGCGCTATCCGATGGATAAATCCCTATCCAGTGGATAAGTTGATGCTGTTATCCAATAATTTTAACCACTGGATAAGATTTATCTATCGGATAGCGCTATTCACCCTTCGTACAACCGGGTCCGTGCAGGCATATTCAACTAGCTTTTAAAAAGGAAAGACTTAGTGTGTCACTCTGTATACACGAACCTTTTCGCATATGTAAATGATTACTATTGCAATATAAATCTAGGTATCATAGTTTTAACCAGAATCGCCTTTTTTGTGGAAAAATTCAGCATAGGGAAACATGTTTCGTTTGCTGAAGAAATGTTCTGTTGCAACGATTAATTTTGTTTGTGAGATATTCTGTAAAACTGTTTTTGCGTGAAATGGATAAGGTGTCGAGTTGACAATACTCAGTTTTAGGCAATAGATCTTTCAACCCATCTTAAAGTATGGGATGTCAGGTGACAAACGTGGACATATTTATAAAGCATAGAGTGGCGAGGTTACTTTCTCGAATAGTTTTACGTTTCGGTGTTTCACATATCGCTCCAACTATACTAGCTAAATTATTTCTATTGGTTTTTAGATGTGTTATTCATTGCAGAACGTTGAACCGCCCTATGTTAGAACAACGTCATTGATTGATAATGTTGTTGTCATCTTCAACTTGACTGTGTTTTTCGTTCTGGAAAAGTTTAGTATTCAAGTACAAAAAGAATGGGAATTAATAATTGCATAACCAGTTGTGTCCAGGCGGCCGGTATGATGCGACAAGGTTCTCCATTATTGATGTCATTGGCCAGGCTGTAGTTTGAACTAACTATGATGGTGATACTAAACATGCATGAAACAAGTCGGATTTCCTTTGCCATAGCCCATCATAGTACATCAATTGCAACTGCAGGTTTCATTGCGTTTCAAATATCAGGAGTAACATGCAATATACCAGAAAAATATAAACGATTATTATTGAGTAATAGAAGAAATTCTGACATGGAGTGTGGTAATAATTAAGATGGTACCTGTGCGGAAAAGTAATAAACATGGAAATGCGATCGATCTCTTTCTACTTATTTCCCATGCATACCGTTACTCGGCCTCAAGGTTTGCCTCTGTTCCATAACCCATCATAGTAGAACCAGCGTTCATTGCGTTTCAGAAGTACAGGAGGAATAATCGATTAAACATGCTAGAAAAATATAGTTTTACTTGCTTATTCCATCGTGGCTTATATAGCCATTTTTTACAGGTCATTATCCTTAAATACAGTAAAAACGATATGGATATAGGAAAATACTCCAGAAAAACTGATAAAGATTACTATTGAGGAACAAAAGAAGTTCTGACGTAAAGTATTGTACTGGGAAAGTATTGTACTGCATGATAAAGATTACTATTGAGAAACAAAAGAAGTTCTGACGTAAAGTATTGTACTGGGAAAGTATTATACTGATAAAGATTACTATTGAGAAACAAAAGAAGTTCTGACATAAAGTATTGTACGTACTGGGGAAGTATTGTACTGATAAAGATTACTATTGAGGAACAAAAGAAGTTCTGACATAAAGTATTGTACTGATAAAGATTACTATTGAGGAACAAAAGAAGTTCTGACATAAAGTATTGTACGTACTGGGAAAGTATTATACTGATAAAGATTACTATTGAGAAACAAAAGAAGTTCTGACGTAAAGTATTGTACGTACTGGGAAAGTATTATACTGATAAAGATTACTATTGAGGAACAAAAGAGGTTCTGACGTAAAGTATTGTACTGGGAAAGTAGGTGGGAGGGAAAATGTCGGTATGAGGAGATGGTTTCCCTTCTTTTGAAAGGCCATCATAATATAGCCAATCACCATTGAGCTTAAAGATACAGGTGTAATGTTTGGCTTTGTCGCTTCTTAGGGTTACTGCCTGCAGTTCGTATCTGAAATGAAAATTCAAGTAAATGAAAGGATGAATACTGATCTTCATGACTGTATTCAGCTCCACCCTCACCCCCTAATCCGCCCGACTCAGAATAGTCTTGGCTGTGTTTGTTTTTTAACCTCGAGCATCGAAGCAAATTTTAGCTAATTTTATTATCAACACCGCAGTGTTGTCAGAGTGTCCAATAATCGATGTTACACTGATTAATTCCTTAAGTTAGTAGTGGATATGATAATTTATTATGAACACTTTGTTCATGCAGTTTGGCCCACTTTCACTCACGATTTCCTATGCGTACAACTCTTAACTCACATGTTGTTTTTAAGGACAAATGAAAAGTGCACGTGAAGAAAAACCCTTAGCGTAAGATAGAGAAACCACTGAGTTGGGTTATGCCCCCGGGGGGTGACTCCGGGGGTAGAGTATCGGGTATGCTCGTCGGAAATTTCCAAAAATACCCCTAAAAGATACCGGAAGTTTTTTCAAAAGGGATTGGCTTAGTAAATTTTAACCCCTAAGAGATACCACAAAAATAATACTATTAAAAGATAAAGGCTTTTGAAATGTTTTTCCTTAAGTAATAATCTGAGTTTACGCAGGCATACATATTGCGTTATTATGCGATGGGCTAGTTCCTTTTTCAACACCCTAAAAGATACCAGAAAGTGCTGATTTGATAAAAAACCTCAAACTTAAGACCCTAAAAGATACCAAATCGCTGATTTTTACCCCTAAGAGATACGACGAGCATACCCGATACTTTACCCCCGGAGTCCCCCCCCCCCCGGGGGGTTATGCTTTGGCCATGAGACAAAAACAGGAATATCTTGTAAACACATCAGGAAGAAGATTATATTTTAATCATGCACTTACTTGTGATCTAAGATCATCATTTCATCAGGAATATCCTTCATGACCAGTTTTACGCCGTGGACAGCTAAAAGTTCTGCATCAACTGGTAACATCAACGGCATCCCTTGCGGGAATTCCCTGGGGGAAGTTTTCCGAGTGCCATCACAATAATTGTAGCTGGGAACAGAACATGACACGTGTGACATGGCTGGTATTACTAACTCATTTTTCAAATTAAGTTGATTTCGTTTAACATTTTGTCTTCTTGGGGCGAAACGTTTGCGTACAGATAATGGCAGGTATATTTGTGTTGTGGATGTAATTCGTGTTGCTCCCAAAGTGCTACAAGAGCGCATACACTACTGAGCTACAAATAACAACAACACGCCCTATTGTAAAGAGATACCTAGTGTCTGTGTGTCTAGAACGGCATTTCTACTGTAACTTGCAATACCCTCTTCAGTTTGATCAAAATGTTTTTTCATTTCAAAGCACGTACGTGTCATTGGACGTAACTCAAACAAAGAATTGGATTCTCAAGAGAATGAGAAGTGGTCTGAACTAGGAAAACATTATATACTCAAAGTGATGTGTTGTAAGACCTACCTAGTCTCATTGGTCTCCATACTGTACACGGGTGCATTAGCTGGTGGACTGCTGTTGAATTTCTGTGAACAACGTGAGTGGGTCTCATCATCAAATACCCATTCCAGGACTGTATGATACAGACTGAGCTCAGGGTTAGACCACACTACTGGATCAGAGTGGTTAGTTACTATTGTTGGAAGTGGACAATACGAGGAATCACAAGTGGATGATCTAGAGTTCTTAAAGAAATCATCTAACAGCCTGACGAATGACAGCCACTCGTTGGCATAATAATTAACAATTCCTCGTTTATCAACATTAATCGAATTCACTTCCATGAGTTTGAGCTTTTGCTTGTTAAATTTGTTTTGACAATAAAGCTTCTCCAGCTCATTTAAGAATGGATTTTTGTCGAGCTGCTCGTTGATGGCTGGATTTTGAAGGCAAACATAGTGAAGGATTACCAGCCAGTTATCGATGGGACACGTATTAATAAACGTCAGACTTCCCAACTTCTTATCTTTAATGCCACCGCCCCATGTTGGAAACTGCTCATTAGTATTTTTTTTGTCATCTTCAACTTTGACTGTGGTTTTCTTTCTGAAAAAGTTTAGCACTCGATTACCAAAAGAAAAAAGTTTCTTCTTGATGTTCCATTTTCGTTTCTGTTTCATTTTTTTATGTCGTGTTTCTGGGATGGTCTGCACAGTTTCGTGTTCGTCCTTTGTGGTTTCAGTAGATTGATCATAATTAAGCTCATTCTGACTCTTGATAATATCAACTTTATCGTCAACAATAAGTGTAGTTTTGTTGTCTACGATGCCGTCATCACTAAACTTAATTGTTCTTTCGCTGTCAACAACTTCGCATTCCCTTGTTTCTTTAGTATCAACTTTATCGTCAACAATAAGTGTAGTTTTGTTGCCTACGATGCCATCATCACTAAACTTAATTGTTCTTTCGCTGTCAACAACTTCGCATTCCCTTGTTTCTTTCTGTTTATCCTGCATTTTGTTTGCTTTTTCTAAGTCTGGTTTTTGACCACTTTCGTCATGTTTCTCCTCAATTTGCCCTTCCACTAGTTTATCCTCCTCGTCAACTTGCGCTTTTCCACTATCTTGATCATAACGTTTCTCCTCGGTATCTCCTTGAACTTTATCTTTTTTCTTGACGTCAGCGTTCCGGGCATTTTCTCCGTCTTTCTCATCGGTGTCCTCTTCAACTTGATCTTCTTTATCAAGTCCAGCGCTTCTCCCATCTTGAGCATCTTTCTCGTCGATGTCTTCTTCAACTTCATCTAGATCTTCTTCCTTGACGTCAACGTTCCGGGCATTTTCTTTGCCCTTCTCCTCGGTGTTTCCTTTACCTTTTCCTTCCTCCTCAACTTCACAGTTTCTATCATCTTCGCCGTCTTTCTCCTCGGTGTTCCCTTTAACTTTTCCTTCCTCCTCAACTTCAACGTTTCCATCATCTTCGCCGTCTTCCTCCTCGGTGTTTCCTTTACCTTTTCCTTCCTCCTCAACTTCAATGTTTTTATCAACTTCGCCGTCTTCCTCCTCGGTGTTTCCTTTACCTTTTCCTTCCTCCTCAACTTCAGGGTTTCCAGCATCTTCATCGTCTTTTTCTTCCGTGGCACCGTATTTTTCGTACCCTTTGTTGATGTCAGCGTCCTGACCATTTTCATCATGTTGTTTCTGCGTCTCATTTTGCTTGGCCATATTTATTACTTCAGGATGGTCTTTCTGTTGGCCGTGGTCTTCTGTAGTTTCCCTTCCTTGATGTTCAGGTGTTATAACACCATCGTCCATATGTGACGTATTTCCAATAATTCTAAGCCAAAACTTTTTCAAGTCTTTCAACTTGATCTTCGGAAAAAATGTGATTGTTATCTGCATATTCCAGTAAACCATACGATGGTGAGTCGCAAGGAATGGGAGCTTCATTCCTGGTACGAGGAAGAAGACTCGAGCATCATATCCAGGGATGTAACTTTGCTTGTAAAGCGTAAGGAGGTTTAGGAGTTTCCTTACTTTTAGAGGATCGATTATATTTCCATATCTTGGTATGTGTTCCATTGATTCTTTTGTGGAATTAGTTTTCATGTAAGATTGTCGTTTGCTTTTTTCATTAGATGATAAAACACTTTGGAGTTTTGCTATCTTTTTTAGGTCATAATCTGTAGACAGACAGACAAACAGACAACGTTATTATTTAGCGACGCTATTTGTGTTCGTAAATGAACTAACTTTCAAATAGTGTATAACATAGTTTAAACTGAGCTGTATGGACTTTCAACAGTAGCTCTATATATTACCCCAGCAGGTTAGATATAATGGAGAATTTAAGTCAGTTCATGTGTAAATGAGGTAACCTGCACTTGTCACAATGTTCTTCCAAGCATTGCCAAGGTTCATGTTTGGTTGTAGGTCATACATACATGATCCTTGGCATATCACTTTTTGACCATATAATATATATATGATCGAGCCGAATGCATAAGTGGCCCAAATAGCTTTAAGTTTTAAGTAGTTTACACGAGGACTGTCAGTTGATTGGATGAAAATTAAGGTGCGTTACATGGTGCATGCGATATGCTGATAGACAAAATATAGTTACCTGGTATGTATACCATAGGACATGTAATCAGTAGAATTCTCCCAGCTTCACCAAACTGGGTCAGTGCCATTTCAGGTCTGAAGATGGTCAACAAACTGCTGCAGGAAAGTGTGCAACTGCGACAAGATACGACAAGGATGGTCAGTTGGGTATCGTGGTAGAAGATATGTAGGGCACTGATCTGAATGATTCTGCAGCTTGCTTGTCTATATAAATCTATTGCAGTAATTTGTTTGGAGATGATCCGCAAACAGCTAACAGCTGGCGATATGCAATACTGCGTTGGAAAGACTCTCTGAACAGCCACATTGAAGTATGTGCAGCTTTGACTGAGCACGTGGCTAGCCCGTCTATATACGTCAAGTGACATATTGGGTCTGGAGATGATCTGAGAACTCCTGGACATATTCCAACGCGTTGTCGTTAACACCATGTTGACGATTGGAACAACATGTTCAATGACGGTCCTGGTACGGAGGTGATGGCGTATCTCGCCAACAGGTCTGTAAACCTGTAATGTTTTAGTCGAGAGACAACTATTTTCATCCCGAATACTGGTAAGGCGTAGCCTCAATTCAGGATTGGCACTATGAAGCAGAAGGTTGTGTCGTGTAACTTCTTTAAACAAATCGTTGACATTGAATTGAAGGTGACTTCTGCTTCTAACAGCCCTGTATAGCTGTAAGCTTGTAGTTGGGTTGGAAGTAGTATCTTCTAGATTTGTTGATTGTTTCTTCATCCATGATTGCTCTTCACTGTTCTGTGGAAAGTTTCTTGACTTTGATCTAAGAATGAATAGAAATACTTTTGATAAGTTATGTACTTAAACTGGTTAATTGTTTTCCAAATAACAATATATCAGCCGCTTTGACCAGTCAAAACAAGTGTTTGGCTTCAATTCTATGATTCTACTGCAAACTATGGCTAACTATGGCTAAGTGTGTGTGCATTTTATTATCACGCAGGACGTTATTCTCAAATTCCATTATCAATGAGCCCAGTAGATATCAGCTCATCTATGGGGTGCGCACCCCCTGTACCTCTCCTCTAGATCTGCCCCTGCTCGGCTAGATTGGCATAAGTTGCTCACCTTTTACAGATGAGTAAAGAGATGACAAAACCAATCAATGTCACAGTCAATGAGAAGATAGCGAGAAGGATCCATAATACCAGGTCACTTGAGGCCGCAGCTGGTTGATATACGGCAAGTGCAGTACAATAATAGTCGTGAATAGGAAAAAAAGGTTCTGCCAATAAAAAAATGGAAGTCCATTAGAGAGATTGTAACTCCAAATGCTCAGTTATCACTATGATTTTGTAGGTGTTTCATGATTCCACTTCTACAAATTTCACTGCTATTTCTACCCATCATCTAATAATAGGTTGCTTCAGTTCTTTGTCCGTCCTCTGTGAATCCGTTTATCCGTTCATCCTTCCTTCCGCTTATACGTCCGTTTATCCGCTTTCATCCAACCATTCAACTGGCCATCCATCCATGTATTAGTCTATCCATTCATCCATTCATCCGTCGATCCTTCCATCTTTCGGCCCATCCGTCCATACGTCCGTTTATCTTTATGCATTCAACCATTCAACTGTCCGTCCATCCATGTATTAGTTTAATATATACATTCATCCATTCATCCGTCCTTCCATCTTTCGGCCCATACGCCCATACGTCCGTCCATTTTTATGCATTCAAATAACACTTTGGTCCACCTTTCTTTACATCCATCTATATTTAACCATTTATTAATGAATCAATCCTATAACCAGTCAGTTAACCAATATGTTTATATCTGCATGACTGTATTGATGTATATCTGATTTAGTCGGTATAGGAAACTTTAATAAGCAACAACAACAACAACAACAATAAATACTGTTACAAAAAGTCCATACTTACCAGCAAAAATAAAATCAACAACAACAACAACAACAAATACTGTTACAAAAAGTCCATACTTACCTGCAAAAATATAATCAAATGTAGCTGCGCATTGCGAAGTTTCGGCCTGACAGACATACTGTATGTTGTAAACAGCTAGGAAAAACAACATGACCAGGATTAATATTGATTTATTATAAATCTAGTGTAGTCTTCGTTTATGGTTCCAGCCAAACATATGTATTTGTATTCATACTTGAATCTATTCACCAGAAACATCCATGCACACACACCCAACTATCTATTGTCCATCCATTAATGTATGCATGCGTGCAACCAATCATCCATCTATCTACCTATCCATGCACCAATCCTAACCTCTTCCTCCCTCCATCTACCTCCCTACCTACACACCCAGTTACGTATCGGCCATTACATCAATCCACCCAGTAATACCTGCACTTACTCTCTACATCCATCTACATCTACCTCCCTACCTACACACCCAGTGACCCATCCATTACTTCAATCCACCCAGTGATGCCCTCCCTCCCTCTGATCCTCTATCCATCTATTTATCTTTTTATTCATCCACTCGACCCATTGACCGACCTTTCATTGCATAATCTATCCAATCATTCATACAGCAATATTCATCTTCCCATCCCCCAGATCTTTCCTTCAACCTACCCACCCATATCTTCCCACCATCCAGCTATCAATCATTTCATTCCTTCCTCGTTTTCTGAATCTCCATCATTTTATCCCTCCATCCCTTCCAACATCCATAAACCCTTTTCCCTACCATCCATCCATCCATCCATCCCTCAATACTTTCCTTCCTTCCTTCCTACATCCATCCATCCATCCATCCATCCATCCCTTCCTCCCTCCTTCCCTCCATACATCAATCCATCAATCTATCCACCCATTCCTTCGGTCCTTCCATCCATCCTTCCATCCATCCATCCATCCACCCACCCACCCACCCACCCACCCATCAATCAATCAATCCATCCATCAATCAATCCATCAATCCATCCATCTATCCATCCATCCATCCCTCAATACTTTCCTTCCTTCCTTCCTTCCTACATCCATCCATCCATCCATCCATCCATCCATCCATCCATCCATCCCTTCCTCCCTCCTTCCCTCCATACATCAATCCATCAATCTATCCACCCATTCCTTCGGTCCTTCCATCCTTCCATCCATCCATCCATCCATCCACCCACCAACCCACCAACCCACCTATCAATCAATCCATCCATCCATTCATCCATCCATCCACTCCTCACTCTAATCCTGGTATCCGTGATTCATGGATAAAATGATCTTTTAGATTCTATACTTCACCCATACCTAGTGCTGTGTTTTGTTGACTTTTAATCAAAAATCTATCAACTGTAAAATAAAATAAAAAGTATGTCACATAATCGGGGAATAATTAAAGACCCTAGTATATGCAGCATGATGAAGATTGAAAAATATTAAATGCGCAACAGAAATTTGCCCGCGCGAATGTCGCATGAGTTTCAACTGATTCCACCACAAAAGCAATAAATGATGTCTTTTGGCTCATGAATTGAAGGTTAATGGAAAAGGCAAAGCAAGTAAAGCTTGTAAAAGTAAACTATTTGTTGTCCAGTTTTCCCAATTTTTGTTTATAGCGCTCCCATTTTTTTTGCCTCCTTAATTCTGCGCCTGCTCAGTACGAAAGATATTTTGGGCTTTCATCAGGATTCGGAATTTGTTCGTACAAACGCAAATCTCAGTTATCCAATAGTTTTTACTCAGGCTGTGTATGATTTGAATGCAATTTATTAGCATTGCTCCCTTTCTAAAAACATTTAAATTTTAAAACAATAACCAAGCCGAAGTTTTATGGTTTTTCTTTTTCATTTCTTCGCTCTAAAATTAGAAACCTTCATAATTCCAAAGCGCTTCTGAAAACTTTCATTTCCATGTGATGCAAAAATTGTACTACACAGGTATGGAACAAGAACAAAAACGCTTACAAAGTAAGCACCGTGAAGTAAGAAGCGCTCTGCGCGGTGGCCACAAGATATGAACAACAAGAAATGAATATCATTGAGTTTCGTACCTTGATTTTGTTGCCCAATAAGACAAAATATCACATGTTCCTTGTAATCAGGAAATAAAAACGATAGCAGTTTATGGACGGCGTATAGCAAAAGTGCTATTTGCCACATTTTGTATGAAGCTGTATTTTTTCACGAGATCGTCATTTATCTCAATTTCACTTCTAATGAAAATTAATCAACTACTTTCCATTATGACGTCACTGTGCGCGTTCTGTGCGCGCGACTTCATTTACTAATCAAGCCCAGGCTCTTGGAATCCTAAAGATATTTCAATATTAAAAAAGATTTTAAAATCTTGCTTTTCTTTTTGCGTAGAGAGTGACCCTTTTATTTACTTCTGAATAAATTGTTTTTAAGAAAAAATTAATTTTGCTAGCGAGAACCGTTTTCAATCTCTTTTCACAAAAAAAGCCTTGGGCTTCCTGTGTTCTAATTTATTTAGTACTTAGGCCCCAGTTGTTGATATTTTGAGAGAGCCTGGGTTGAATAAAGAAATGACAAAATGGCGCCTGGAACGATGAATCAGGTAAGCGACAAATCTTGAACAAAATAATTCATTTTTACCTGAATTTTCAACGAAAAAAGCTCATTTATTACAAGAATATTATATCTATAATATTCAAAGCTCATTTTTTTTGCAATTTCAAGTGTATAAGGGGCCAAAATTAGCGTTTATTTGCGATGAAAAACTACGTTGTTTATTTACGTGTTGTTGCTAAGCTGCTTGCGAAAGTAGAAGTACGATGATTTTATTCTGAACTTTAAGGTATTTCCGTTATCAAACTCACACAATTTCTTTTTTAAATTATATTTTTTGTTTTTGGATGGAAAGAAATATCAGCTTTCTGGTCTTTGCCGAAGAATCCTCGCTTCGAAAACACAACTAACTTTAGAAAATCGTTTCATATTAAATTAAAAATCCAAAAAAAATATTTTCTAATTTTGTTATTGATTTTTGAGAATTTGAGGGTTGTCTTAGGGATTGAAGTGTTTTTATTAAGGTATTTCTAAATTTTATTAGCATAAAATGGGAAATTTTTCTACAGTGTACGTCTGTCTCCTGAACAAGGGTCCATTCCACTATGGCTTCCTACATTACAAAACTTAACAAATTAATGCAAACAATGACTAAGTCACCTTAGTTAAGTAGCATTAAAATCAATGATCCTGTGTGTGCTTGTGTGTGTCTAGGTTTTAAACTTTGTACAAGTTTTTACTATTGTATGTGTTTTGGGGGAGGGGGATATGAGGGGTATTGATGATTGAAAATTAAAAATGTTGAAAATTTAAAGGCCCGTTTACACTAGCAAAGTTATCGCGCAACTTGAACGATTTCAATGGTGATTTAATAGCGACCCAAATCACAGCAAGTTGCACTAAATTTCGATCATGATTGAATTGGCGGCGAAGTACCTGCGATCTATTGCAGAGAAATCACCATAAAATCGTCTCTGGACAAAATTGCTAGTGTAAACGTGCCTTAACATGGGAAGTTTTTATGTTTTTTCTAAAATATTGTTTTTTAAAAAAGCAGTGCGATCCTATTGTTGGCCTTAAACATATTTATATTACCTAAAAGACCACACATGTAAAATTACTATTTGATTTTTTTTTTTTAGGAAACAAATGATAATCAACAACAAAGCAACACAATAGTTTTTGATACGTCTAAGGCAGAACTCTTCAACCCAAATAATGGATTTAAGTCACTTGCAAGAAAACTGCGCTCCAACTGGAAGATTATAATGTAAGCTACGTTCAACCCACCCTGGCCCCGACCTCTCCCCAACTACCACCCCAGGAAGGTGTGGAAACTTTACTAAGAGAATCACAGGAGAAACTCATACATGTAGTATCCACTATGTCAGGCTATTTCCCATCCCTTACATGTATTTTCTAACCAGTATAATTATTGGTAACATCATTCTACAACTCATGGATCTATATATATTGTATGAAAGTAGGGCCTGGTCTTCTGGTTGAATAGCCTACCACAATAGTCTCCTTAGTGGTTCCTTAACCATCTTGAAAAGTATCTGTGGCTTTGCATTGAAGCAAGATGAATGTTGAGCTTGCAATGATAGAGACCTTTTATACACCATTCGTCTCGCTCCAAAGACATGGCTACCTTTAAAGATGGTGCAGGAAACCGTGAAGAGGACTATTGGATGAATAATGCTCTAATGGCTCAAGTATTCAATTCATGATTGTCAATGGTGTATTACTATGCTAGGTGACTAGCTGCACTGAAAATGAATTGTAAAGCATGTGAAGTACATGTATTGGCACTAAATATTTTTGTTGTTATCATTCTTCTTTTTGTTATCATCATTATTATTGTCATCATCATTGTTCTTATTACTGTTGATTCTTCATTCGTAGCAATAAAGATGAACTATCCCTTGACAAGATTGTGACAGCTAAGGTGCTTGTCTTTGGTGGGCCAAGAAAAAAGTTTACAGCTGTTGAGGTAAGTATGTAGATATGAATTTTAGTGTATTTTGTAAACAACTACCTAGTGGGATTCTGCTGGATGAGGGCCTGTTGACCATATGCCAGGCTAATTCCGATAACAATGGTACAATATCAGCAACACTGTTAAAACTTAGAATCAATGAGTTTTGTGTAGAGACAAACTAAGTTCTGAATTCATGAAAGATGTTATCTTTAATTTGTCATTTATCAATTCTTAAATGGAGCAAATTTCATATGAGTGTGAAAAGTCACAGCACCAGGCATGGTTACGGCATGGCATGATAATGGCACCAAATGTTTAATGTTTTTATACACGGCACAGCATTGACATGGCCATGGCAAGGTGCAGTCAATGCCATAAGATTTTCATAATCATATGTAAACTGCTCTATAATTATGTACATGTACATGTGTGTATCACTGATTTCATGCTATCCTCTTTTCTCAGTTTGATGCAATCAAGCAGTACATTGAAGGTGGCGGCAATGTGCTGGTGTTAATGGGAGAAGGTGGAGAAACAAGATTTGATACAAATATTAACTTCTTGCTGGAAGATTATGGAATCATGGTTAATAATGGTGAGCATTCTCATATATAAACTACAGTATTTCCTGTGCTACCAGACTAACAAAGCCAAATTTCAATATAGATCTGTAGCTGATAGACCAAATCGGCTAACGCAATGTTGTACCTACCCAATTCCAATCTAATGGGAATAGGATTATTTTTTTATTGTATTTCCACATCATTGAAACAATGGTATACTGTAGATATCAGAATGATACTGTATGTAAATATACAGTAATAGACATAGAAAAGTATTCCCAAAAGATTTGGATTAGGTACAACATTGGGTTAACCATTTTACCAAATAAGTGAATTTTTTTTTAGACTCAGTTGTAAGAACTGTCTACTATAAGTATTTCCATCCCAAAGAGGCACTTGTATCAAATGGAGTTTTAAACAGGTTTGTTTAATCTGTTTTATCTTTTTGTTCTTCCCTTTCTCTTCCTTTTCTATCCCTCCAATCTTTTCATTCTCTCTCTTCTAATCATTCCTTCTCCTTTGCCTAATAATAATAATAGTAATAATAATGATTATAATAATAATAATAATAATAATAATAATAATAATAATAATAATAATAATAATAATAATAATAATAATAATAATAATAATAATAATAATGACTTTATTAACATTTCCAAAGAGTGGCTCTTCTATGTTAATATAACTAACTAAAATAGAAATATATAAAAACCCTCCCATCTACGTATACTCCTATTCAATATTAAAATATATAGTATATTTAAATATGTTCATACCCACCCACCCAGCCCACATTAACTATAACCGAAATTTGTCTTCCCCCTGACATTCTGTCTTATTACAAATAATGCTTATTTTGTTGTTTGTTTATTTTAATCAGAGAAATAAACAGAGCCGCTGGTAAATATGTTCCAGGATCATCAGACGCGGAGTCATCTGAATTCGGAAAGTAAGTCATTGCTATAATAATATATAGAAGCTCCAAAAGCTGTGGAATTAGTATATAAAGTTTGTGCAACCCCCGTCATTATTCTTCCATTATTGTGTTTTAGATCTGTGTCATTTGTCTACCCTTATGGTGCAACATTAAATGTCGTCAAGCCTGCTGTCGCTGTTTTGTCTACTGGAAGTGTATCTTTTCCTCTCAACAGACCTATCTGTGGATTCCATTCTTCAAAGGTTGGAGAGTAAAATGCTATGCTTAAAACTACAAAAAAAATTATTCAATCCATTATATTAAGTGTAATGATCTCAATACAACCCAATCCCCCCCACCCCCCCTCCACACACACACACACACACTCACACCCTCAGCTTATTTTTGGGTTTGGTTCCTTTTGGGCCAACAATTTGGCCGCTTGATTCATCCACCTTCTCCCTCTCACAACAACACTCATTGGCAGGAGCAACACCTGTAAAGTGACATGTATTAGAGTCAAACAACATTGAACATAATGGAGGGGTTTTTGCTGCTGATACACTCTATTTGTTTGGTCTAGATAAATGGAATGTTGCTATGAATGTCTTATATTTCATCCCTATTTCTTGTAGTATTCAAGAGGCAAGCTAGCCGTATTGGGATCTGTACACATGTTTAGTGACCAGTATCTTGACAAAGAAGAAAATGCAAAAATCCAGGTTGGCCACTTAGAATGTATTTATAAATGTACATACTTCTGTAGACCCCTTTCACGTGACGTCAAACCAGCTCAATTTGGAGAAAAAAACAAAAGAATTTCAATCTCCTGAGAATTGGAAGCTATTGTTTTGTCCTCCAAATTGAGCTGCATTCCGACAGGCTGCAAGGGGTCTATACAATGGGTTTTTACTCCAAAAGGGATGGCTTTTGTACTGTACTTTACTGCAGTCCAACTGCATGTTCCTTTGACTGCATTACTCTAACATTACTGCAATGTGCAGTGGAGTGTAACCTCCTGGGACCAGGGAAAAGGTTTGAAATAGGATTCAAGATATCCAGAGTAGAATATGTACTCTGACACTAGTCCACAGGACACAGCTTCAAGTTTAATGTAGAAGTAATATTGGTAATTAAATGTAAAGTTTGAGATATCTGGGGTTTAAGATAAGATGGGTTTTAACATGACTTCACTGTATTGTATTGTGGTTCCCCTCAAATAATGAATTTGCAATTTTCTCAAGCAGAGGTTTTGCACTGCATGATGTGCTGGCGGCCATGTTTGAAGGCAGAACAATAAAATCCCTTTACTCTCGGGAATTAATTTTTTTCTTGATTAAAGTGATTAAAGTATTATTCCTGCCATCTAACATGGGTGCCATGGCTGTGATGGTGCAAAACCTCTAATATTGACTATTTTCTTGATGATTGTTGTTTGTCTTCAGGATGTAGTGTTCCAGTGGTTAACTACAAATGATCTACAACTGAACAGTATTGATGCTGAAGATCCTGAAGTAAGGCTTTAGATGGAGTTTGTAACAATACACTTAATTCAATATTAACACTGTCTTTCTTTCCATAGTACAGTAATTGGATTTAATTAAGTCTGTTATAATAATGATAAACTTGGACTTGATTTCCAAATATACTATGGATCTCAGTCTAGCTCCCAATGTTTCTAAGGGCAACCACCATGATAGGATGAATTTGTCTGAGCTGAAATATTAATAAGCTGAGTGAAACCAATTCAGCTAATATATCAGACTGAAGTGATCATTCTCATTCTCAGAAATGATCATTCTCTATCATGGCAGATCTTTGCCCTTAAAAACATTGCAACATAGATGTTAAAACTTTATGACAAAACTTCTGTTGCTCCATAATCAACTGAGAACTGTAATACTTCTGTCAGTAGTCTTCCCACAATCCCTTATGATCTGAGTGTGAGGTCGAGGTCAGGGTAAAATTTGCTTCATTTCAATTAATACATTTTATGCAAATTTTACCCTGACCTAGGCCTCGACCTCATGCTTGGATCATAAGGGATTGTGGGAAGACTACAGAAAGAAGCATTGATTGAATAAGACGACAAGTTTACTGTGAATTACAGTCACATTGACTCAGTGATATATATTCAATCTTTTCCTTAGGTCTCTGACTACCACTATATCCCAGATACTTCAAATCTTGCTGAACGACTCAGAGTTTGCTTACAAGAAGGAGATGAGGTAAAATCTGTTGACTAATTAAATCTTATGTACTATTCATTCATTTATTTATTTATTTATTTATTTTATTTTTAGTCTCAAATACACTTTAATTTACGTTTGATCAATAAATTCACAACAAATAGACCTTTCCCGAATTCGCTTGGATGATCACAAAACAGTGGTTCCAAGTCGAGACTGAACTTGATTCTTTTATTTATCAAGGCCAACCTCGACTTGAAACCATTATTTTTTGATCATCCAAGCGAATTCGAAACTACACGTACAGTAATATTATTGTATTTTGCTGTTTTTAGTAAGTTTCTGATTTAAAGTTGCTTCCATGTTGCCATCATCATTTTTAAAAGTGCATCTTTTTCATGATTTCTTTTTTTATTCCAGATTCCTCGTGATTTCTCAAAAATGTTTGATAATGAACTGTACAAGCTGGATACCAGTGTAGTACCAGATGTGATTAAGTAAGCAACATAAACATGTATTGTGATCGACAGTTTATTGCTATATATAATAATCATTAATGTGGCTGTGTTTTTCCTTGAAGATCTCTAGAAGAAACCTTAATCTTGATATTCCTTGACTTCCCTAGATCTTTTGAAGAACTGCATGTGAAACATGAACCATTACAACTTATCACCCCACAATTTGAAACACCTCTACCACCACTACAACCAGCAGTAAGTAATGAATCATGGGATAGGTTAGGGGAGGGGAGGGGGTACTAGAAACACCTCTACCACCACTACAACCAGCAGTAAGTAATGAATCATGGGATAGGTTAGGGGAGGGGAGGGGGTACTAGAAACACCTCTACCACCACTACAACCAGCAGTAAGTAATGAATAATGGGATAGGTTAGGGGAGGGGAGGGGGTACTAGAAACACCTCTACCACCACTACAACCAGCAGTAAGTAATGAATAATGGGATAGGTTAGGGGAGGGGAGGGGGTACTAGAAACACCTCTACCACCACTACAACCAGCAGTAAGTAATGAATCATGGGATAGGTTAGGGGAGGGGAGGGGGTACTAGAAACACCTCTACCACCACTACAACCAGCAGTAAGTAATGAATAATGGGATAGGTTAGGGGAGGGGAGGGGGTACTAGAAACACCTCTACCACCACTACAACCAGCAGTAAGTAATGAATAATGGGATAGGTTAGGGGAGCGGAGGGAGTACTAGAAACACCTCTACCAACACTACGACCAGCAGTAAGTAATGAATAATGGGATAGGTTAGGGGAGGGGAGGGGGTACTAGAAACACCTCTACCACCACTACAACCAGCAGTAAGTAATGAATAATGGGATAGGTTAGGGGAGCGGAGGGAGTACTAGAAACACCTCTACCAACACTACGACCAGCAGTAAGTAATGAATAATGGGATAGGTTAGGGGAGGGGAGGGGGTACTAGAAACACCTCTACCACCACTACAACCAGCAGTAAGTAATGAATCATGGGATAGGTTAGGGGAGCGGAGGGGGTACTAGAAACACCTCTACCACCACTACGACCAGCAGTAAGTAATGAATCATGGGATAGGTTAGGGGAGGGGAGGGGGTACTAGAAACACCTCTACCACCACTACAACCAGCAGTAAGTAATGAATCATGGGATAGGTTAGGGCAGGGAGGATAACATGGTACATGATACCAACATCACATTGTTCATCATCCTTGCCATTGTTTCTAGGTGTTTCCTCCTGCCTTTAGAGAACTACCAGCACCTGCTCTAGACCTGTTTGACTTGGATGAAGCATTTTCTTCAGAGAAAGTCCGATTGGCACAGATAACCAATAAATGTAAGTCATCAATCATGGCAATGATATCAGTATCTTGAACACTGTGTAATAGAAAGGTATACTTAACTGACGTTAATCCTTTTTTAGAGTAAGGAAATAAAGACTCCAATATGTCATTTCAGTATACATTTTTATTATATATATAACTAGAATTTCATACAATAAATCTCTATTATAAAAATCTCTATGCTTTATATTTCACTGGTGAAAAATGCAATACGACCAATTAGCATCGCGTACAGCTTTTCACTGTGTAAAAATATAACCAATCAAAATTTAGAGTTGACCAAACCAACCAATCATAAAACGAGCAATTGTGACATTTGAATGGCTTCCCGCCAAAGCAAAGTTGTGTTTTCTGTAGCTTTGTTGATGTGAACAAAATGGCGAGTCGTTTTGTGTCACTAGATGTGCCGGTAGATGAGTTTATTCAAAACCAAGAAAACAAAAACACACTAAGCAAGACGAAGAGAGACCTGGCTTTATTGACTACATATCTTGAAACAAAAAATGTGCAGCAAAACCTGGAAGAAATCCAGGCAAGAGATTTAGACGAGCTGCTTCTTTGCGTGAAGAAACAACAACAAAGCGCCGCCGTTATTGCATCTTGGATTCGCCAGACAGCGACTAATTATGAAAAACAGTACATTTTTGATATTTATATTGACTTTTTGTATATTCATTTTCCTTTTATAAACTGACATGAGGAGTTTTTCAATTTAATTATGTACAGTTGCATGACATTTTAACTTATAAACTTACGAAAGTTTCGACAAAATTTGTCATTTTTATTCAATCAAAATAAACGTGTTTGTATGTGAATTCTAGTTATATATATATAATAAAGAGAAAACATCATAGAAAGTGCTTTGTACGGGGCTATATTCACTCGTTGTTTGTGTAAAAACACTCACTCGCTCGAAGACTCGCTCGTTCGTGTTTTACACAAACAACTCGTGAATATAACCCCGTACGCCGCACTTTCTATGAAGTAATCTATATTTATTATACAGTGTTCGACGTACCTATATTACCCATCATTCATGGTGCATACATGCGTTTCTCATGTTTTTCATCTCAAACTTCATATGGTGAAATAAGATCATTAAGGAATATGAAACGTTTTTCCGTCATCCTTCACAACGATCGTAACGGAGCTTGACATTGAAAAATACCCGTCACGCTATATGCGCACAACAGATGCGCACAAGCAATGCCCGCAAACGTCCTTAATTGTGAAATTGTGGTTCCATTCACCTGCTAGCGTAAAACTCTTTCTGTTATTAATCAATATTTCTATTCCTTTCCCACTCAGGTACAGAGGATGATCTCGAGTATTACGTACGAGAGTGTGGGGATATTCTAGGGGTTACCCATAAACTCCCAGTTGATAATCGTGACGCCAAGCACATACTCGACCATATCTTCCATCAGGTGGTGGAATTTAAGAAATTAAACCAGGTAAGTTCTACTTCTAGATGATATATTTTCCTATTCGACAGTCATTTAAAAGAATATGTTAATTACTGGGATACCTGTGGTAGCCCACTCATACAATGGAAAATTACGCAATGCTGCCCAGTGCCCATTACAGCCCGGTCAATAAAGGTTTTAATTGGTTCAGACTCAGACACCATGAGCACAACTCAACGTTATGAACTTGTTTAACATATGGATAAATCATACGGTGCTCTTATAGACCGGTCCCTTGCACTAAATACTTACCTCGGGGTCAAAACAATGAAAAATATTATCATCAAAAGAGATTTCTTAAATTCTCAAGAGAAGAGAATTATTTTGTTTTAACCCCCAGATTGGGAATTAGTGAAAGGGTTCTTTATGAAATCATTCCCAAGAAAATGAAATAAAAGAAGACAGGACGGTCATGTTGGTTGGTCGACCAACTCTCTGATGAGCACGCTTTTTTGTTTCATTTTTCATTTTAGGAGGCTGATGATACAACAGGATTGACCAACTAGATCTACTAGTTTTATCAAAAGAACTAACGTAAAGCTACCAGATCGTTGGACAAACCACCTCATTCATAAACAACCCACTAGATATTGATATTATTTATTAGATGGATGCAGCAAGTTTGATTCAATGTGTATTCAGCAATTTTATCCGCTATACATTTATTACTTTAGAGTCCATTTTGTATGATTGTGGGGGGAAACGAGGATAAGGGGCGTGGCCGTTGTGATACAGCATTCTGATTGGATGGATAGTAATCACTATCGCTGTGATTGGTTCAAGGCGTTCCGTGATCGTGCCTCGTTCTTTAAATTTTCGCTGCCACGCAAAATCTGCATGATATCGGATCCTTGAAAGTGTAAATTAGGAAAGGATGAAAAACAAAAAAGATTGAGAGCGATGGTAATCGAACATGGATCGCTAGGTGTATACAGCTATTTCAGACAACAGAATATTACAGCTACTTTAGACAATAGTACATGACCCACAATGCCCTTTGGTCTTGGAATGCACTATTCAGTATGTACTATTCACTATTCAATGTTTTTTGAAATAGCTGTATACAGCTAGCGATCCATGTAGAAACACGCCAAAGGGTGTATTTTCCTGTTCCCATTCGTGTGACAGTGGGAGTCGCTGGTACGTGTAGTGAAGCTCTTCACTGTTTAAAACTGTATATAAACCTGTTGTAAAGCTAATATATTGTACCAAGAAATAGAAAATTAAAAGTATCTGAATCTCTTCAGCTTACTTTTCCAGTTTCCAGTTCAATAATATGTAAATTTAGGCATTGCCTAAAAACGGAGCTCCCAGTTCAATTTTTCGAGAAATGCGTGACTGAGTGTGGCGCAGCTTTATGAAACAGCGTGACCACCTCTAGCTCTCCTTGTGGTTTTATAAGCAGGAAAAGAACTGAAAGAAAAATCGATATTTTATGCCTTCAAAGAATCAGAAAACTTATTAAATTCGAAGAAAACTAATAAGTATTTCGGCGGGTTTGAGGTTGATATCTAGTTATCAACCCAGTACTTAAGAAACTTCCCCAATGATGATGTAAGGCGGATATATACCTTATACCTCGGTGGATATGAGATATATCAAGCCTCAGCCTACTAGTAGCAGGTCTTTATCTACTGAGATACAAACCTTGAAATTTTGATGAAGAATTCTTCATTACAAAAACATATCCGATTAAGGGCGTTGCTACCCTGCCGCGGGGTTTGAGGTTGAAAGTTCATGACACCATCTATGAACCTCCGTTTCTCCATGTGGGATGAGCTAAAACATTGAAAGTGCTAATTCATAATCTACGCATGCTCACTAAAATGATGTGCGTCACTCATCACACTATTTTCTCTTTGGGATTGCCGTTTTGTGAAAACCTCATGAGGTATACAATAAGTAATAAATAAATGGCAATGTTGTATGGGATATACAATGAAGTACAAAATACTATTAAATTAGCTGAACTGTATGGGGTTTACAGTGTTCTCGTGACCTGAAACGGCTTTCAACCGCCGTTACAAACATGATACCGTACCCAACCAATAGCAATCAACCAAAATAATACGAAATTAATCCACGAGGGAGGGTACAGTACCATGTTTGAAACAGCGGTTGAAAGCCGTTGCAAGGCTGCTTGGCTTAAAGCATATCAGATTGGCAATGGCTTCGAAAAAAAGTGGCTTTCCAAACTGTTAGCGTTGAATTCCGAAAGGGAGACCGATTGTGTGGTTGTGTCAAATATCGGGCTAAGGTTCTGTGAAGGAATTTTGGCTTGATGCGTAATTTTGACTGAACTAGCTAGATAAACTACTGCTAAATTACAAGATAAACTCTCCACTCGCGTGATGTTTCTCAATAGCTATGTTAGAAGTCGAATGACCTATTCCTGTCAGCAATGGAATTTAACGAAATCACAAATGGAAAAACTGAACACAGAATATCGTCAAATGTTACGAAAACTTGTTAGAGGTGGTCATTGGAAACATCAATTAAGTAAAGAGGATGATAAGGGATTCAAATTCGGATATTCACCGATTATGTCACACAGAAGATATTGAACATTTTATCAAAAGACAACAAAAGAAGTACCTGGCCCACATTGTAAGAGAAAACAACAACTCAAGAAAAAAACAATTACTTTTCAATGATGACAAATACTGTAAAGTAGGACGTCCTACACTGTCACTGTTAGAACAGGTGGTTGAAAATGAGTCAAATTTTACTAAGGACCAGCTATTGAAAGCTGCTGTAAATAGGAACTTTAAGATGGACGTATTAAGTCACTCCATCTTCTGTAAAGAAGAAGAGTTAAAACACATGTATGTATGTAGAGGCGAATTATTGACCCTTATCGAGGGTTCGAGCGGGCTGAAGTGTGCTACCTTGCCAATTTCCTAGTACGAGTGATACTCCACCACGATACTCGCTCAATATGACCTGAAATTTCACAGAGAATCAAAGGAAAACACGAGACACAAGTTAGAACATTTATTTGAATTTTTTTCTTCTTATAAGGATCGCCATACATTGCCTTGTATGTTTGATATGATACCACAGAAACCCAGCTTGGGATACCTGTGCATACTGAAATCGAAAGCGTTTGCAAGAAAATGGTGTTTTCACACGCAGGCAAAAAAGTCAGGGTTGAAAAGTTTGGGAATGAAATTGACTGTTACTCTTCTTAATCTGCATAATTACAATTTTGATCAACCAACAACGATTTGGAAACTGAGTACATCCGAATAATTTGGGTAACCCTTTCAAATGAGGTTTTTCCTTTCAATTTACCCTGTTCATTTAACCTTCGTGCAGCATGCATCGCTTCCTTGTCGTTCACTGGTGGATGAGCCACTTGGTTTCTCGTATCCTGAAGTAGCCTGATGGCCCCTTTTAAATTTTTCAGCTTTTTCCAATCGAGTTTTTTCTTTAACATTTCAAATCTTTTCCCTGCTTCTTGTCTTTCTTCGTCGTTAAGTAAATCTTCATTATCGACATCATCTTCTATGTCCTTAATCTTATAATAGCTATCATTAGCACAGCAGTGTTCAGGCATGACATAACGGTATAGGTTTGTTGGTAAATCCATACAAAGTTGTCCAATGTACAGCTTGTCACGATCGTAAATATTTTTTTTATTGTCTTTTAACATACTTTTCAATTCTTTGTTTTCTGCTTTTAGTTTCTGATTCTCGTCATCATTCCATTTGAAGGCATCGAGGCATTCTTCCATTTCTTGCATTCTTTTTGCATCCCTACACTCAAATTCCCGCATGTCGGTTTTATAAATGTCTTTCATTTCTTCCATTTCTTTTCGATGGCTCTTCTCGTTTTCTTTAATCGTATTTTCCAACGAATCCATTCGCGCATCTTTCTTTTTAAGCTCTTTCTTCAGTTCTTCTATTTCGTTCTTAAGTATGATTATTTCCTTATCAAATTGATCTTTCTTTTCCTTGAGTTCTTCTATTTCTTTTTTAGTTTCTTCCAATTCTCTTTGTTTTTGATCATTCAACTCCTTTATTTTGATTTTATATTCCGTAATCTGTTGTTCCAACTGTTTGATTTTTAGATCTTTTTTCTTTATTTCCTCTATAAGTCGTCGTTGGTATTCAGGGTCTGGCATGTTTAGGCCTTATCCAGATCAGGCGATCTTTATACCCTTATCAGTAGAGCTTGAAAAACAACAAGTAAAAATCATCATTTGAATCATCATACGAGATATATATGGTGCTTAGATTCAAGTTGACTAAATTAAGTCAACAAAGAATTTTATTTATGATAATGATGCGAAGAAGCCGGAATTCGGATTCTTCATTTTAGAAAACAAACTTGTAAACTTGGCTCTGCGGATATGTTTTAGAGAATTACTATAATGTAACTTAGAATAGAAAATTTCAGATCGTTTTGCCGTTTTGTTTCCGAGTTGTGCAAATTGGATTTTCTTAACGTCCAGTTCTGACCTTACCGGCACTGATTAGTACTTACACGTGTCTGAAAACTCACATAGAATCAAACATTTCTAACGTTGTACCTGTTTGTAAATTCTATTTATACATCTCTAAATTGAGTTTGATAAATTGCTGTCATATGAAGAAAAAAATTTTTTTTTTGAAATTTTGGCCGCCATTTTGGATGACTTCAGACACCAGCGCCGGGGTTTTCGCCACATTTACATGCGAAAAAATTAAATCGGCGAATTGGTTCGCCCATAGCTCGTTTTAGAAGTGCTCATATATACTAATGAACCAATGTTTTGCTCAGATAGCTACACATGTTCATAAGGATTGTTTTTTTGAAAGGAACCGAATTTTTTTTTGCCATGACAAGATACCGCCGACCTGGTTGCAAATGAAGAATATATTCTATCTGTTTAGACTGTTACTGTTTTATGGCAACATAGCTCCGATCCAAGAAGGTGTGTCACCAGTACTATTAAAGAGGGCTGCAATGATATTGCAAAGATCATTTTGATTTTAACAATTTTAAAACAACTGGATGTCGTCTTCAAGACTCCGCGCGACAAGGCGCGATCGAAGCTAACGAACGTCTAGCCTTCAGTTGTTATTTCTCGCTCCTCAGACTAAAATATCAATCGCGCTGCGCTCTCTACATTACTACTAATTTCTAGAATTATTTTCATTCAGCTAGCTCATGAATTTCGTTTTCAAAGTAACTTCTGATACTTAAGATATTTGGGGAAAAATTTGACGACCTTGCGATTATTCGGTACGTTCGCTTCGACAAGACATACATCTTCCATCATATACTCATATCAAAGCAAATTGGTCGGTTGAATCCAAACTGAAGTGAAAAACTATTTGATTCAAAGGCTATCAACGATAATTTAGCGAGAAAAAAATGGAGAAATCTTGTAAAACATTTTTTGAATGCCAATAAATAGAACCCACTAAGCAACCGTTGCGATTAGCAAAGGATTCTGGTCGTAGGGAGTAACCAAGTTGTGGATATAACTCGAAGAACTCATTTATTGTTTTTCCTTCGATTTACTCGATATTATTTTTTATGAATTCAACCGATTTCTCTTTTATGAGTTAGTCAGCAATATTTATAATTCTAAAAGAAACAAAGCAAGCCTACAAAGAAACACCATGCAATTCGCCAAATTCCATTTGTTAGCGGTAGATACTGCCAGTAGACAAATGTATGTATAATTTCCTTTCGTCATTTCTTCTTACCTTATTCTAGCAACGAAAACTTCTCCGGAGCAGAACCACTGCCTACAAAGATGGCCGTCTAGCAACTCAGCGAAATCTTTAGTCTTTCCTTATATCTTCTTTATATTTTGCATCGCTTGGCCGCATTGGTATCAATGGTGCAATTTTATTGGCTGTTAAAAACGTGGTATATGATTGACGTATGTCAGCTAAAATTCTTGGAAGTTAATCTGCAGGGGGATCGCGCGCGCGTACTGCATAAATTCTTAATGCGCGTATCACTGTTTTCGTTTTCGCATTTTTAGTCATACTGTATTTAGAAATAATATACTTTTGGCCGGCGTCATTCGTTCGATTTGGGGACCGCAGATAGGCATTGTTCACGTTGACTTAACTTGTTCTAACTTATTCCTTTCGAATCAAAAGAAATCTTTTGTGTTTTATGCTTCGCGTTTCTCTTTTCAAACAACGACAAACCCACAATGACCCTTTCTGGCCACGCATTGTGCGTCGCTAAGTTAAGGAGTTCAATGTTTTTGCTGGCAGAAATGGCATTAATGTTTTGGCAAAATTCAACACTACTAATGAAAATGAGTGCATGGAGAAAAAAGACAGTAGATCGCATCCACACTAAAGGGTTAACCCCTCCTTGCTTAAAACTACCCAGCAAACTGAAAATGCGCCATTTGCGTAGGATAAAACATTTACTCACTAGCCTAATTCTCCCCATTTTCCGCGATTATGTAGATATTGTATGGGGAGATAAGAATAACGTAGAAGTTATGAGTTTTTTTGTAAATTATGCAGAATAAGTCTGCTAAATTTATTTTAGATAGACTATTGCACTCGTCAGCAATCGATGCCCTTCAAGCCCGGTATATTTTAGGCTGGTTTCGACTTGAAGACAGCCGTAGATACCATAGATGTCTATATATCTTTAAATGTCTTAATAATATAACATCGCATAGCTTAGCATTTCTTAAAAATGCTGATATACACAAGTACAATACTAGGAACAAAGACGATCTTAGACTTCCTAAAGTAAGCAGAAACTGGGGGAAGCAAAGGCTTGAGTATCAGGCCATCAAGGAATGGAATGACCTTAGTCAAAATGTTAGAAACTCATGTAATATCCATGCTTTTAAACGTACTTTTTTAACTGAATTATCATCTTAAGAATTTTATTTGCATTATTATTTTTAGATAGGATCTATTTTATGACTTGTATATTAATATAATATATATATATATATAGTATATATTTCTTTATTAATTTTATTCTATTTTGCATTTAAGTTTAGTCCAGGACCTTTCTGAAAATCACTGTTGTGAGAGAGTGATCCTGGCGCATATGTTTGCAATAAAGATTATTATTATCATAATGTTGCTTCCCGGGGAATAACACGAAACGACTGAAACAAGCATTGCTTCTATCACGTGAATATCAGCGTTTCAGGATCCGACTCAAACTTTATCCTTACTAGTAAGAAAGTTTAGACATTTTTGACCAGTTTGTACCATTAACGCTAGCACAGGTCTGCATGAGGGGTCAATCAAGGAAGAAATGAATCGTAACTTAACTGGCAAGGAAATACGACAAGAAATTAAGGGCTCATGATATGAACACCTTCACCCTTTATTTAATGGTAAAAGCAAAATGTGAAAATGGTAATCTCACCGGACGCAGTTGGTCAACATTTTCTGACAGGTAATAAGTCATGATTCCTGTCATGTTATCCCTTACGTCTTCTGAGGGAGTTATTGTTATACGTTGCTGCGCAGTTTCAGAGATTCTGCGCATTCCAAAGTAACCAATAAACATTCGCGGTACAACACCCTAAATAAGGTCATGCATTGTCTCATCGATCAAGTTATAAAATTTCCGCGTTGAAGCCGAGCTCCGCCAGTTTCTTTACCTGATCTCAGCTGTTCCTTCTTGATCTCATGAAACAGAAAAATACTATTGATTTCCAGGACTGTATTGCCATATTGTCATATTTCACATAGCCTTTAATTATAATTTAGTACAAGTCCTGGTCAGTATAGTTTTTCCTGCGTCGGTTTGGAAGCATATTTGGAAGACAGCCACACAAAAGAAGCTTTCCGCGTATCCGCCTCGATTTCTGAGAAAGGGGCTTCGACGGAGCCAAAGTTCTAAGCAGAAATTCGGAGATTCACTTATTTTGTTGAAGTAAGTCAAAACATTTTTTTTCGTTATTCATTTTGTACTATTTTTAACGAAAAACAAACGAAAATGTGTCGTGTTGTCAACAGAAGCTTGAAAACGCGCAATTTTATTTTAAAATCATTTTTGACTGTCTACAAATGTTTTTGATATATTTTCAAGCATTTGGCTGTGAAGATTTCTTCGATATGTGTGCGGTTATATGCTAGGTTTTTTGGTGTTGTCGTCTTTACTGTCGTCTTTACTGAGACATTGCTTATAACATATTTTGCCACGTTGCATTGTGATTGGAAGGTATCTTGATGATAAGAAACACGAGAACTTCTTGGACGTTGAAGTTGGCAATATTTCAATTTTATCTGCACTCACTTGTCTTGTGATTGGCTGCTAAAATAATACAACTGATAAACCAAGACAACTAACTTGACAAACAAAGATCTAGAATTCTTGGAAACACAAAGTTCAACCTCGAGGGGTCGAGGGAATAAATCTTGCCCGCGCGTGCCAGACATATTTATTTTTCAGTTCATACATCTGTTCACTGCGTATTCACCGCGTATGTGTCTAATTTTCATATCTCTGGATAGTCCTTTCGTTCCCCTTGATTTAAATTGTCATAAGCAGCAAGAGAAATCTAGAGTTTTCTTCGGTCATGTTTCGAGTTTCTTTTCACCCATTATGATTTAAAGAAAATTGAAAAAAAAAACACACACACAAAGTTTTCAGCACTGGCACAGTTTCTTGCATTTACCAATAGCTAACGACCGAGTTAGGTTCATTTCCATGCCGGAGTTGACATGATTGTATAAAAAAAAATCAAGAGAGAAAGAAGAAAGAAACTCGACCTTTTGGTTTGATATCTATGGTTTCGGTCTGGTAGTTCTGCAAATGAGAAAATGAGCCATTTCGGGGTGTTGATTCCAAATAGGAATTCTTGGAACTCGCTCGATGTTCTAAAAATAAAATTATACACATCAAGTTTTTGTGACTCAGAAGCTCAGATCAGCCTTGAGTTCGCTAGAGGGATTTCACTGCCCTCGAGAGAGCGTGATTATTCCAAACAGGGAATCCGCTTGCTTGGAACTCGCTAGATCGATTTATCAATAGTTTTAGGTGACCGACATATCAGGTTTTTGTGCGTTTCTACATGCCTATTGTAACAGTCTTTTTTTCTTGAATCCACTACTTTCGCTTTCGTTTAACTTCAAGGGGAAAAAACTTTTGTATCAGCATATTCTTAGAATTTGAAAGTTGATATAAGATATCCTTCACCATGAAACTCGGGCTTCTCAGGCTAAGCCTCAAACATGGCAGAGAGTAGGGATGTCAATCGTCACAAATTCGTCGCTTTTATGGATTAATTTCTTGTTAAAGATTTTAAGAAACCGAAGTAAAATAGATGATGATGACTGAGTATACTGATCCAATAGACATTAAGCATGTGGAAACTGGATCTTGACACTCGGCAAGGAAGAAAATAGGGTTATCAATAAATAGTAGAATCATGAACAGACATGGTGGATCGAATATTGAATGCAATTGCAAGTTACTGAAAAATTTACCCCACAAAATATGGGAGATGTTAAAGGAGTAGGAGATATTTGGAACAGAGGAAGAACATGTACAATGTTTTAAATCAATTAGTTGACTCTGGTTTGTTTTAAAGTATGTTTTTTCAAGACGTTTCGATCTGGACTCAGATCTTCTTCAGTTGTCGTTACAAGTGAATTCGTTATAATACTATCGCGAGCAGAATTTGAAAATATTGTTTAAGCGCGCGATTGATTTAAAAATTATGAATCCTGGTTGCAAATTCAACATTTTTACTATGTACAATGTTGTTAGCTAAGGATATGATCATAAACTGTTCTTTAGATTTCTAAAGAATAGACGTACTAAAGAAAAATGCTTGGAAATCCGTAAACTTAACTGGCTAAAGTCTCCTGTTAGGACAATTTCCTAAAAATAAAATATTAAGTTTCCTAAGAGATTTTGCGATATTTTAACCGCATTATATAAATAATTTTGCCATTTCATGGCATTGCGGCTCGCGCAGTAATTTTGCTTTTCCTTTCTTTTTAAAATTACTGGTCAAATTATGGTGTAACTTTTAGTAATCTTTTAAAAAAAACTTGCATTTTCCCCCCCGAAATTTTCGTTAACTCTCGAATTGAAGATTGACCTTTTTTCGGTACTGGCGGTTTTACTTTCACCTTACGTGAAATTAAAAATTTCATAATAAAAAGTAAACTTTGCTTTCTAGTATCTAGTACAAAAAGAAATTTGTAGTAAAATAAGTTGTTTCTCATGTATTTAGTTCGGGATTTAGTTGTACACAAAATCACCATGAAAATTGAAAATTTGCAGATGATGAGTGGAAACATTTGTCAACCTCGCCGCTCTCGCCTAAGATATGCACACCAGGTCTACCGAACGATTAGTACACGCAGAACAAGATTATATATACTTTACTTGCATCTATAATAATTAACGTTTTCAGGTGTTTCTTTCTCATTGTATACGGCCTTACACAGAGGCTTACACGCAGTTCTTCCCGAATATCAGGTTTCTTTATTTGTTTGACTTTTGGGTGCTCATCCAATAAAGGGGTATTATTGATCATATCTTCAAATAAAAAGAGTTAGATAAAATATTAAATAATGATTGATGAAATAATTTGTATTTTAATTTTTCTTCAGATAAATTAGAATACTAGAACTGTGTATATACAAACCATAATTTTGCCGAATGGAGTCATGTACGACACTTGCCATGACCCTTGGTGATTTGGGGAGTGAAAACAGAAAGGCAAGCCAGAAACTAAAGGACATTCAATATTTTGATGCACAAATCCATGATAATGGCCTAAAAACCAGCGAAGACCAGACCATAGTCCTTAGTAAAGAAATTGAGAATCAAAAACAAGAAGTAACTAACCTTAAGAAAAAATTAGTAGATCTGACGAATGGAATAGAAGAACTTAAGGGGGAAAAGGAGACGCTGAACAAAACCCTTGATGAAAAGGACTCTAGGCTAGATTCTTTGGAAAAAGCGGTTGAACAAAACAAAATAAACCAGGAGATAGAAATGAAGGAATTTAATGAAAGCCGTGCCAAAAACATCCAAAAATTAGAGGACGAGATTGACGAAGCGGAGAATAGCTTTAAGAAAAAAATAACAGAAATCAATGAAGTAAATAGGCGACTCCATCAGGACGTAAGAACTATGAAAACCAAAAATGATGTTATGAAAAATGCGTTAACATTGAAGGAATGTGAAGAAATTGTCGAGTTTTTGGATAAAAATTATTGCCAGTCTTATATTGGGAAAGTGTGTTTGAACCTACAGGCCAACATGTACCACATTGTGCTGCCCAACCAGTTTGCTGAAGATTGTCCTTACAAAATAAAGGACATCGAAGAGGATATTGAGGATGAAGACTTGCTCAATGACGAAGAAAGACAAGAAGCGTCGAAAAGGTGGGAGGATTTGAAGGAGAAGCTTCGTTGGAATCCTTCTATAGAGAGAACTCTAAAAATGTTACAGAAAGAGGGAAACCCAATGGACCACCCAGATTTGACCGTTGAAGAAGCAAAGAGAGTTGTCGAAGAGCTCAATAAACAAGGTAGATTAAGAGGGAGAACTTCATACGAAAAAGTCCAAAAATTAATCGAGATGTGGAATGTGTCTGTCACTTTGGTTCAATCTTTGCCATGAATTATGTACTGTTTATAAACGAACATGCAGGGACGTCAGTATCAGGTCTTAACTCACAAGGCGTACGTAGTTTTAACGACCTGATAAAACACGATCTGCGAGTTTATTGAACAGCTGCAAAAACTCAGGAATAATTCACAAACCTTTGATCGAATTGATCATTCGAATCAAGAGATACGGCCGGGTGCAATATCACTTATATCTTTAAAAAAGAAGACAATAATTTAATGAATTTTCCCGACAAAATTCAACTTTCAAATATTTATTTACAGTGCGAACCAGAAGCTGAATATGTCCAATCAAGGAAAAACGGAACGAAATGTTTAAGGTATATACGATTTCCAGGTTTGTTGCTCCATCTCTGCGTACGAAATAACTAATAAATTACAATGGAGTAATTTGGATTTTTTTTCTATTGTTTTTCGTGTTAACCATGATTTTTATTTGCAATATTAGGATAAATTGAATTAAATTAGAGCAGGTCTGTTTTACTTAATTTGAAACGTGCATTCCATTTAACTTAAGTGAAATGAAAATGGTGAATATGCTGGCTTATTCCTCAACAGCCCATTCGACTTAGGAAGACTGATCCGATTCGAAAAAGGTAAAAATATTATTAATAATTAATTAATTAGAAAATTGGCATGGGTTATTACGTCGCTGACGGGATAACATGTACTCCAAACGATAATTAAAAGCAACACTAGCTGAGTGTTTGATCTTTTGGTTCGGACTGGGGAGATGTAGGTGGGTAGGGTGGCCGGTAAGGGCCCTGGCTTAGGGAGGTACTATGGGTGTGTGAATGGAAGTATAAGGGTAGGGGTATATAGGGCAGGGTAGGTATGAAAAGGTATGGGTTGGTGAGTGCAGTTAAGGGTACTGAAGTATGGAAGTAGGGGTGGCAAGGGTAGTGGTTTGGAATTTGCCAAGTTATTTTTACAGTTTTTTATATCTTGTAAATAATCTTGTATAATCTTAGAAAGGCAGTTTTTTGTCTGCTCCACTTTAATTTCTAAGTCTTGTTATCCTACATGTATAATATATAGATTTAGGCACTGCCTAAAAGCGGAGCTCCCATAAATACTATATATAGTGCTAAAAACGTGACAATTGTGTGACGCGGCATAACGCCGGTTACAGCGTGACCACTTCTTTTGGTTTTACCGGAACCCAGAAGGAAAAACTAAAAGAAAAACCATTATTTTAAGCCTTCAAAAGCATTAGAAAACTATTCAATTCGAAGAAAAATAATTATAGAACATATGAATACATGTATAGAACAAAGGATTCTATTCAGCAAATCTTAAGTTATAATTTTTAGGTGGAAAGTGAACTACACTGAAAATTGTCGAAAAATATTATAAGCTTCAGCTTACATTCACTTGAACCTCACATGTAACAAGAGACATATTCATTAATGCAAGATATTAATTTTCTTTGTTGGTAAGTTGGTCTTTGAAAAGTTTTTTCAGATTTATTCTTAACTTTATTATCGAGCGAAATATCTTACAAAATCATAAGCTTATCCATAAAAAAAACAAGCTCATCATTTTTGCGGATGTGTAATAATAATAGCTGGAAAAGGCCGATAAATAGCAAATATTTGGTGTGATATGTATTCCTTTTTCATATTTCATTCAACATTAAAATAAATTATCTATAAAAATGTCAAAATATCCATATGATTATCAAATATGGAATCTTGTTTTGACATCAGAATTACTCGCGTGAGGCTCGCTGGCCGTCAAATATATTTTTTCAAAGAACTAAGTCTTTTTACTAAGTCTTATCCTTTTTTCTTGAAATGGGGTAAAAAACAAAAATTCAAAGCTTCAAATATCGCTTTTTTGGTTCACAAGTATTGAAGAAAAAGATGATAAAAATGTAAAATGTAGTAAAAACGACAAACTATCCAAGTTTTTCTGACAATGTTTGCCGAAGCAACGGTCCTAACTTGGTTTGGCTGGTATTTAACGGTGGTGTTAACTTGTTTTTATTTGTCTGTGTGTTTGTTTGTTTGTGTGTGTGTGTGTATGTGTGTGTGTGTGTGTGTGTGTGTGTGTGTGTGTGTGTGTGTGTGTGTGTGTGTGTGTGTGTGAGGGTGTGTGTGTGTGTGTTTTGCAAAATAATTTCGCAGTACGGCTAACCCGTGTATTTTTTTCTTATTTGCTAACATTTTTTTTGCATATGGTCTAAATTAAATTTCAAGCTTTTTATACAAAATATGCATGCAACAAAACCCTCATCAACCTTCTTTTGAAAAATCTGTATCATAACTGAGCCAGTTCAAAGTTTAAGAATCGTTTTCAGTGCGCATGCGATTTTATCTCGAATTTCTCACCTTCTTTTAATTTTAAAACAAAAGAAGGTGAGAAATTCGGGATAAAATCGCATGCGCACTGAAAATGATTCTTAAAATTTGAACTGGCTTATACTTAAAAGGTTCATTACTTCGCGCTTTATCACAAAATGCGGTGTACATGCTTGTTTGGTGTTGCCTGTGCGGTGCAACATGGAAAGTGTACACTATGGTAGATATTTCCTTTTCAGTGGTGTAGACGACAAACGACTGGTCATAAATCGATATCGCATATTGCGATCTGCATTTAGAACTCTGTTTTACAAGATAAGGTTGGTACATTTCATTTTTCCCCATTAAGCTGCCACGTGACTTTGCACTCCCGTACGCTTTCTAAGTCATACCTGCAGACTCGGCTAGCTCACGTGTTGACTTTGTTCAGAAACCGCAGCCGAGTTACTGGAAAAATCCTTAAAAATCCTTGTGACAGGAGATAGTCAGGACAAATCATCAAACAAACAAAACATTACCTGATGGCCAATGTTGTGCGTGCTGTCTGTCTCAACTCTGTAATAACGCGCGCAAGGAAACAGAAACAGCGTCACCAGCGACTGCCGAAGCAACGTCCTTGGCTTGTCGAGAGTTTCTCCAGCTAGTTTACACATTTTTTGTCAATTTTTTTACGAAATATCAGTTAACATTAATGAATTTACCTTCTATGAAGTGTTTTCTACGGAACTGAAATATTATTCTTGCAGTATAATCTGGTTTTTCTGGTCTACAGGCCACTTTTTTTTCTTACTGAAGTTTAAGTCACGAAACTTCATCGTAAGACTAAGAATCTTCTCTTGCTAAATCTTCTTTAGCAAGTCGCTAAAGTCGAAAAATTGTTTTTGTTCACTTTAAGACAGACATGACTTCGATTAAACATATTTTTCGCTTTGCAAAAATAAGAAAAAATACTTCTTGATTCATCTTTGACTACATTATTGCGATTTTTTTTTGTGTGTGTGCATTTGCGAGTAAGCAAAGCGCGCGGGAACCCTGTGCATATTGGTACACGCCCGGACGTCGTATGGACAATACAATGACGTAATCAAGCCATGAAAAATCAACTCGATGGGTTACCATTTATTCTTAAGCCCGGGGGGGGGGGGGTACTCCCCTATATTTGCTATACGGGTATGTGCCGCCCGATAGGGTATGGTTTTTTGGCTTTTAGGGCTGGGGTAGGGTATCATTTTTTTCAATTTGTCTGGGGAAGGGTAAGGTTTTTGTTTGGGATAGGGTATCTTTTTGACATTTTTTCTGGGATAGGGTTATGTTTTAGTTGTTTTAGCCTGGTAGGCTACGTTTTCTGCCGACACAAAAAAAAACCGATTTAAATTCAATTAAACAATTGCCAAATAGTTATTAAAATCTATTGAATAACCGTTTTTGCATGTCAACAAAATGTAATAAGACCGACATGTAGTTAACACTACTGTTTGTTTAGTCTGGGGTAGGGTATATGAAATCAAAATTCTAGGTCTGGGATAGGGTCAGGGTTTTGAGGACCTGGCAGTACACCCCCACCCAAGTTGGGGTGGTAGTACCCCCCCCCCCCCCCCGGGTTCTTAAGTATGGTGCTCTGCTCTTACTGTTGATTCTTCATTCATAGCAATAAAAATGAACTATCCCTTGACAAGATTGTGACAGCTAAGGTACTATCCATTGAAGCTATGCCGCTTCAGCTGCTGTAATCAAATTCAAAACAAGAATGCCGGGGCGAAGTGAGAAAAAAGCGACTGCGAATGTACAAGCACGTGCGATACGGGGTGCATTGATGCGTAATGCGACCGAAAGTCCGGTCTTATTTCCGGTAACATTTGGCCTATCCCCTCCCCACTACGTGTATGTTTTGTATTTTTCGCCGAATATTTTTCTTGATTTTTGGCTGTATTGAATTTCCGCGCAAAACCACGGCTTGCTTTTCGAATTTCAAAAAATTATTTCTCGGCATCGTGTGGACAAAAAAATATCTCTAAAGCTTCAAATTAAAGGAAATTTATTGGATTTCTAGGGCTAAATTTTCCGATACGTTTGTTGTTGTGGGGATATGGAGCTGAAAGTAAGGGTCGGTGTAAAAATTTGGAGGCGCTGTTTCATACCTTCCCATAATATATACAAGGGAGAGCGAAGCAAATTTTCAAACCGCTCAAAACCCCTCAAAAACACAACTTCATGCCAATATTTCATCACCAAAGTGTTCCTCAACTACCAAACAACATTTGTAGAGACTTTATTCAAAAGCATTAAATAATTTAAGTCTTTCTGAAAGCATATTTTCATATGAAATTTAGTTAATCACTGATCAGTTTTTTATTTTTTATTTATTTTTTAGAAAATACCATTATTCGGGATTTGAATGAAATGAACCAATCTCTGATTTTGGCAACATAACAAATAGTATTTGCTTAATTATTTCGTATACATATAAACATGTTTACATGGTTTTACATATACTTCCATTTATTTGATTCCTAGACATATTTGAAATAATATAAACGTATTTTGGATTATCTCTCAAATATAGGTTTTAATCGATTTATTTAATCAACTTAGAATCAAATATAAAGTGGTTTTCAAAAACCCATCAATATTCCATAGCGTTTCGCGTATCTCGCTCTAAGTTTCTCGTTTTCATTCCTACATTGTATCTACGTTCAATTGTTTCATGTAATAGATCAAAAACGAGTGCGAGTGTTTGATCTGACTTCTCAGTCTCATTATAATTCATTTGTTTCTGAATCTCTGGAGGAAAACTTCTCAAGCTCATTAATAATTCATTATCTCAGGGACCAATTAGAACTTTGTATTTCAGTGACGTGCATAGGTCTTAATCTATTCTATAATATATAACATCAACCCAAAATTGTCAACGAATTCATTGTTAGTTTAGTTGGTAATACACTAGAATATCAAGGCAGAGGTTCCCGGTTCGAGTCCCAGGACGTCCAAGATAAAATTTAACATAAAAATAAAATGTTAGATAAAAAGGTAAGACAGGTGAAAAAAAAGAGAGAGTGAAATCAATGAGAATTGCTTTTATGCTAATTTATACAGTGTCTTGATCAGTGTCTTGATCAGTGTTTGATCGGTGTATCAAGACCTATGCACGTGACTGAAATACAAAGTTCTAATTGGTCCCTGACATCATGAATTATTAATGAGTTTGAGAAGGATTCTTGAAGGCCACTCTATTTATTGGGAATGGATGTCAATTGGGACGTGAGTCCTGTTTCCTTTTCCAGTCACAACATTTCTTTCTTTCTTTCTATGATTTATGATTTGTAACATTTATATGCTTATTCATAACAATTGTGACAAATAAACTAAACTAAACTAAACTAAACTCACTGAAGCTAATGACGTCACAACCCACTAATTCTACGCTTGGGCTACCTGTGATTAGCAACACTGTTAAAACTTAGAATCAACTAGACGCTCTTGGAGCGTTCACTGGGTTGCCTGTGCGAGAGCTCGCCCACTCACCAATCCTATATACTCTATTATTTCTTACCAAAGTGTTCCTTTTGGGTTCAAAGTCCTCCTTTATTTAAAACATTTTAAATTCTAGTAAGGCATTAGTGTTGCTTTACTGACTTGTCAACGCATATTATATTTCTACTTGACCTACTAGAGTACCTTTCAAGACTAGCTGATGAAATAAACATATCTATTTCAGTATCGAAACTGTTCGCTGCAAAACAAACGTTTTTTCAATGTAAATACTCTTAGCCAAAATGTGTTTAACTGGTCATTTGTTTTTCCCTCAGTTTTTGTTTTCTGTATTTTCATAAATGGAAATATTCAACAAGGAGTCTTGGCAGTTCGCTTTCTTGTAGATCACTATCAGCTCGTCTGACTTCTACAAGTTCTTGGAGTCAGCTTTCATCAAAGCTTTGTTTGTCACTCGTTTTGTAGTTTGTCTCTCGTTCTGTAGTTTGTCTCAGTATATTTTTTTGTATCTGAGATCTAGTAAGATCTAGTTTGATCATAGCTAGGTAGTTTATAGATTCTCTTAGTCTATTTTGACTAGTTTGTCTAGTTCTACGATTCTCATACCGTAGTTTGCTCATAGATTCTCAAAGATAGCTCATAGATTCTCAGACTTCTCTCTTTGGGTATGTGGACCAACCCGTTCCAAAATCGCTCAATAACATCTTTTAGTGTGTGTCTACCATGTACGTCGTGTGTGTTTGTAAGTAGTTTAAGCGTAGCGTTAAAAAACCTAAAGACAATAGTACGCAACATGCCTACAGACAACCTAGTACTTCACGAACCCTGAACGAATTGAATGAATTAATGGTGACACAACACTAAAAACTATAAATACATCGTCCTCGATGTCGTGTGGCAACTTCATTGGACATTGGACATTGTTTACAAGTTCTCGACCAATCATGACGTGTGAAATTATGGTCTACCTGACGCCCGAAAAACGGATCTCATTTTAAGACTGGTTTGCTACCATAGCAACCCAGTAATGAGTTTTGTGTAGAGACAAACTAAGTTCTGAATGTATGAAAGATGTTATCTTTTGTCATTTATCATTTCTTAAATGGAGCAAATTTCATATGAGTGTGAAAAGTCACAACAACAGGCATGGTTACGGCATGGTATGATAATGGCACCAAACGTTTAATGTTTTTATACACGGCACAGCATTGACATGGCCACGACCCGGCAAGGTGCAGTCAATGCCATAAGATTATCATAGTCATATGTAAACTGCTCGATATAAATTATACATGTGTGTATCACTGATTTCATGCTCTACTCTTTTCTCAGTTTGATGCAATCAAGCAGTACATTGAAGGTGGCGGCAATGTGCTGGTGTTAATGGGAGAAGGTGGAGAAACAAGATTTGATACAAATATTAACTTCTTGCTGGAAGATTATATATGGAATCATGGTTAATAATGGTTAGGATTCTCATATATCAACTACTGTACAGTAATAGCTTGTGCTACCAGACTATTACAAAACCAAATATTTCTGTAAAGATCTGTACATAGCTGATAGACCAAATCGGCTAATATAACCCATTGTTGTAGTCCCAATTCAAATCTACTGGGAATAAGATTATTTGTTTATACTATTTCCTCAACAATGATGCACTCAATATATGTATATGATAGACAAAGAAAAGTATTCCCAAAAGATACTTGAATTGACCTGAATTTTGCACAACATTGGGTTAGCCAATTTAGTCTATTTGGTCTAATTAAGTCCATTTGTGTATTTTTTTTCAGACTCAGTTGTAAGAACTGTCTACTATAAGTATTTCCATCCCAAAGAGGCACTTGTATCAAATGGAGTTTTAAACAGGTTTGTTTAGTCTGTGTTTTATCCTCCTTCGTTCATCCCTTTCTCTTCCTTTTCCCTCCCTCCCTTCTTTTCATTCTTTTTCTTCTTCATTCCTTCTCCTTTGTCATAATCTTCCTCCCTGACATTCTATCTTATTACTTAATTAATGCTTATTTTGCAATGTTGTTTGTTTATTTTAATCAGAGAAATAAACAGAGCCGCTGGTAAATATGTTCCAGGATCATCAGACGCGGATTCATCTGAATTTGGAAAGTAAGTCATTGCTATATATTGTACAGTAGAGGGCTCCAAAAGCTGTGGAATACTCCAGTTTCACATTCGATGGAAACCGCTGTTTTTGAAGACCACAGACTCATTTGTACAGGCTTAGCCTCGTTTATAAGTCATCTATTCAAAGGCACCATTAAAAGTCCGTGGGATTGGTATTATTCAACTTGCACATTCTTTACATTACAGTTGGCTGTTGTTAATGATTTGCATAAGTCAACCGTAATGTAAAGAATGTGTAAGTTGAACAATACCAATGTTTTGAAATCCCACGGACTTTTAATGATGTCGTTGAATAGCTGACTTATAAGCGAGGCTAAGCCTGTACAAATGAGTCTGTGGTCTTCAAAAACAGCGGTTTCCATCGAATGTGAAACTGGAGTATTAGTATATAAAGTTTATATAACCCTGTCATTATTATTCCATTATTGTGTTTTAGATCTGTGTCATTTGTCTACCCTTATGGTGCAACATTAAATGTCGTCAAGCCTGCTGTTGCTGTTTTGTCTACTGGAAGTGTATCTTTTCCACTGAACAGACCTATCTGTGGATTCCATTCTTCAAAGGTTGGAGAGTAAAATGCTACACTTAAACTAGAAAAAAAATTATTCATTATATTAAGTGTAATGACTTCAATACAACCCCCCCCCCCTCCCACACATACATACACACACACACACACACACACACACACACACACACACACACACACACACACACACACACACACACACTCTCTCATCTTATTTTTGGGTTTGGTTCCTTTTGGGCCAACAATTTGTCCGCTTGATTCATCCACCTTTTCCCTCTCACAACAACACTCATTGGCAGGAGCAGCTCCTGTAAAGTGACATGTATTAGAGTCAAACAGCATTGAACATAATCTAGGGGTTTTTTCTGCTGATACACTCTATTTGTTTGGTCTAGATAAATGGAATGTTGCTATGAATGTCTTATATTTCATCCCTATTTCTTGTAGTATTCAAGAGGTACACATGTTTAGTGACCAGTATCTTGACAAAGAAGAAAATGCAAAAGTCCAGGTTGGCCACTTAGAATGTATTTAAATGTACATACTTCTGTAGACCCCTTTCACGTGACGTCAAACCAGCTCAATTTGGAGAAAAAAACAAAAGAATTTCAATCTCCTGAGAATTGGAAGCAATTGCATGTTTTGTCCTCCAAATTGAGCTGCATTCCGACAGGCTGCAAGAGGTCTATACGATGGGTTTTTACTCCAAAAGGGATGGCTTTTGTACTGTACCTTACTGCAGTCCAACTGCATGTTCCTTTGACTGCATTACTCTAACATTACTGCAATGTGCAGTGGAGTACTCTAACCTCCTGGGACCAGGGAAAAGGTTTGAAATAGGGTTCAAGATATCCAGAGTAGAATATGTACTCTGACACTAGTCCACAGGACACAGCTTCAAGTTTAATGTAGAAGTAATAATGGTAATTAAATGTAAAGTTTGAGATATCTGGGGTTTAAGATAAGATGGGTTTTAACATGACTTCACTGCATTGTATTGTGGTTCCCCTCAAATAATGAATTTGCAACTTTCTCAAGCAGAGGTTTTGCACTGCATCATGTACATGTGCTGGCGGCCATGTTTGAAGGCAGAACAATAAAATCCCTTTACTCTCAGGAATTAAATTTTTTTGTTGATTAAAGTATTATTCCTGCCATCTAACATGGGTGCCATGGCTGTGATGGTGCAAAACCTCTAATATTGACTTGTATTTTCTTGATGATTGTTGTTTGTCTTCAGGATGTAGTGTTCCAGTGGTTAACTACGAATGATCTACAACTGAACAGCATTGATGCTGAAGATCCTGAAGTAAGGCCTTAGATGGAGTTTGTAACAATACACTTAATCCAATAGCCAATGTGCATGAGCTCGAAATTCTAGCACAAAGCATGATGGGAAAGTGAGTTCTTACGCTTTCTTGGCTCCTCTAAAAATTCATCTGACAATTTTTCCTTTGATATTTTCTATGGAAATAAAAGGATTTCAGCAGAAGAAAATAACAGAGTATTTTTTTTCTAATAGTTCCTTTGATTTCCCTGTTCCATTTTTAAAAACTCACTTTCCCAGAGTGTTTTATTGTGAGCTTTGATGCACATTGCCTATACTAACACTGTCTTTCTTTCCAGAGTAATTGGATTTAATTAAGTCTGAACTATAATAATGATAAACTTGGACTTGATTTCCAAATATACTATGGATCTCAGTTGAGTTTGGCATGACAGAATTTTTAATTTGTCATAAAAGTTCAAAGTCTAGCTCCCAATGTTTCTAAGGGCAATGGCCATGATAGATCGTGAGAATGATTGCAGCTTAATTCTGATTGGATGAATTTGTCTGAGCTGAAATATTAATAAGCTGAGTGAAACCAATTCAGCTAATCAGAAGTGATCATTCTCATTCTCAGAAGTGATCATTCTCTATCATGGCAGATCTTTGCCCTTAAAAACATTGCAACATAGATGTTAAAACTTTATGACAAAACTTCTGTTGCTCCATAATCAACTGAGAACTGTAATACTTCTGTCAGTAGTCTTCCCACAATACCTTATGATCCAAGTGTGAGGTCGAGGTCAGGGTAAAATTTGCTTCATTTCAATTAATACATTTTATGCAAATTTTACCCTGACGTAGGCCTCAACCTCATGCTTGGATCATAAGGGATTGTGGGAAGACTACAGAAAGAAGCATTGATTGAATAAGACGACAATTTTACTGTGAATTACAGTCACATTGACTCAGTGATATATATTCAATCTTTTCCTTAGGTCTCTGACTACCACTATATCCCAGATACTTCAAATCTTGCTGAACGACTCAGAATTTGCTTACAAGAAGGAGATGAGGTAAAATCTGTTGACTAATTAAATCTTATGTACTATTCATTCATTTATTTATTTATTTATTTATTTTATTTTTAGTCTCAAATACACTTTAATTTAAGTTTGATCAATAAATTCACAACAAATAGACCTTTCCCGAATTCGCTTGGTTGATCACGAAACAGTGGTTCCAAGTTGAGACTAAACTTGATTCTTTTATTTGTCAAGGCCAACCTCAACTTGAAACCATTATTTTGTGATCATCCAAGTGAATTCAGGAAAGGTCTATTGAAATTGATGAGAGACTTTTTGAAGAAGTGGAGGGAAATGTGGGAAGGGGTTTAATCATCATTCTAAACTCCTGTAGGACACGTACTACATGTACAGTGACATTATTGTATTTTGCGGTTTTTAGTAAGTTTCTGATTTAATGTTGCTTCCATATTGCCATCATCATTTTTAAAAGTGCATTCTTTTTCATGATTTCTTTTTTATTCCAGATTCCTCGTGATTTCTCAAAGATGTTTGATAATGAACTGTACAAGCTGGATACCAGTGTAGTACCAGATGTGATTAAGTAAGCAACATAAACATGTATTGTGATCGACAGTTTATTGCTATATATAATAATCATTAATGTGGCTGTGTTTTTCCTTGAAGATCTCTAGAAGAAACCTTAATCTTGATATTCCTTGACTTCTCTAGATCTTTTGAAGAACTGCATGTAAAACATGAACCATTACAACTTATCACCCCACAATTTGAAACACCTCTACCACCACTACAACCAGCAGTAAGTAATGAATCATGGGATAGGTTAGGGGAGGGGAGGGGATTAGAAACACCTCTACCACCACTACAACCAGCAGTAAGTAATGAATCATGGGATAGGTTAGGGGAGGGGAGGGGATTAGAAACACCTCTACCACCACTACAACCAGCAGTAAGTAATGAATCATGGGATAGGTTAGGGGAGGGGAGGGGGTACTAGAAACACCTCTACCACCATTACAACCAGCAGTAAGTAATGAATCATGGGATAGGTTAGGGGAGGGGAGGGTGTACTAAAAACACCTCTACCACCACTACAACCAGCAGTATGTGATGAATCATGGGATAGGTTAGGGGAGGGGAGGGGGTACTAGAAACACCTCTACCACCACTACAACCAGCAGTAAGTAGTGAATCATGGGATAGGTTAGGGGAGGGGAGGGGATTAGAAACAACTCTACCACCACTACAACCAGCAGTAAGTAATGAATCATGGTATAGGTTAGGGGAGGGGAGGGGTACTAGAAACACCTCTACCACCACTACAACCAGCAGTAAGTAATGAATCATGGGATAGGTTAGGGGAGGGGAGGGGGTACTACAGTAGAAACACCTCTACCACCACTACAATTAGCAGTAAGTAATGAATCATGGGATAGGTTAGGGGAGGGGGTCTTAGATACACCTCTATTAAGTAGATCAACATGTACCAATAGAGCAGTTTTCGTATAAGTGGGAAAAGACACGGTAAATTCGTAGTCGTACTCTGGCTGTACCGTAACTATGCGTTGTGATTGGATGAATTACTGGAATGGGATAGGAAGCCTTTCCAATGTTGCGGCATGTCAAACCATGTACATGCTGTAAGTCAGTAACATATATTTCCCACTCATATGAAAACATCACATTGTTCATCATCCTTGCCATTGTTTCCAGGTGTTTCCTCCTGCCTTTAGAGAACTACCAGCACCTGCTCTAGACCTGTTTGACTTGGATGAAGCATTTTCTTCAGAGAAAGTCCGATTGGCACAGATAACCAATAAATGTAAGTCATCAATCATGGCAATGATATCAGTAACTTGTTAACACTTCGTAATAAAAAAGAGTAAAAAAAAACGCTTTCTTGTGGCAATATTTTGAAGGTAATTTCAGACTTCGTTGCCAAAGGATTGGAATTTTAGTGCTGCATGTTTCATGGCAATCGGCCTTAATTGCACAAGCAATGCCCGCAAACGTCCTTAATTGTGAAATTGTGGCTCCATTCACCTGCTTGCGTAAAATTCTTTCTGTTATAAAATCAATATAAAGAAATGATACTTATTCGTTTGTCTCACGATTGAGGGTCATTTGTAAAGGACCGCGACGTTTCGACTGAAAGCTGCTAGTCTTCATCAGGCGCCTGATGAAGACTAACAGCTTGATGAAGACAAATGACCCTCAATCGTGAGACAAACGAATAAGTATCATTTCTTTATTACATTTCCACGATGAATAATATTTTTCATTCTGTTAATCAATATTTCTATTCCTTTCCCACTCAGGTACAGAGGATGATCTCGAGTATTACGTACGAGAGTTTGGGGATATTCTAGGGGTTACCCATAAACTCCCAGTTGATAATCGTGACGCCAAGCACATACTCGACCATATCTTCCATCAGGTGGTGGAATTTAAGAAATTAAACCAGGTAAGTTCTACTTCTAGATAGAAGATAGATTTTTTTTTTGTTCGATAACAACAGTAAATAAAAGAGCATATTAAATTAAATTCAAAAATATTTTAATGCTCAAAAGAAGAAGAATAGCCAATGTGCAGGAGCTCAGATTTCATGCACAACGCATGAAGGGAATTAAACTGACTTCTTACGCTTTTTTGGCTCCTCTAAAAATTCATCTGGCAATTTTTCCTTCGACATTTTAACAGTATTTTTTTTTAACAGGGTAATTTTTTTCTCATAGTTCCTTATGTTTGATTTCCCTGTTCCATTTTTACTCAGTTTTCCTAAGTGCTTTGTGAGCGTTGATGCACATAGCCTATTCTTTTGTTTTACCCCCAAGATTGGGAATTTGTGAATGGGATCTATAAGAAAACATTCCCAAGGAAATGAAATATCAAAAGACCATGTTGATGAAGTAATTATCTCTGATGTGCACATTTTTTTATTTTTCATTTTAGGAGGCTGATGATACAACAGGATTGACCAACTAGATCTAGTTTTATCTTAATTAACTTCACTGTATAAATAACACTAATCTAACGTAGCCTCCCCCTTCATATTAGTCTCCTTTGCAGCCGTTTTTAGTGTCGGTCTCAAAATCCCTCCGCATTAACGGCTGCTTACTGCAGCCAGACATTCCATTCCAACGGCTTAGCCAATCACGGCTCTAGTTCTAAAATCGAGAACTGAAGCGCGCCAGATAAAAAACAAAAGGAATTTCATTCATTGTTTTGAATGTTAGAGTAAAGCCGCCGGCTCATTGTTTATTATATTTGGCGAGAAATCAACAGGGCGGCCTGTCACGGACCTGTCTTCTGATTGGCTTAAATCAAACAATTGGAATGGAATGTCTGGCTGCAGTAAGCAGCCGTTAGTGGGGAGGGATTTTGAGACCGACACTAAGAACGACTGCAAAGGAGACTACCTTCATATTGAACCCACTAGATATTGATATTATTTATTAGATTGAAGCAGCAAGTTTCATTCAATTTATATTCTGTACATTGATCCATTTATTATTTTAGAGTAGGTTTTGTTTGATTGTGACAAACGAGGGTTAGGAGCGTGACCGTTGTAATACAACATTCTGATTGTAATCACTCGCGCTGTGATTGGTTCGCCGCGTTGCTTAATACCGTGACTGTGCCTCTCGCTGTAAGTTTTTGCTGTCACGCAATACGTTTATGATATAGGACACTTGAAAGGGTGAATGGGGATTTTGCACACCTTGTGTGACATTTCAAATATTGCTTCTCTGGTCCCGAAAATATTATATCTGGAAAGAGCATCCTAAAATTAGTAAATTTTGAAATTTTGAGGGAAATCAAATAAATACGAACGAATTTATGAATTTTTAAAGATGACCTTTTCTATAAAGAAATGTATGGAAAATTGTCTTGGCGGGCAAGCTGTTGCCCACCACATACATTTTCTTATAAAAAAGGTCACTTTTAAAAATTCATAACTTCATTCGTATTTAGTTGATTTCCCTCAAAATTTCAAAATTTACTAATTTTAGGATGCTCTTTCCAGATATAATATTTTCGGGACCAGAGAAGCAATATTTGAAATGTCACGCAAGGTGTGCAAAATCCCCATTACGAAAGAATGCACTACAAATATGGAGTTACAGATATAATGGCTCTACAACTGACAATGGCTTTAAAGAGATTGGGAGAGCAATGGGGAAAGTTGGCATAATATCTTTACAGTGCTTTAGTTTCAAGTTTATTATTACAAAAAAAGTTATTACATGAAAAGAATATACAACTGACCTGCTTTTAAATTTAGTAAACATGAAGAATCGTCAATACCATTTCTTCTTCCTTAAACTAAATAACGTTGAGGAGATAAAGCAGATAAATTACGTAGTGTTTGAACGTGTTTCTTTTGAGAATTAAAAGAATAAAAATCAATTTAAAAAAATGCAGTCATTGCAGGGTGAAAGCCAAAATGCTTATCATAATGCTTAGCAGTGCTCGAAGAAATAGGATAAAATAAGCTTTTCGTGTTTAAAATTACTGTATAAAAATATGTTGTATAGATAATATATTAGGAATATCGAACGGTGCGCATGTCTATATACTGTGATATTAAGTAGTAGAGCTAGTCCCTTTCCCCTCCTCCCTCCCCCTGAGAGCCTATTCACAGGCTAACGTAGAGCAAGAGAGAAGTACTAGAGGCGTAGCCAACTGTTTCTTTGACTTCTCGAGTGCTATATAAAATCTAAATCACAGTACAGGCGGCACAAGTGGACGTTTTATATTGCTTTCCTAAAATAAACAAAACGATTAAGCTGAGCGTTTTTCTATCTTCTGATATAAGCATGGTTCGAACGTTTCCACTAATCAGAGTGCGTATATTCTATGAATTGGAAACAAAAAGTCACAAAATTGAAATATCTTTTGATAGGAAAAAGCATGGTCATTATATCGGTGAATGTTGCTCGTATTACCACCCTGCGCGCAACATATTTTCTTTGTTGCAGAGACTATTTCTAAAATAAGAAATGTGTACTGAGAATATTCATTTGTTCCAGTAAAGGTCTGTGGAATTCAAAGTGTTTAAATTGTTGAAGTTCAGTGTGCATTCTTTACTTTACTGTTGGTATTTGTGAATATTTTGATGCTGAAATGAAGCTAACCCAAAAGATAGTTTTTTGTTCCAAACTGAATGTACACCCGGCGGATTACAGGGACTTTGAAGATACCCATAAACTGATTAATATCTGGGCATCCTGAAATGAAGGTTTGACGCTCAATTTTCCTTGTATTCTTAACTCCTCAGCAGCACTTTTTGCTCCTTCTTCGCTAAGATCTTTGGGATGGGCCGCTAGGTTTCTCTCATGTTGTAGTCTCTTAATCGCTTCTATCAAACGTTTGTTCTTTTTCCATTTTACTTCACTCTGCAACTCTTTCCATTTCACTTGTGCATCTATTTGCTCTTCTTCACTGAGTATTTCGTTATCACAGATATCTTCTATAATGTTCTTAACTTTATAAGCACGATGTTCAACGTGACAGTGTTTGGGCATGACATGTCGATACCAGTTTGTTTGTAAGTCTGAACAGATTTGCCCAAGGTACAATATGTGTTTATTTTCTTCTGAACAGTAACTCACATACTTTTTATAGTTACACAGATCATTTTCCATTTTCAAATGCTTTGCTTTAAGTTTTTCTACTTCATGCTCAAGCAAATCATTTGATTCACTGATTTCATTCATTTCCCTTGAATGAATCTTCTGTTCTTGTTCGATCTTGACAATAGTTTTATACCTCAAATCTTTAAATTCCTCTTCATGCTTAGCAGTAATGTCTTTCATTCTATTCTTATGGTTAAGTTCGTTTTCTTTCATTTCTTTTTCCAACAAAAGCATACGATTATCCCTTTCTTCGATCTTTTTCTTTAACTCTTGTATTTCAGATTTGAGTTCAATTATTTTTCGCTGGAGGTGTACTATGTCATTGTTTAATTCTTCTATTTGCTGATTATTTTGTTCTAGTTCCTTTATTTCATTTTTATACGTTCTAATTTGTTTTTCAAACGTTTTGATTCTTTTCTCTTTTGTCTCTAAGTTTCCTTGCAGTTGCACTTGTTTCTGTAGGTAAGATCTTTCCTTTTGTAATTCATCCTTTTTTCGCTTGAGATCTTCTAGCTGTTCTAGGCTGTCTTTTTTATTCTGATCGCTACGATGTATTTTCCTTTCGAGTGCTGTTACCTTTGTATCCAACTCTCTAAGTTCTTCATCCAATTCCCTTATTTTGTTTATAAGGTGTTGCTCCGGCATGTTTAGTTTGTCAAGTCTTTTTGAAATTCTTCATTATCTGCTAAAAGCAAAAAAAAAACAACAAAACACGTGGTGTGGTCCCCTCTGACTTGTTTACGAATAAGCAATCATCTGAAGATATTTCAAAAAGGAATGCTGCAAAAGAAAAAGAAGCGCATCGTGAGTACAGTCCGTCCAATGCAGTGCAAATATGACCCCATAAAGTTAGGAATTTCCTTGGAAGAATTCTATTGAAAAAACTGTAAATTTTATGATGAAACAACTTTACATTTTCCTCTGAATATTTCAGCTTGAATTTGTTTACTCTCTTGATAAGGGTTTAACAAAAAACATTCTATTTTGATTTTAGCGTGCAGGTCAGAAATAACGCAGAAAGCGCGGTTATAAGGAACGTGCACGCTGAATTCAAAGGCTTGAAAGCTGGTGACGTACTAAAAAATAGTAATGGAGTTTACAAACTTTGGGGGAACTCACTATACATTTTCAGTTGCAAGAGTTCCCAGATTTATCTTCTTTTCATGACAGGATATTTCAATCAACACACAAGATGCTAATTTTTGGAAAAAAATTATACCAGCCATGGGTTCAATTCATAAGTTGACTGACTGTGGAATCAGTTCTTATTAGTTACGCTGAATTCACTCGAAAACTGCCGACGTTGCACCCATCACAAACTACGAAACTAACTATATGATATGATGGTCGAATATTTGAAATCATGAAGAAGGAAATAGGTTCTTATGATTACGAAAGCAACTCTTGTCTATGAATGCTTTTCTTGTCCTTAGAATGCTAACACTGTCCATCAATCGAAGCCAGGATAGTTTTATAAGCTATACTGTTCGAACCGACCGAAGCTTATCCATTCGCCGATAGAAATTTGCAATAGCAGTTTCGGCGAATTAATGATAATTTATCAATATTATTAATATTAGTAGTATGACAATTATACTACTAGTTCTAAGAATTATACAACGTTTCCGCGAGGAACATTTTCAGTGTTTAGAGCACAAGTTTCGGGCAACTTCGGATACGTGTTAGAAGGCACGATCGAAGCTTACGGCCTCTAGCCTTGTTCTTTCTCGCTTCTCGACCGTCGTACTTGTACGGTCTGCACAATTATTTTCAATTAGCTAGTTCGGAAATTTCATAGAGCGTTTTCAGAGCAAATTCTAGCTGATCAATATATACTTACATTATCTGGGGAAAAATTTGATGACCTTGTGAAATCGTTCGGTACCGTCGCTTCGACAAGACTCATTCGTCATGAGGCATATTTGCATATTGTTATGTCGAAACAAATTGCACAAGATAAAAAACATTTAAAATAAGTTCGTCGAATTCCAATGAAACAGTTTCTACTTCGAAGGCATGAACAATAATTTAGCCAGATAAATCAGATAAATCTTGAGAAATTTTTGCAATAAATCGCGATCGAACGCGGGTGTGGGGAGTTCATACTATAGCTAATTTATTTTTTCCTACAATATTTACTAGATATAAGTTTTTTTAGGATTCACCCGTTTTCTCTTTTATGAGTTTAGTCATCAATTTCAAAATCCTAAAATTAAAGGTCTTATAGGCGCAGTTCAGACGTCGAACTTTTGCCATGTCGAATCTAATTGCCTTTGAGGTTGAGCGCTGTTTTTCCTTAAAATAATAAAAGTACGTAGACCAAACTTAACACATATCGTCTCCTGGCGCTAAGCAAAAGAGCTGATGTCTTATATGCATGGTAGTTATTGTATGGCGTTTTTTTTAGCTACTGGCAATTAGATTTGACGTGGCAAAGTTCGATCGAATTTACAGTGTACATCATCAAGCTAAGACTCGGATACCTCGAAAGTCTACAAAGAAATACAAAATCATAATTTGTCATTTTCATTCGTTAGTGGTAAGTACTGCTAGAAGGCAAATATATGTATAGTTTCCTTTCGTCATTTTCTTTCTTCTTACCTTATTCTAGCAACGAAAACTTCGCCGGAGCAGGACCACTGCCAACTAAGATGATCGTTTTTTAGCGAATAAGCGAATTTTTCTTTCCTTTTCGCTCTTTATATTTTGCATGGCTTGGCCGCATCGGTAAGGTGTATTTTGATTGGCTGTTAAAAATGACAGCTAGGATTCTTGGAATTTAACCTGCCGGGGGTCGCGCGCGGTTACGCGAGAAGTGCATCAATTTTTACTGCGCGTTAACATAATGCTTTCGATTTTATATAGTCGCACTGTATTGAGAAATAACATTTCATGGTGTCTGACATTTGCTCGATTTGATAATTTTTTTGCGCCTCAGGATAGGCATGTTTCCCTTCGACCGCTTTACTATTCCAACTCATTGCTTTTGAATCAAAATAAAGCTTTTCTTATCGTGTTTTATGCTTCGTGTATCTCTCTTCAAACAACGACAACCAGCAGTGGCCCATTCTGGCCCCGCATCGTTTTGTCGCCTAGTTTGGAGTTCAGCGTTGCTGGCAGAAATGGCATTAATTTTTAATCATTTTGGCAAAATTGAAAATGAAAATGGATGGAGAGAACTATAGATTGCACCCACACTAAAGGGTTAACACCTCCGTGCTTAAACTACCTAGTAAACTGAAACTATACGTCATACTGTTGTTTCCCGGGGGATAACACGAATTGACTGAACTGAAGTATTGCTTCTATCAGGTGAATATCATCGTTTCAGGATCCGAGTCAAACTATATTTCTTACTATGTAAGGTAGTTTAGACATTTTTTGACCAGTTTATACCATTAACGCTAGCACAGGTCTGCATGAGGAGTCAATAGCAAAGAAATGAATCGTATTGCATAACTGGTAAGGAAATTAAGGGCTCCTGAACAGCTTCGTTCTTTATTGACCTTTATTTAATGGTAAAAGCAAAAGGTGAAAATGGTAATCTCACCGGACGAAGTTGGTCAACATTTTCTGACAGGTAATGAGTCATGATTCCTGTCATGTTATTTCTATTTATTATGTCTTATAAGGGGGTTATACGTTGCTGCGCAGTTTCAGAGATTCTGTATGTGCATTCCAAACAAACCAATAAACATTCACGGCACGTTAACAACCACCTTATAAGGTCATGCATTGTCTCATCGATCATTACAAGTTATAAAACTGTTTTCGCGTTAAAGCCGAGCTCTAGATCTGCCATTTTCTTCTGATCTCAGCTGTTCCTTCGTTATCTTATGAAACTACACTATTGATTTCCAGGGCTATATTGCCATATTCTTATATATAGCCTTTATTATAATTTGGTATAATAGTCCTTCCCGCGTCGGTTTGGAACACGTCCAAACAAAAGAAGCTTTCCGTGTATCCTCGATTTCAGAGAAAGGGGCTTCGAAGAACTGAAGCCAAAATTCTCAGAAAGTCTGACTGACAAGAATTCAGAGATTCACTTTCTTGAAGTAAGTGTAGATAGATTTTTCATTATTCATTTTGCACTATTTTCTACGAACAACAAATGAAAATGTCCAACGCGGCAGAATCTAACCGTATGCCAAACCAGGTGCTGACTGTGGTAGACTTACTAAAAACATTTTGGATTTTTGCTCCTAAATATTCTCGGGTTATTGCCGAGAAAACAGTCATATGTATCAAAGATTCGTGTGAACAGAATAGAATCGAACACTCAATTGCCATGATCACTAGATACAAGGCGGGTCCAAATCCGCGATGATAACATGAGAAAAGTGGAAACTCAGTAGCTGACCCTAAATATATTGGCTTCTACGTATGTTCTTTGGCCGAGAATACGCGTACGGTTTTCGCCAACCAATTCTAGATGTTTATTAAGAAACTGAGGCTCAAAGGACAGAGTGTGATTTCCTAAACATAACAGGGTCGTGTTGCCAACATGAGAACACACCATTTTATTCAAATATTTTACTGAAGGCCATTTTTGAATATCTACAAATGCTTTTGATATATTTCTAAGCATTTGGCTCTGAAGATTTCTTCGATATCTGTGTAGTTATGCTTACTTGGCTGCTTGGTGTTACCAGTTTCGTGGAAAACGTGTAACAAAGACTGTGGTCTTAGTGGAGCGACATCGCTTTATTATCATGTCTGTACGCGTACGTATTGCATTGTGATTGGCTTGTATAAATCTTGATGATACAAAATTCTTGGAAGTTGAACTTCATCTGCTCGCATATGTCTTGTGATTGGCTGCTAAAATAATCCAACTGATAAACCGAGACAACCTTGACAAACAAAAAATTCTTTGGAATACAAAGTTCAACCTCGAGAGGTCGATGCGAGCGAATAAATTTTGTCCGCGCACGTCGACTACATTTTTTAATTTCCGCATACGTCTGTTCACCGCTTATTCATATTTCTGGCCTCAATCCTTCAGCCTGAAACGAGTTCTGTGTGTAATTTTATAAATCTCAGGATATTCCGGTCGTTTCCCTTGGCTTAAGTTGTTCTAGTCCATTTCTAGAATTTTCTTTGATATGTTTCGCGTTTCTTTTCATCCATTTTTCCTCAAAATCGTTCGCCGCTTAGTTTGCGATTCTCTTCTCTCAGCCTTGCCAGAATTTCAATAATGTTTTTTAAAAGAAAGTGAACAAAAAAAACACACACCAAAGTTTCTAGCAATGTCACAGTTTCATGATAACCGACAAACCAAAAATGCTTGGAAGCAGAACGACCACACAGTGAGATCATGCGCTAGCCTGATAAAAGAGACGTCCTTTCACTCCTCGTCCCCCCCAAAACTATAACGCATGCATGGGTTAAATTAGACTTGGCTCCTTTATCTCTCGTAAATGGACATAGCATAGATTTGTGTACCCATTGCATCCCAACTTTGTTAACATTAAGATATGGTTTTCTGTACAGTTTTGCTAGTTAAGAAAGCTTTTAGTTCATATGCCTTTACAGTCTGTACAGTTGCATGGGCAGTAAACCTGTTTGTTTGTTTTTTTGTTTTTTGCGATCTAAAGTTTGAATGAGTACGTTCACAAAACGTTTTTCATGCATTTAACAATGCCTAACGTTCGAGTTAGGTTCATTTTCGCATTAGATTATTCTATAAGAAAGAATCAAGAGACAAAGAAGAAAGAAACTCGACCTTTTGGTTTGATATTTATGGTTTCGGTCTGGTAATTGTGCAAATGAGGGAACGATACTTCCAAATAGAAATTCTTGGAACTCGCTCGATGTTCTAAAAATAAGATTATACTGTAGAGCATATCAAGTTTTTGTGACTCAGACAGTAAGATCGCTCGAGGGGTTTCATTGCCCTCGAGAGAGCGTCATTATTCCAAATAATTTACTTGCTTAGAACTCGCTCGATACGCCGACGCCATTTTTTAGATTACAAATATCAGCAGGTTTTTGTGTCTTTCTATATGCCTATTATTACCAGTCTCTGGCATGACATGCCGAAAAATTTATATCTCCACACTTTCACTTTCGTTTAACGTCAAGCGGGGGAAAACATTCGTGTCAGCATATTCTTAGAATTTGGAAGTAAGTCGACATCAAATATCCTTGACCAAGCGGAATCTTTCATGGCATTGCGGCTGGCGCAGTAATGGCGGTTAGCCGATTGTGTCTTTGAACCACAATTTTTGCTTTTCCTTTCTTTTTAAAATTACTTGTCAAATTATGGTGTCACTTTTAGTATTCTTTTTAAAAAAAAACTTCTCCCCAAAATTTTCGTTAGCACTCGAATTGAAGATTGAACTTTATTCGGTACTGGCGGTCGTCTTGAATTTCTCGGAAAAAGAACCAGAGGCCTTACATAAAAGGAAAAATTTCATGATAAAAAGTACTGAAACTTTGCTTTCTAGTACAAAAAGAAAGTTGTACTAAAGTAAATTGTTTCTAACAGAAAATGTATTTAGTTTTACACAAAATCACCATGAAACTGACTAAATTTGCAGATGATGAGTGGAAAAATTTGTCAGCATCGCCGCTCTCGCGAAAGATGTGCACACCAGGTCTACCGAACGATTAGTACACGCAAAACAAGGTTATAGCTAGTTTACTTGCATCTATATTAATTAACGTTTCAGGTGTTTCCTTTTCATTGTATACGGCCTTACACAGATTTAATTTTAGACTGTTTTTATCATAAAAATCAATACTCCTTTTCGATCACGGTAAGAGAGGGGCAAAGGCTTGTTAGCTATGGAGCTACGCAGTTCTTCCCGAATATCAGGTTTCTTTATTTGTTTTACTTTTGGGTGCTCATCCAATAAAGGGGTATTATTGATTATATCTTTAAATAAAACGAGTTAGATAAAATAATGATTAATAAAATAATTTGTATTTTAATTTTTCTTCAGATGAATTAGAATACTAGAACTGTGTATATACAAACCATAATTTTGCCGAATGGATTCATGTAAGATACTTGCCATGACCCTTGCTGATTTGTGGAGTGAAACTGACAGAAAGGCAAACCAGAAACTAAAGGACATTCATTCTTTTGATAGACAAATCCATGATAATGGCCTAAAAACCAGCGAAGACCAGACCATAGTCCTTAGTAAAGAAATTGAGAATCAAAAACAAGAAGTAACTAACCTTAAGAAAAAATTAGTAGATCTGACGAATGGAATAGAAGAACTTAAGGGGGAAAAGGAGGCGCTGAGCAAAACCCTTGATGAAAAGGACTCTAGGCTAGATTCTTTGGAAAAAGCGGTTGAACAAAACAAAATAAACCAGGAGATAGAAATGAAGGAATTTAATGAAAGCCGTGCCAAAAACATCCAAAAATTAGAGGACGAGATTGACGAAGCGGGGAATAGCTTTAAGAAAAAAATAACAGAAATCAATGAAGTAAATAGGCGACTCCATCAGGACGTAAGAACTATGAAAACCAAAAATGATGTTATGAAAAATGAGTTAACATTGAAGGAATGCCAGTCTTATATTGGGGAAGTGTGTTTGAACCTACAGGCCAACATGTACCACATTGTGCTGCCCGACCAGTTCGCTGAAGATTGTCCTTACAAAATAAAGGACATCGAAGAGGATATTGACGATGAGGACTTGCTCAGTGACGAAGAAAGCCAAGAAGCTTCGAAAAGGTGGGAGGATTTGAAGGAGAAGCTTCGTTGGAATCCTTCTTTAGAGAGAACTCTAAAAATGTTACAGAAAGAGGGAAACCCAATGGACCACCCAGATTTGACCGTTGAAGAAGCAAAGAGAGTTGTCGACGAGCTCAATAAACAAGGTAGATTAAGAGGGAGAACTTCATACGAAAAAGTCCAAAAATTAATCGAGATGTGGAATGTGTCTGTCACTTTGGTTCCATCGTTGTCATGAATTATGTACTGTTTATAAACGAACATGCAGGGACGTCAGTATCAGGTTTAAAACCACGAGGCGTAGACAAGTAGTTTTAACGACCTGATAAAACACGATCTGCGAGTTTATTGAACAGCTTCAAAAACTCAGGAATAATTCATTGATCTTCGATTATCTATACTTGAATGCAACTTTGTTTGTCCCCATTAGTATATTTTCATATAAAAATACCCAATAAGGTTGAAATCTTTATATAACTGCGAGCTCATCCTGAAAGGTTTATGAATTGTTCATGAGTTTTTGAAATATATGTACTGACCCAGTAATTTAGTATACATGCATTTTTTACCTAATGTAAATAATGGTAAAACTACGTACTATTATCATTTGTCAATCGGTGAATCACGATGCTGTTGCTAATCATTTCAATTGAAACCATGTTAACTGACCAACTGCAGGATGCTCTGCATGGCTTTAGCATTTTTTTATTCTACTACATATCAGCAGTTGTTGCTTTGTAGTTCTCGACAAAGTTTGGCGAGCTGACTGGAGAAAACCATTGATCGTTCGAATCAAGAGACCCGGTCACTTCTATCTTTAAAAAATAAGATAATAATTTCATGAATTTTCCCAACAAAATTCAACTTTCAAATATTTATTCACAGTGCGAACCATAAGCTGAATATGTCCAATGAAGGAAAAACTGAACCAAGTGTTTTAAGGTATATAAGATTTCCAGGTTTGTTGCTCAATCTCTGCGCACGAAATAACTCGATTAAGTACAATGGAGTAATTTGGATTTTGTTCTATTGTTTTTCGTGTTAACGATGATTTTGCAATATTACGACAAATTGACCTTATTCGTCAACAGCCCATTCAGTATAGATAGATGACAGCAAATCCGATTCGAAAAAGGTAAAAATATTAACAATAAGTATTGTATTAGAAAATTGGCATGGCTTAACTTATTACGTCGCTGGCGGGATAACATGTACACCAAACGATAAAGCAACACTAGCCGAGTGTTTGATGTTTTGGTTCGGACTGTGGAGATGTAGGTGGGTTGGGTGGCCGGTAAGGGCCCTGGCTTAGGGAGGTACTATGGGTTGGTGAATGGAAGTATATAGGGCAGGGTAGGTATGGGAAGGTATGGGTTGGTGAGTGTAGTTAAGGGTACTGAAGTAGGGAAGTAGGGATGGCCTGGGTAGTGGTTTGGAATTTGCCATGTTATTTTTACAGTTTTTTTATATCTTGTAAATAATCTTGTATATAATCTTAGAAAGGCAGTTTTTTGTCTGCTCCACTTTAATTTATAAGTCTTGCTATCCTACATATACGATATCTAAACAATATCGATAAAAAAAATTACAATAATATATATATTTATAATAGAGCTGTTAAGTTATGACGTATTTCCGGGTCCAACTGCTCACAAAAACCGATAAAATAAAGTGAAAAATATTCTCAATGATTTGACCTTCACCTGAAAAAATTAGAACTTTGGGCAACGATTTCTGTCATGAAGAAAATATAAGAAAAATCTTTATAGAAGTATTTTTCATTTTGGACCCGGGAATTGTTTTTTCATTCAATTGACGTCACACTTAATGCTCATAACATGACAAATACTGGTAAATACTGTACAATTTTCAATTTTCTACAGCCGTTAATAATTTGATGAGCTAGAATTTATTTTTTCTCTTAATAGATCAACAAAAAATCGTGCTATGCATGAGCCGTTGATCCCACAACGGCTTTGGGGCGGTACATTTTTAAGTAGAGTAAAAGCCGCAGCGTTGTGTAAACAAATTGCTCCCTTGAAATAATAATTTGATTATCGTAGCAGACGAGAGGACGATAGAAAAGGCCTTTCTTGCCTACCCCTCTCTTTTTCCAGTGTTTAAGGCGAATTTGATTAACTTCAAACATACTAGATTCGAATATCAACAAACCGTTCGAGTACGAAGCTTGGCGGCCCTACAATAACGGACAACAGAAGCTAAACAAAAGGTCAAATAGACTGAATGGCGCTTCATTCCAAGTAAAGAACAACTGATAAGTACAATAATATGTAACATTTATTGCAAATTCAAACAATGGCTTTGTCCTAGTGGACTAGTGCCCTTGAAACAGGGTGGCACAGGGGGGGGGGGGGGGTACCCTGTTATAAGATGAAGACCTATATATGGTGGACGAGCCTTCTCTGTTGTGGGTCCTGAACTTTGGAACAAGATCCCAGTAGACATTTAAAGACTAAATAACATTGAAACATTTGAAAAAAGCATCAAAACCTTACTTTTTCGTGATGCATTTGAAAAGTTCTGAAAATAAAAACCATTTTGTACTACATACAGCGCCAATGAACTTCTGGAAATGGCGCTATATAAATATATTATATTATATTATTATATTATCACGAATCACGGAAAATTTTTTCCTAAATTCACGAATCACGAAATACGATTAATGAATAACCTTGATACAAGGATTTAGGGTGTATTACGAATTTTCACGAATCACGGTCTTCAAAATATGCAGATCACGCATCACGGGGGTTCTGAACTTCACGAATCACGGACTTATTTTTTAATTTCACGAATCACGGTCCAAAAATTGGCCAAATCACGCGTCACGCGTAACCCCTGTGCCACCCTGTTGATATAATTATGGCTATCGCAAAATTATTTCCAAAGTTGTATATATACACTTCCTCAGTGAAGTAGATACTTCACTAAACTAACAGAAATTGATAAATTCAAATTTCAGGTTTTCCTTCAAACGTCGAACAGACGCACCAAAAAAACTCGTTTTAAATCATAGCGTGAATCACGAATTCCAGAGGAATTATATTTGCTCTCGATCACCCCCAGAAAATAAAGTCTACATTTTATGTTTGGCTACTTGATTGGTAACGATTGACGACGAGGGGTTTCGAGTCTTTTGGAATTTTTCCTTTCAATCTTTCATTTATTTTTTGCTTGTTTGGCAATGTTTGTTTTCATTTATCATTTAAGAGGTTCATGGGGAATAAAAGGATTGTTTAAAATGATTGAGAGAGTTATGTCGTTTTATATTAGCAAACAGGAACATGCATCATCAAGTTGTTTCATGGTTTAATACTACTACCAAGGTGATTTGCCATGCAGTTACTAGCTTGTTTCTAAAGCATTGCAGTACTCTGACTGATCATGATTGATGCATGCGCAGCAAGAAATGCAAAAACCATTACAAACAATTCAGAATTTCGTAGATACATTAATAATATTAACATCATTCATATGAATGATTTGCAACCCTGGTATTTACAGTGCGACGCTCAAAAGTATGACCATATTTAATGTATTCGCATACTTCTATGCACGGGATTTTGTACTTTAAACCGACACAATTGATGCAAAGCTGTCTGGTTTTACCAAATAAGGCGTGTAAAAGCTCGTTTGGAGCAAAAAGCTCGTGCATAGAAGTATGCGAATACATTAAAAGTGGTCATACTTTTGCGCGTCGCGCTGTAACGGTACGTGGTGTTTACTTGTTTTTATCCCACACCATAGAAAATACAGCCAATCAGAAAGCAGAAAAGCCTCAACACTTGTATTTTCTTTGTATACGCACTCGCTTAAAGGCTCGTGTGTACACTAGAAACTACAAGTGACTTGTGGGATATTCCACGGCATGCCATTCGAAACCATTGTATAACTAGTATGTATTTGTTTTTGTTTGTGCATGTGTGTGCGTCCTTTTTTTAAATTTCGCAGTACGGCTGACCCGTACACATACAGCTATTTCAAAAAAGGTACGTTGGTGAAGGTTTTGTTGCCAGTTTCATACCAAGCCAGAAAAACACAAGCGATCAGCAAAAGTCACAACAATATGGAATTTTCCAAAAGTCATTTTTGTCTCCGTGTTTTCCCGCCATTTATACAAAATTTGCATGCAACAAAACCCTCATCAACCTTTTTTGAAAAATTTGTATCTATAACTGAGCCAGTTCAAAGTTTAAGAATCGTTTTCAGTGCGCATTCGATTTTATCCCGAATTTCTCCCCTTCTCTTAATTAAACAAAAGAAGGTGAGAAATTCGGGATAAAATCGCATGCGCACTGATCATGAAAATAATTCTTAAACTTTGAACTGGCTTATACAGTTCATTACTTCGCGCTTTATCACAAAATGCGGTGCACTGTACATGCTTGTTTGGTGTTGCCTGTGCGGTGCATCATGGAAAGTGTACACTATGGTAGATATTTCCTTTTCAGTGGTGTAGACAACAAACTACTGGTCATAAATCGCATATTGCGATCTGCATTTGGAACTGTTTTACAAGATAAGGTTGGTACATTTCAATTTTCCCCATTAAGCTACCACGCGACTATGTACTCCCGCACGCTTTCTAAGTCATACCTGCAGACTCAGCTAGCTCACATGTTGACTTTCTTCAGAAACCGCAGCCGAGTTACTGGAAAAATCCTTAAAAATCCTTACAAATCCTTGTGACAGGAGATAGTCAGAACAAATGATCAAACAAACAAAACATTACCTGATGGCCAATGTTGTGCGTGCTGTCTGTCTCAACTCTGTAATAACGTGCGCAAGGAAACAGAAACAGCGTCACCAGCGACTCGACATACGCATTGTATTCTTTTTTCGTGCTGCGCAATCTTACACCTTACTGCTAAAGCTTTGTGAGCGCGAAAGAAAATAACGGCAATACTGTCTTCGGATAAAGTTGTTTCAGAAAGATAAAATACCTGATTGGCAACATTACAGCAGTTTTCGTATGATTGTGAAAAGCCTATACAACGAACGTGGTCGCGACAAAAAGTCAGCCTATCAAAAATCTATAGCTAAAAATAGCCCAACTGGGAATTCACATGGCGCGCGCGGTATTGAGAAGTTTCCCTCTCTTATTTATGCATTCTTGATACAATCAAATGGCCGAAACACGGCACGGAGACGGTCACGCCAAGGGGCGGCCCGTGCTGCAAGTTTTTCATAGTCATACGAAAACTGCTCTAAGTACGCCATACCAATCAATCACATTTCGTGACCACTCTCAGTGTCTGGCCTTTACTAATGAATTCTTAATGGGTTGACTGCGGGATGGGAATGGGAGTTTTAAGGGGTTGGGAATTGGTGCAGTGTACCTTGAAGGGGACCTCGTGTTCTATTGTACAGCACCAGCCTGCGGGCAAATCTCAAATCTCAAATAAAAAAAAGAATAAAAAAAAAGGATTGGTAGCACAAGGAAGGACCAAACACCACAGCTAGAGACAACACAACCCCTCTAGGCAAGCATTATGTCTGTCAAGTGTTTTTGTAGTCTTTAATCAAAGACAAACAATTACCAAAAGAACAATAACAAAATGAATAATGATAATACTGATGATGAATAATGATAAATATACATGTAAATGTACTGCATGAGAGTCTCATAATGAAAAATGTTCATAATAAAAAAACTGAAAATGAAATAAATTGCTAGCCTATGGAGTATTAATAGCAAAAAACAATGGACAACAATGTAAAAAGAAAGAAATTGAAAGAAAAATTAGTTGATTTTTTGAAAATCCTCATACATATATACATAACTATGAAAATTACAAACAAATCACATGATTCCGTTTATTTTATGCATAGTTTATGTCCAGATTTCTCAGGTTAAGATGAAAACAAAAGACTCTATCAGCTACAATTTTATGTACAAATATATTCATTATTAATTGAATTTCCAGCAGAATTACTTTCTAGTAAGATTAAATAATTTAATAAATAATTTATCCCATTTTTATGCATGCTTACAGTTGGCTCTATCAGGGATTCTATCCACTAAGAACTCCACTTTGGCAAGGATCACATCAACTTTTCTCTCGAGGCTGTCCATTCTCTGGTCCATAGTCCTGTTAAAATTCATCAAATCTTCTGCACTTCTTGCTTTAGCCAATCGCTTTCTCCACTTTCTTAATCCCGTCAAAAGAAATAGAATCAGAATAGCAATAGCTGCTGGGATAGGTTTGTTAGCAACAAGAGAGCCAATCCACATGCACAAACCAATGAGAAATGCTAGCCGTCGAACACACCAGACTGGGCCAAATATGGAATGAACCAAAAATGAGCTGGATATGAGGAGGAAGAACTTGTTGTAGGATAATCTTGTGAAGGAAATGACACCCATTACAATCCACAGGCCAAAAAGGATAAGAGAAATTAATTTGTGACGACTTGCTGTTACATGTTGGGACAGTAAAGAGTCTATGGAAATATAGAAATTATTATTTTATTATTTAATAAAAGTTTTTTTCTATTTTCAAAAACTGTGTACATGTATTATTACAATACTTTTGAAATTCCCCCTTGATTACAATTAAACCATATCATCAGCAACTGCATCATCATAGTAATTAATAACCATCACCATCATCATTATCCAGTGGCAGATACAAGAATTCTTGGGGTTGGCATTTATTTCAGCTTAACTCATGCAAATACCACAGGAAACCCATAAAAAGCTGTAATATGTATTTAATAAATTATTTTGAAAGCTTCAAGCAAACCGATTGAATTAAGTTTATCTGGATAAACGTTTTCAGTTATGAACACATTTTTACTTCATTTGTGCAAAAGGGAGGGGGTGACTAGTGACCCTCGCTCACCATCCTTGGATCTGCCTCTGAAATATTTTATTGCAATATTTCATTTTTTTGTAAAAAAGCTGTATTTTGTAAATTTCAGCATATTTTGTCATGCCAATAGGGGATGGGAGTGGGGGGGGGGGGGGGGGGGGGTGCTACTCAGCCCCTTCACCAAACCCTGGATTCGCCCCTGTTATATTCATCACAATTTTTATTATCCATCATTATCACTCTCATTACTAACTGGAAAGGGATACATCAACAAAATATATTAATATGAAAATGGTCGTAAATGAATACGAAGTCGGAAAGTTTTCATCTTAGCAGCAAATATAAATTTCATTGATTACTTCAAATTGTATTCACTTCATTCCAATTATAGAGTCAATATTTTTGAATTATCAATTAATTGAAGCTTATAAGCAGATAAACATTAAATCCTTTCTTAAGTTTAATTACAAATAAAAAAAAGGCCCATTAATACATGACAGAATACAGTCTAAAAATGGTATTGCAGTTTACCCTTACCTTCAACGCCAAGTATCTGGTTCAGGCCATCTTCAGTGTACGACATTGCATTTTTGTGAACAGCTTCCAGCACATCCACAATATTTTGACAAAATCGTTTCCCCAAAGGCGATAAAGATTGAGATATCGAGTTGGACATCTTGGAGAGAATTGCTGAAACTCTTGTGACATCTTTCCCTAAGTCTTGTGCACAGTAGTCTCGAGTTTTTATCACGATGTGCGAAAAAATTTGAATCAACTTTGGTAAGAGATTGCTGATAAGACGAAAGACGCCAGCAGGAATCTCTGGAAAATGAAAAGCAGTATACAAGACGGCGAAGACCAGAAAAGAGTAAAAAGCAACTCTTCGGAAACCCATCACTCGAGTTCTTTGAAATTCTTGTTTGTTCAAAGAGGTTACTTCAGAAACGAATGTAAACAGTTCAGTATGGTTTGATGTTCTTGTTTAAACTGTCTTGTTTGCTGTATTAAAGCCAATCCTTTTTTCCACCAAGTGCGAATAAATAATTTTAAAACTTATTTCCCAAAGGAATCAAAACTCCTTAAAAGTTTTTACGGTTCATGAACTCACCGTTCCACTAGAATGAAACGGTGATACTTCCCAACATCTCCTCTACTCCATAACAAGCTTTTTCCTCAAACGTTTCTAATTAATAAAGTCCTACGCAAAATGCTTATTATTTGCCAAAGAAATAGCCACCCGCAATACAAACATAAAAGCTGGAAAAAGTTCAAGTTCGTCCGCCATCTTGACCGCGAAACAATGGAGACCTGGAAACTAATAATTGGTGATACGGAACATGATGGCAGACCCCCGCTGGACCATCGCGGGCGCAGCTGCCCTTTTTTTGTTTTCTTTTATTTTTGACAAAATATGAAGCGTTTGGAATTTAATCATTGACCCAAAATGAATTGAGTTTAGCCCTTTGATTGCTTGGATTTCGAATAAATGTCTATCTCTCTAGTCGTACTAAGACTAGAGTTGGCTGATGAATACGATTCTCCAAATGGCTTCGAGTTCTGTGGTGAGTATTGACTGCCAACTCTCTTCTCTTTTTCATCCTCTTTCGTTCTAAAATATCCTTAGCTGGTGTATTCATTCCCTAAATCAGAGTATCCGTTGTAATATTTATTTTGTTGTCGCTATTTTTTTATTTTTAATTCACAAAATCACCGTTTAAACATTGTGTGTAATTTTTGACAAGCCTTTAAATAGCTGACTCATTGTAACTTTATAAAGTAATGTCTACCCATGTCCAGGATATAGGTGAATATAGGTACGACGTGAGGACGATTTATATTTGATCTCTTATAAGTTTTTCCCTTTAGGTCGAAATAATTCTTTATGTTGCAGAAATTTGATTTTGATTTTTTTGAAAGGAATCACGGCAGCCATATATATTGTGGGACAAAACAATAGAAAATTTCTCCTTGGGGAGATAAAACGTTTTGTTGTACAAAAACATTGCTTTTTGCCTTTAAATATGGCTTCCATACAACCATCTACCCTACTACCCCACTACTTACTCAACAACCTACACATTACCTATACAGCTATCTACATATCCAGCTATCTACCTATGTGTAGTTACACACCTACCAACCTACCTACCTGCCCACCTACCTACCTACCTACCTACCTACCTACCCACCTACCTACCTCCTATCTACAAAACTACCTACTTAAGGGAGAGATCCAGGGTTGGTGAAGTGGGTGATTTGCGCAAATAACTTAAACTATATATAACTGAAAATAATTATCCTGTTAAATTTTAAATCGGTTTACTTGAAGCTCTCATATTTAAATCCCTTCTATTCGAGACACAATTTTTTCATCATTTCTGGGTTTCCTGTGGTACTGGTACAAGGTACCTTGTAACAGTCACCCTCCTTTTACAAATCATGGATCCACCCCTGTTACCTACCTATACCTGCCCACCCACCTACCTATCCACCTACCTACATATGTTACCTTAATCAACAAATTTCAAGCAACCTAATTTTATTACCTTTCAATACCTATATCTAACTGCAGCCTACCCCCCTAACATCTTCTATATGTCTACTAAAATATTTAGAGGTACCTCACCAATGGTCATTTTATTTAATTGCTTTGTAGCTCTAGATTTTAAGATAAAAAAGAAAATGTCATCAGCTGAAACCCAAAAAAATGAAGAAAAATCTCAGAGCAGTTCAGCTGAATCATCTCCAAGATCAACTGAGGAGGAACCTGAAATAAAGGAATCAAAGGCTGTTGATCCTAAAGATATAAAACTTAACCAGGGACACAGAGAACTAGGAGAACTGACTATAGAAACCCTTAAAAGAGGTAAAATTTGTCATGTTTTGGTCTGTGAATGCCAATGCTACAGTCAGGAGGGATTTCAATAAGCTTTTGAATTGTTTTTGAGTCAATTAGGCCAAATTGTTTTGAACAAGTCTTCAAGGACTAGGCAACAAGTACCTCTATTATATGTCTAGGGGACCATCATTGCTCTAAGGATGAAAGACAATTTATTCCTTCTTGGATACAACTGCCCCCCCCCCCCCCCCAAAAAAAAAACCAAAAAGCCCTCAAGGTGTGGGCCTCATGGGCCCCTATATACATCTGGCCCTAAATCCTGACCACTACTGTCCAAGACTTCTTTTGTATGGTTAACATTTTATGAAATGCACTGAAAGGGGAGGGACATGTGGGCTGGGTTTACTTTCCTCTCTGTCAATGAGATTTCAAGTAAGTTTAAAGTTGAGTTATGCAATGAAATCAAAACATCTTTGAACATAGTAGAGCAAAAAGATGTACCATCTTTGGAATCAGATGCAACAAATAATGATGAAGACAAAGATGATACTGATAATGGAGGAGCCAAACCAGATGAATCATCCCAGTGGATGGGTAAAGTTGGATTCTTCTCTGGTAATCCAACGGTAGAGACCGTCAAAGGAATTCTCCACATTTATAAAAATAAGTGAGTAATCCTACTTTATCAAAAATTAATTTTAGATAATTTACAGGGTTGTTGTGGATCAAGGGGAGGGGTGCAATGGTGCAGTTGCCCCTATGTCAAAGATAAAGTAATGAATATAAAATAATGTTTTTACTTTGATTCCAAGGGGTGCACCCCTCTCTGGGTTGACTATGTGCCACTACTGCAGCTTTGAAGATAACCAATACATAATAACTTTGTCTTCCTTGGATGATCTCTGGTTTTTTCTCTCCATGTTTTCTTTTTTTAAGAGGGGGTTCAGTGTTTTTTTTTTTGGTGGGACGCCCTTGCAATGCAGCATCCCTCCCTGAAGAAAACCCTGGATCCACCTCTGATTTAATTGGTTTTTCTTAAGCTGTTATTATAGTTTACAGAGAAAAAATTTGAGTTCTTTCTTTGTCATATTGTATATTGCTTTTGTCATGCTTTTTGGCTTGTATTTGCTACTTAAATCTTCATTCATTCATTTCTTTCTGATTTATTCCATTTCAGTGAGATGACATCACTCACCAAAGGAATTTCCAGAAGTCAGACAATCTGTGTGCTTGCAGTCCCGGCAAAGCTTGCATGTATTGACCTGCTACAGTTTGTGGCTCCCTCAGAGTATGTGTCATCATGTTTTCTCCTTTTTTGATTAATACATATAAAAATGATTTAAAACATAAATATGCCCTGTGAAACAAAGGTAGTTAAGTTCTTCTAGACGGTAGTGGTTGTCATGGCAAACATGTTGTTGGGCACATGAAGTCCTATTCTTTTAGGAAATTAAATCTCAAGCAATAACACTGCATTGTTGATAGCTCTATAAGCTATAGCTCTACCTCTAACAATCCTGTGGACCTTTTTCCATGAATGAATTGGAGTTTGTAAGTGTTTGAATGAAGAATCTGAAATCTGAATCTGTGTTTGATTTTTACTGGCTAGAGGTAGGGAAACTACAGAATGAAACTGCACACATTTGTTCACTTGTTGCATTCAACACATCAAAGCAGATCCAACTAGTTATGGCTAGTAATTTCACATTTCTTCAAATATGATGGTAAAAAATATTTGATTTGATTTATTTTGGATTTGTCATTTTTGTAGAGAGTTCATAGAACACATTAAGATCATCAGAGATGCCACACCAAACCAGTACATGGCTTTAATCAAGTTTAAAAACCAGGTGCAAATAATCAAAATAATTTCCCATAACTTACAGTAAAACAGTAAACAACTACTATTCATAAATCCATCAGCCAAATTCGTAAGAGATCCTTGGATCAAGATTGAGAAACTTTTAAATGTTGATAAAGAACAAGCTAAAAGATCTACACAAGACAGAAAAGCCTTCAATGGACTACTACAACAGAATTTTGTTTCTCTGTAGTAATATGTCCCCACTGATTAACTAATCGTTTTATAGTGGAATAAAACTGATACTGATACTGATACAGTGGTTTTTGCAAATACCAATACTATGTGAGATTATGTCTGCTCTAAACATAAAATTACGTTTTTTGTTGGTAGGAATTAGCAGATGAGTTTTACAACACTTATAATGGCCACCCTTACAATTCGTTTGAAGAAGAGGTGAGTCTTGCTTGCTAAGGATATTTTAGCTCAGTAATGAATAGACTAAGTCAGCATGACTGGATGTAATCTTTAAAAACACGTTTGTGTCATTCCTGTGAGTATTGGGAAGCAAGGGTGGTGTAGCGGTGAGAGTGCTTGCCTCTCACCAAGGTGTCCCGAGTTCGAGCCCCACTGGGCCTGGTGTCGTATGTGAGTAGAGTTGTTTGTTGGTTCTCTCCTGTGCTTCGAGGGTTTTTCCGGGTTCTCCCGTTTTTCCTCCCTCCTCAAAAATCAACTTCTAAATTCCAATTGGAATGCAGTGGAGGAAGAGCCACTATTTTTTATTTTTTGTTTGTTAATTCTCATTTATTGTTTACCAGTTATGCTAAGCCTGAAATTATAGTAGTTTCTATCATGACTGTTACAGTATAGATAATGCACAGCTCACTTTAAAGAAAGTGTTGATTTTTGCAGAGGGAAGGAAACTGGAGAACCCAGAAAAAACCCTTATTTGAAGCACAGGAGAGAACTAACAAGCAGCATATGTACCAAGTCTTGTATCAAATGCACCGCAGTGCAAAGTCATAGCATAAACAGCATACGACATTTACCTGTGATACGAAATGCATGGATATAACTAAAGGAATCTTATTCTCAAGATATGACACATTCCCTCCTTTTTCAGGTCTGTCATCTGGTCTATGTAGCAAAAATAGAAGTCTTGAAGTCCTCACAGGTATATGCTTTCGAAATCATAACAAAGACATTTTTTTGACAATAACTAAGTTCTTTACAGTACACAAGCACGAAATCGTAGAATTTACCGTCGCGACCAAATTCGGTTTTGTTGAACATCAATCAAAGTGTTTCCATGACATTTTCGGGAACCACAAAGTTTTTAAGGGCTCATGCCTACGGGATGCCATGGAAACGCCTTGATTGACGCTTAACATAACCTATTCTTCGTCGCGACGACAAATCGTACGATTTTGCGCTTGTGATTAGGAAACTACTTCGTTTCAACATGAGAAGAATTTCTCAATTTGTTCTTTTTCTTTTTCTTTTTTCTTTTATCAGGGTGCAAGTTTACCATGTTCTGGTCTTACTGAACTGCCGAAGTGTCCAGTTTGCTTGGAGCGTATGGTATGTTACAGCAATAGACCGAATGCATGCCAATATGGCCGCCATTGACTTTCAGAAATAAAAACCTAATCTTAAAAAGATACGCACCACCATCAGAAAGAGCTAGCAGAAATATGTATTTTTGGAAAGTTTCATTGCTATAAATAGAGTTCAAGTGAAGCTATTTGGAATCAAAATTACAGAGATTTGTATGTGTTCAGTGATCTGTTTCCTTGCTAGCCTCGTTGTGGTGTTTTTCACATTCTAAAATTCTCATAACTACTCAAGAATTTAATATTTTTGTCTCAAACTTTCTAACTTTGGTGATGTCATTCTAATCTATAATTTTAATGTAGCGGTCAACTAAAATATGAATTAAAAAATTATGATAATGAAGTGGCGGCCATATTGGCATTCGGTCAATAGCAATAGAAACAACAATTACAATAACGACAACAGTTCCGACAGCACCAATAACAAAAAACAATTGCAAGGTCAAGATCTGCAACATTTTCGCCATCAATAACAGGAATAGCAACGACACTAGTAACAATAGTAGGCAACGACAGCAACAACAGTAGTGACGGCAAAAGTTTAAACAGCAACAATAAAACCAAAACAACACTACTAAATAAACACCAACCCTGTTCATGTTGTTTGTACAGGATGAATCTGTTGAAGGAGTTCTTACAATACTCTGTAACCACTCATTTCATGGAAGCTGTTTATCCAAGTGGTCAGACACAAGGTATACCGACCGTTTGTAATAACCATTTGATACGGCTATAAAGTATAAACTTTAAGGTGATGTTACACAACACGATGTACAACGACGATTTTTCGCGCAACGCTGCAAAAAAAATTCGTCATTTTGAGTTGCGAGGTTTTGACTTCAGATCAAAAACTTGCATTGTGTTGCCGAAGTCGAAATTACCCTAAAAATTGTTCCGTCTGGTACGTTACATGGCCTCAACGTTTCGCGCAAGTGTAACAAAGCTTTAACTGAAGCTGTTGAAATGGCTTTTCCTTTGTTATCAACTAAAATAATATCTTGAGTAAATTTACTCTTTAACTCCATCTCACCAGCTGCCCAGTTTGCAGATATGTCCAAACTCCTGAACCAACCAGCGAGAACAAATGCCTTACGTGTGATTCAACAGAGGTAAGAACATTCCTATTTTATACACGCATCAAGAGTTCCGCGCTACTGCTCTAAGCGCATGCTCAGGGGATTAAAAAGTGGGATAATATTTTGTAAAATATGCAATTTTTCAGTATATTCGATTCAGAATTCGCTTAACGGTACGCGATCTTGAATATTTAATGAAAATTGTGCTTGACAAGAAAGATACAACTAAAATATAGCATATTTTACAAAATATTATCCCACTTTTTAATCCCCTGAGCATGCGCTTAGATAGCGCGGAACTCTTGATGCGTATATAGGGTGGTCTCTCTCACCTCTGGGGTCTCGGGTTCGATTCCTTGACTCAACACTACCTGTGAGTTGAGTTTGTAAGGTCTCTCCCTTGATTCGAGGTCCCGGCATCTTCAGGTTCTCCGGTTTTCCTCCCTCCGCAAAACCAAACAAGGAGCAATTTTCTCTTCAACTTGTCTCACAAGTTGTATGGAGCATTGCGACGTGTAACCTACAGTGCAATTTGAAAAATGTTGCAGCAATCGTTTCGAAAAATAGAATTCGTTTCTGCTTTTGACAACGATTGCGTCTCCGTTGCACCATGTAAACCTTCTTGCAACTTGTGCCGCAACGCCGTTGTGAGACTATTTGCAGAGAAAAGTGCTCCGTGTAATCGCTCCTTTAGCCGGCGTGCTCAAAAGTTTTTTCGAGGCTCGATAAGAATTGGTTTTATATTTGTTTCAGTGACATTTTTCGATTTTAGTTTTTATGTTGAATTTCTTCCATAACTTGCTTGTTATTTTTTAGAACTTGTGGATTTGCTTGATTTGTGGTCACGTGGGATGTGGACGATATGCTGGTTGCCATGCCTACAGGTAAACAAGTCTCTTGTTATTCCCCTCAGGCGGTCAAATTAAGATACGCATGCGTAGTAGTGCTTGTTTACATCAAAAACATTTTGGTCTTGCGTTTGCGATTGCGTAACTGTAGTTCACACGTAATATTGCTTGCGTTTGCATTTGAGTTTGCTTTTTCCCCGGAGCGAACGCAAGCACAAGAAAATGAAAAAGTTTCCATTCCCTGCGTTTGCGCTTGCGTTGCTCGTGTGAACCAGGCTTAATGGAAACCAAGACTTAATACAACGTGAAATATGTTATGAAATCAAGTTTTATCACTTGTAATATTCGATTCTGGGCATAGAGAAAAGCTTCAGGGAGGAAGGACAGAAAACATATGAAAGCTGAGGGAATTCATCAGATGAAACTTCGAAAATTTTTGATTTAAAATTCTCTTCCTTAGGATTTTTCTATGTTGTATTGCGATTCTTTTATCTTTCTTTGTGCTTAATTTTCACTCTACCGTTTCGTTTTGTTTCAGGCATTACGAGGAAACCCAACATACCTACTCGTTAGAGCTGGGAACACAGCGTGTTTGGGATTATACTGGAGGTACTTGATGGCAGAACTATGTTCATTCCTAGCTACATTATGCCTGGGTCACACTAGCGTCATAATCGTAATCGTAATCGTAAACAAAATTAGCAGACTCAGTATCGCACTGATTTTATCACTTAGGTATTTAAAATTTAAGACAAGTACTGTTAATGAGCAGTACCGAGAACGCGTACTGAGTGTGCGTATGTTGCTCACTATTAAGATAGCTTATCTCATTTGGTTGGTTGCTTCCAGACAACTATGTCCATCGGTTGATCCAAAACAAGACAGACGGTAAGCTAGTGGAGTATGGACCCGCGCAGGGACAGGTAGGTACCGTTATTAGCTACATAGAGATATATTCCACAAAGAACAACACGGACATGTATGTTTGTGTTCAGTGGTTAGTTTTGATGCGAATTTTAGCTATGATTTTTTCTTCTCTTTTTTAAATCGGGTTTCTATTTTTCTTAACTATTTTTGTAAATTTTCATCAAAATAATTTCGTTTAAAAAGGTTCAAATTTCATCGTTGTCTCCCTTTAAACTCGCTTTTGTTCAGTCCCCAGACCATTAAACATATCCCTATACCTTTTCCATTTGTCGTATTTATTTTCTACCATCTGTTCCATGTTGACCGTTTAAGTTTACTACGTGACCTTCTTAATGGGCTGTGTGGCCGGCCTACGAGAAGACCAAGAAGCCTAGAAACAGAGAGAAGCTATGCCATGCTATATTTATATAACTAAGTAATGCATGGGGCGGCAGCTAAAGGGAGTCGACTGTTTGCCGGGCTTAGCTCTAATGGCTGCTCATAGTTGCGTATTGTTTTATTTTACGGCGGGTGTTTGTTTCTTTATTAGTTGGGCGAAGAAGAAAAGAGGGATTCACTTACGCTTGAGGTATTTTTATTTATTTTGCTTACAATATTTGATCCTTTAATTTATAAATAGTTGGTTTCACTTCAATGTTGGGTATACTTTTCGTTTATTTTACCTTGTATTGGTTGCAGGTAGCCGCTTGTATGTCATACACATTTTTTTAGAATCACGCGCGGGAAACAATATAATACAACTTTCTATAGTCGGATAGCACTATTCTGTAAGCGTGCTTAATTTATCGCAGCTAGACATTTTGAGTATAGAAACAGGCCGGCTAGTTAGCTTACTATATGTGTCTCTTGTACCTCGGATCGTTTGAGAAACTACGATATAAGATATCTAGACTCATTTTTTTGGTTCTGGTAGTTCTCAGTCTCGTTTAACTGACCATGAAACGAGTACAATATAAAATTGCTATTATAGACTACAGACCCAGAACCGTATATACACAAGTTAGGCACTTCATTGCTAATGTAATACTGCAGTAATGCTTTAGATTTCATCATGTAACTTTGCGATACTTCGCCATCTTTTGCCCTTTTGTTGGGTATATGCATACCTATCAGGGATCGCGGAGTACCCTAAAAAGTGGTGTGGCTATATAAGAGACTAGTATAGGAAAATGTGGTGGGGCTTAAGATTGGAAAATATAAGAGACTAGAATGGGAAAAGGGAAAAAGTGGTAAGGCTATGGTCCTACCAGTCCCTCCCCCTCCTGCTGTCATTGCCTATGTGAAAATTTGATGAATGACTGACTATGGTTGTGACTTTGACAGTACACGTACCTTCTAACCAATCAACTCGAGAATCAGAGAATGTACTTCCAAGAGAAGATCACTCGTGTGGAGACTGAGGCAGCGGAACAGGTAAAAAAAATCATTGGTGGTACTATTTATTATGAGTAAAATATTTCTACAATGAAAAAACGATTTAAAAGGTTTTCGTTCATTTTTTAAAATTACATTGGCGAGTTTCATTTTCTACAGGTAGTTTTCTTTTCCTTTTTATTAAATCAAATGTATCATTCTTTAAAAATTAAAAATGTGGGGTGCTTCAGAGATCGGTGCTTGGTCCTAAATGGCCGATGGGTGTAATATATGTCATTGATTTATTTACTGCAACAAAATGCTTTTTATATTAGATATAAAAGGTTTATCCTTTATACAACTCTGAAACTTGAAGATATTGGGTAGTGCCACAGAGATTTATACTTGGTCCTATTCACTTTTATCTCCCAGAGACTAAAATTGAATATGAACATAAATTTAACTTTCAAAAACTATTTCGATAATCATTCAAAAGGTTGGAGAGATGGAAGAACGTTCAAAGAAGACTCTGGAAGAACTTCAACGACTTGAGAAAAAACTTAATGACTCGGAAAAAGAAAAGAAAAACCTCGAGAAAAAATACACCCAGGTATGAATTCATTTCTGTGCATTGCGTTTTTTGCAAGTATCGTTAAGTTAAATTTTTACAGCTGGAATATTCTTCTTTTATACTTGTTTTCAGGTTGTTTCCAAGGTGGGAAAACTCGTAAGTGAGTTGAAAGAAGAAAAAGAGGTACTTCACTTGTCTGAATACTGTAAAAGATGATACGCTGGCTTGTGCTGATGGCTGTGTACTCTGCATGAGATTTTCCCGTTTAATTTACTCTTTTGGATATTCATACAGCGAAATACACTTGGTTCATCGCTTTTAATTTACATACACTGACTTAAAATTTAGTTAAACGGTCAACCAAAAGAACGGCCAACCAAAAAAAACGCCCAGCACGATGGAGGAGGGGCCCAGGGCAGCTCCCCCTGACTACGCCCCTGTTTAGAACTTTCGGAAAATCATGGTGGTATATTTGTCATGAATGAAAATCATGAGAAACACCCTGGGGGGGGGGGGGGGGGGGGGGGGGGGGGGGGGGGAAGGAGACTAGTTGGTCACAGAATCCTTAAGAATTTAGGTTAGTTATTGTTAATGTGTTTTTCCTTTTCCTTCAGCTAAATCAGTGTCTTCGTGATAACCAAAAGTTATGGCACGAGAAAGTCTCCAAGGTGGAACAGAAACTACAGGAAACAGAGAGCGACTATAAGAGGGTAAAACAACTCGTGCTATATAGGGATTAGTTGAGTGCCTAGACATTTTGAGCACTTGAGCTTTTGACTATGATATGTGAAAACAGCATAAGAAGTTGAGACCAGTTTTGGTCCAGTTTTGGTCCAGTTTGGGATAAGTTCGGATCGACGGAAACCAAAAATTGGGACTTCTGAATCATTCTTGTTAATTTGGCCTTGAAAATGCCTCCAAACCCTCTCCCTCCCTCTCTTTCCCCCTCCCCAAGGCGCTAAATAATTATGACGGGTCCGTTAGCATTAAAGAAATAGTTTTATACGCGCACGACGGTTAACTGAAACACTAATCAGTTTTCGTAATCTTCTGTAGGAGGTTACTGATCTACAGGAGCAAATAAATGATCTGATGAGACACTTTGAGACACAGCAAGCCATCGCATGCGCACCCGATGGAACTAGACAGGTAAGATACATAGAGATTATCACGTCTTAAAAGAGCTTGATATTGTTTTTATTCACGAGTTTCCCCGTATCATATCGCGAACAAGCGAGTCCGCGAGTAATAGCTCAGACTCATTTAATCTGCAGTGTTTTCCTCTCCACAAAATGCTGAATTTCAATTCGATCTGCGAGTTATTGTTTACAAATTGATTTCTTCTTTACTGAAAGAGATTTGTTTTTTGGAATAGGAGCTTCAGGACGGCCAACTCATGGTTGGGGAATCTCAAACACAACCTAAATCAAGACGAAAACGAAGATGACAGGCCAGAACGAACCAACACCTCAACAGTAAACTCGTGAAAAAATAATTAAATGGTACTAAATAAATACTACAACATCTTTGCTTGCACTGTTTATGAAGTACTCTTTACTTGTTTCATGGGTTTACTGTCTGTACTCAATGGTGTTCACTTCAACATCAGAACAAGCATAATACGGATCAAAGTATCGAGAAAAGAAAAAATATATATATATATTACAGAATTGCACAGATCTGGAATGACAGGTTGTTTATTTTTTTGAGACTGTTTTATTTGTAAATAATATTTAAAAATAAAGGCAGAGAAGCAATAGAGTGCAAACAATATATCCGTGAAATACAAATTATTAAATAGTACAAAATAGTGCTAATTAAACAATATTTAGTATAACTATTTAGTATAACTAATGGTTTCACGGATATATTGTTTGCACTCTAACAACACACAAAATAGTGATAAAGATGAACACAAATAATCAGTGAATTTAAAGACAGTATTAATGAATTTACACTCGTCTTATTATTTCGTACGACTGTTAAAAATGACTGTGCAAAATACATGAGTTCAGCCAATCACAGCATGCAACATCAGTGACTATCCAATGAGAATGCGTGAATACAGCACGGTCACGGTACGGCATGCCTTAACAGTGAGTTTTTTGCACTCGTACGATAAGCTGAAAATGTACTGAAAGGCTATCGTTTGTTGTGGTAGCCTTAGCAATAAAAGAAAAATCTGTAATGTTCAATGGCAATAAAAGTACATCAAATTAACAACATAATCTCGTTCTACTAACACTGATATTTGGTTGGTAAAAAAGGTAAATCCTGCTCAGTATCGTATATACAAGGTTTGTAAGGCGTATTTTCTGTATGCTTGCATTTCACGGCTTTTCTATTACGTTAACTATTTGATAATCGCATTATTGACGACTAATTGAAAAGTGGTGGTGGTAAATGAGGGTAAGGTTAAGAAAAAAAATGGATGACGGACCGTTTTCTGTAAGCTTGTCCTTCGAGCGTTGATCGCTGATTGGCGGTGGTAGAATAGGGAAGGCTGTTAATTGGAGGGTAAAGATCAGGATCCCCTCAACTGAACATGTCTTCTCTGTCTGCAGTGATCTGTTCAGACTCTTCCATCGCGCTGAAGTTCAGGAAGTGAGAAGGGCGGTGTACCTCGTGGTAGAAGTCTTTAGGGTTGGACAGTTGGAGCTCGTAACGCATGTTGGCAGAGTGACGAACACCTGGAAGAAAGCTTTGATCATTAGTTTGGTACGTCATCATCAAGTGGAACAAACGTTTTTGTACACCTATTTAAAAAGTTGTCGGAGCCAATGGAGATTAGCGATACGAGAAAGGTCATCACAGGATCCAAGATTAGCTGGAATGACTGGTGTTTCTTATTGTTCTCGTCAGGGTTAATGTCGAAGGATTTCATTTCCAACGCCCATTTATTCCCACAATTCCTTTCGGTCTTAAAATCGCCATTATTTGAATTAATAAATGTATAGGAAGTAGAATGCGGCAAACAAAAAAAAAACACCATCCCTGGAGTAACGGGAGAAATCTAACAGACTTAGAAATGGAGTCTAACCTTCTAGTCTAGCAAGTTCGTTAAATATCAAAAGAGAACACGGGGTATACTCACCCATGAAGTTGTAGTTCCAAGAGCCTTGAGCAGGAACCATGAAGAAGCCAAGGAAACGATCAGACAGCAGCATCTGTACCTTCTCGTAGTGAGATGGTAGGTAACCACGTGGGTTATTACCGGTATCCTTGTTATTCCGTCCCCAGTCATAACCAGATGGAGTTAACTTGTAAGCTGTTAGTGAACATGATCCTGGAGTAAAGCTGTATGGGACACGATGGACGAGGTTAGAATAGTATCGTCATAACATGCGAACAACACACGATACAGAGAAGTGTGTATAGATGAAGTGCGTTACATACCTGCAAGTGATAATGACGGTCTTCTCACCGTCCCAAGATGGATTGTCAGCCATGATCTTAGCATGTGTGGTAACGTCCTGTGGGGCCAACTGAGGCAGTTCGTTGGGCTGTGTGTGAATCCATCCAAGGGGTTCCACCTCCTGTAAGACACAATAGAAAAAGGTTAAAAGAAAACATACATAATATTCATTCTGCAACTCCTGTTGCAGAGTTCTGAGTAACTGAAGTATAATGTACACTATGAAAGTTTGCATCACGTTGCGGCTGTAAAAAAATATTCCCTCTCTTGCACTCACTCATTTGTTCACTCGGTCATTCCAGGAAGAATTTACTAAACTACAAATCGTATAACTTCATTTATCTGTTTTGTAATGTACGGTTTGAAATTCAAATAAAAAAGTTGTTTGTTCTAAAAAGAAACGAGAGGGAAAATCACCTTTGATTGCGGAAGCGATAAATTGCCGTCAAAGAGCTATTTGTGTGCGCTGCACGGAAATGGCTTTGAAAATGAATGAATAATGTTCCAGTAAAGGTAGTATTGGGTTGACTTACTTTAAGGTAGTCGTGCTGTGGTAACATATTCGGCAAGTGGACAGTCTGTTGAGAAAAACATCAGTCTAAAGGTCAGACATCGCATATTATGTAATACAGGAGTATTGTATCCCTGGTGTGTGCCCCACTGAGGGAGCATCACATATTATCATACAGGAGTATTCCATACCTAGTGTGTACCCCACTGAGGGACCATCACATATTATCATACAGGAGTATTGTATCCCTGGTGTGTGCCCCACTGAGGGACCATCACATATTATCATACAGGAGTATTCCATACCTGGTGTGTGCCCCACTGCGGGACCATCACATATTATCATACAGGAGTATTCCATACCTGGTGTGTACCCCACTGAGGGACCATCACGATGCAGCGTATCTCCTTGACTTGTGGGTTATCTGGAGGACTTACGCCATAGAGATAGCCAGATATCTATTAAACAAAATATAGTCATGTGAGTATTAGGATAGCTTTATTGGACCTACAGAAGGGTGAGGGGTAGAGGATGTGGTAGTTTGTACGCATTGCGATAAAATATATTGTTTTGGGTTTTGCTTGGACGGGCAGTATTTTCATGCGCTGTGATTGGCTGGACGTATTCTCAACGTAATGAATAGAGAATCGTTCTCGAACCAGACTAACCTGTGTCCTGAGATCAGATATGACAATAAACTTCTTCAACACATTCTTAGGCAGAATATAGGTGAATCCAGTCTCCTTGATATCATCAGACGACACATAAATGTGATTGGTACGAAGATGAAGGTTAGTAGCTGATATAGCTCTGACGCGCCACTCAGTCTTGGACGAGAACGTGTTAGTCTCGTAGTTACTGGTGGTAGACACGATAATCTCGTCACCGTGGATGTTCGTGGTGCGTGTTGTGGTTGCTGTCAGCTGGGATTGTTCTTTCGTCTGCTTTTCGATCTCAGCGATTTGTTGTCGTTGTTGTGAAGGAGCAGAGATTTCCATACCCAGGATGATGTCACGAATCTCGGATTGGGTCAATGAAGCCACGTTCACACTGGGGAGGAAAAAGAATAAAAGTAGCTTGGTTAGGGGCCTTTTGCTGTAAGCTGTTCTATCTTTTTCCCTTCTCAACATTTCACTGGCTGTTGATGATCACATTGGTTTCAGCTTCCCGTCGACAAAACGCGCAGAGCTGTGTTGGAAAACCTGTGAGCAGGCTCGGCTTCTGCGTTGCACGCAATAAATACAACTTTGCGCCTCTCAGAGAATTAAATAGTAGAGTATTGACGATGACTGTTGTAGTAACGACAATACAGATACTAGCAGGGAAATTAAGGAATAAAATCCCTCCAAAACAATACTAAAGAATAGTCAGAAAAAAGACCTTATGCACAACACAAACAGAAACCGAAACAAGAGGTCATAGCCACACAGCAAATACTGTTCTCGACTTACTTGTTCTTCTTGCCATAATCAGCCAAGATAAGATCTTTCAACTGGACCTCCACACTGACCCATTCCTCATCTGACAATGAAGGCCAGATATGATGTGGTTCAGTGACTATGGTCTTGTCTGGTTTAAGGATAACCTTGGTACGATCAGCATTCACGTGTAAGGCTCTAAGGATCAGGATCAGACGAGAGAATGCAGTGTAGGAGGAGATAGTCTTGAGCCAGTCATCGTACAGGTTGAATAGTACCATCTGAGGTTCAGTGGCTTTGAGGATCATATCGCCCAGCTTCTCCACCTGATATATGATACATAAAAAACAATTATTTTCATTTTCATTTCATTCAGTGAGGTGTGTACAATGTCCTGGAGCATCAACGCAGTTGTGAGTGTTGCACACAACGCGACCTGCAACCAATCGTCATGTGTTGCCAATTCCTATTGCTTGCAAAAAAAACATGCATGCTGCATCGTTCATCAAAGCCACAAGAAAGTTCTTGGAAAATCTCTGCTAATTTGTAACTAAAGATTGTCTCATATTCACAAATATATTTTTTTTCGTTCAGTTCCAAAATAATTTTATCTGGGAGTGTCAATGAATCAATGGTGATTGCAGTACCTTAAGGCATGCCTGGAAAGGCAGTTGTAGCTCACTACCCTTGATGACGATGTTAGGGAAATCAAGCAGATGAACCTGAAAAGATAACGACAATATTGCTTAAACGAAAAATTAAAAAGTGAATATAACAAAGATAACGTGGTACAGAAAAATTCGATTTTCACTCGTGTACTTCCACGGAGGGCTTATAATAATAATAATTTATTACTTGTATGAAGGCGCAAATTCGCATTTGGATATGATCAAATGCGCCTAAAATATTACATTCTATTGAAATAATAAAATAAATTAATTAATAAAATATGTTAATATGTAACTTTGTAAATAAAAACTTAGTTACATACAGCTGAGGTATCCTATATAATATAAAAATGTCATTAAAATCTGATATAAATATGTACATAAATAAAATACACCTACTTGCAAGAACGCCGCCATACAACACCCGAGCACCTGCAGCTCAGTGGACTAGGAATAAATCAAAAGCACAAAAGAAGATCATTGAAACAGAACTCTTTTGTACTTTCAATTCACCCCCAATCCCGAAACCACAAATGCTCAAATGCTACACGACAACGCTCCCGCAAGCAGGTGTATATATATGTTTCACAGTGACATTTAAAACTATCTATTGTCCGTAACAAGCGAAAGCTTGTTTAAAAAGAAAAGTCTTAACTAAAGTCTTAAAGTGGTTGAAGTTGTGTTCAGATCTTATATTATTGGGTAGCCTGTTCCATAGAGTTGGGGCTGCAGCCTCGAATGCCCTGTCCCCCAGTGTCTTCTTGGTTTTAACTCTTGGTAGCATCAGCAGAGTCTCTGTTGTGGACCTTAGAGAGTAACGCGATTGTTCTTTTAGCTTAATCAAGTCACTTAAATACGTTGGTGCAAGTCCATTGATTATCGACGCAATCAATTCCTTTTTCATTCAACATTTATTACCATAAGAAACCATTTTATCAGTAGTGGGAGGGATTCTTACCTCCAGAGGGTCCAACATTCCTTTCCTTGTGACAATGATCTGCTTGGGTTGTTCTTCAACCGGTAGTGAACGGATCAACGCAGCTACTTCTTCGGCTGTCTTCCATTTAGCGAGCTGACAATCAAGAATTGACATTGTTACTTAACCTTATGGAATTCTAATTTAAAAATTGTTACGCCAACTACTGAAATTTATAGGAGACATTTAAAAAAACAATTGACTGAAAACCATTTCAATGTTACGGCATGTCGTATAGTGTACATGCTGTAAGTCAGTACCGTATGTTTCCCACTCATACGAAAACCGTTCTAAAGGGTAAGGTCATATTTACCTGTCCTAAACGTTTCTGACCAGCCCAGACAGAGGTATGGATGATCTTCAAGAATAGCTGTCCTGTGCGAGGATTGAAGATGAAGATGGCACCATTGATAGGCTTGGTGGTGAGGTTACCTTCGAAGGTCTACAAACCAAGAAAATATACGATTCAAAATTTAAAAGTTAAACTCTGAAAGATTACAGACATTTTCTGATAGTGAGCATGGTGCATTGTGGTCTAGCTTGAGTACAAATATCTTTTGTTTACTATGCTTCATATTTTGTTGTTTTCACCCAAACTAGACCAGAATGCACTTGGTTTGTCGTACTCAGTAACAGAGAAACAAAGTGTTGTTCCATGGGGTACCTCTTGTCTGTTAGCCTTACCTTGTGAATAGTAACACGATAGACATTGGTATCATCGACGAACCAGATGATTTGGTTAGAGAACAGTTCTCCATAGTTCTGTGATGACAGATACGGTTCAGTAGGTTCACTGGAATACAGCTGGAGTGCTTTACGGATACGTTCTCTCAGGACATACAGGGCAGGGTTAGCCTTCATGATCTTGGCCATCGCTTGTTGTATCAAGGGCTTGATACCAGGGAACCAGTTACCAAAGGCACTGAAATAGATAATAATAATGTCTGAGGTTGTGTCACGTTATTAGATGTGATCCCTGTGTCATTCCTCAATTGTTATTCCCGTTCTAAGCGCGTTGCTGTATTGCAAGTAGAAATGGAGAATTTCGCATACCTGTGAAGATTGTAAGCCAGATCAAGGGCAATAAGTACCCCAGTAGGGGAGGGGTAGATACTCATGTTGTCTGTAGTGTAGTCCAGGAACTTAGCACGTGCATATCGTTCGATATCGTGCGAGTCGTAGTCACCCCATCGTAGCTGCACGTCGACCCAGTACTTCTGGCTGACAGATCCATCCATCATGTCACTATTAGACAAAAAGAAAAGGTTTATACTCCACATCTAACCAGCTGAGTTGATCGCCTTCCCCGAAAGGAATTATGGGTCACTATTTTTGGTTAGCATTTTTCGAGCATTTTCCGAGTATACAATGTAGAATTTTTCTTGTTGATTGAAATAAAATTCCGCCATGAGTTCGAATACCGTTTACGATTAATTTAAAGAAGGAACAACTCTTATTTCATAAATTCTCTTGGCAGAATAATGGGAAATGCTAATCAAAATACGATGTCGAATCTTCAATTCTGATTCAGGTTAACCTTGAGTTTGTTCTGAAGGTCAACTCAGCTGGAACATATGCTCTAAAAAAAACTAAAAAAGAACAACCTGAATAAGCCTTTGGCTGACAGAACCTCAGTGACTGCACCAAATACAGTCAACTCACTTGGTACCACACTCTATCCATCTAAGATTTGCTGTAAAAGATTACAAAAAAAGCAGTAAACTTACTTGGAGTCAGCAAGGAGGGAAGGTTTGAAGATGTTCCACTTATAAGCAGCAAACAGCAGGATATCAGCACATGAGCTGTTCATCTTGTAAGATTTACGTGGATGAATCGTCTCTTTCTGTACTGTCTCGATCTCTAGAGCATCGAGTTCTTGGTCAAACACCTAGAAACAAGACAACCGGATATTAATCCCGAGGTTATTGATCAAACTTATTATGGTTGTTGCGTATTGCTGTCGATCTCATCAGAACATATAATGATGTATATAATATATATTGAAACAGAATGGCTAACTCATAGATCGAATTGGAATTTAGCGTGTTTGGTTTGGCGGTGGGAGGAAAACTGGAGAACCTGGAGAAAAATCCTCGAATCTGAAGGGCGAGACCCAATTAACATACTCTACTCACATGTGATGCCATGTTCAGGAATAGAATCTGATACCCCATAGGTGACAGGTGAGTGTACTATCACTACGCCTTCCAAATGATTGATTCCCCAAAAACATGCACTCATCAGCACCATGCAAGTTTTTATATAAATTCTGTTTTCTCATGCTTCAGCTCGTAGGAATCATTAGGCTATTAAAATATCCACGTTATCCTGCTAATTTCAGAGCAGTGCTTTGGTCTGATTTTATATAAAGACTGATATCAACCCATGACTAGTTAGCATCTATCAGGAGTTGGACAGCAAGGCCCAAGTAAAAGAAGTCAACAAATGGAAGGTGTTGCAATCGGCGAACAGAGACGATGATGAAGAAAAATAGTAATTCGTTACCTGACAAAGGTCCATCACGACGCTCTCGTGAACCTTCTGCCAAAGATGAGCCCTGAAGATCTGGATGAGAGAGATCTTGAGGGTAGGGATTTTACCGTGCATAAAGATACCGGTTAGATCAAGCTGCACTTGGAATCCAACGTATACCTGTAACATATCATATCAAAAAGAACTTTATCAGACAGAATCAGACGATCGAGTCAAGACCTCCTGTAGAATCACTGCTATTTCGAATATTTTGACCGTTTTCCGGAAAACGGTGTTTTGAACCGGCCTGGATCTGCAACTGCCCTACTCCTAGGGTTAGCTTTTCTATCTTGGTGTCCTCTGCGAAGGTAGATTTGCTACCCTACTTTCATGGAAACGGCATTGCAGTGTACGTTTTTTGACTGGCGCACTGTTTGGTAGTTTTACCAGGTTTCAAGCGAGATGAGGGATTTTAATAAGAATATGTGCGCTGTCAGTAGAGCCGTATCTGCACACTTTAAAAAGATAAGTAGGTACTAGCAGACTTTGTGTGATTGTAATAACCGTGATGGTGCTGTGTCTGCAAAATTTCAAATAGATCGGGTAGTAAATTTGCGTACTGTGAGCGGCTGAATGCATGTCGTCAATGCCATAGCCGTTAGCCGTCTCTGAGATTTTATATACTTACGTTAGCTCTGTTAATAGTAGGTGACCACCAGAGAGTGAATCGTCTGTTGGGAATCTGATTCAAACCAGATCGCTGTGCATTTGTCAGCTTCTTATACTTCATCGATTCCTCAAAACCACTAGCTTTCTCCCAGAACAGACCCTCCCAGGTTGGGAAGTAGGTTCCCTTGAACAGCGTGTGTTCCAAGATTCCTTCAACTCCTCCTAGAGCTTGGATCATGTCTGTTCGGTAGTTGTTCAGGTTCCATAGTTTACCATCGTGACGTTGGTGTGTCCACCAGAATGGATTCTGCTTCAAGACCTTAACAATAGAACATGTGACAATTAATTATCAATCTGGGACAAGGGGACAGAGGTCGAACCCACTCTCTAGACACTACCAGTCATAAGAGTATTCAAAGCACGAGCCACTAGGGATAGAGAAAATTCAAAGAGCAGCGTGCACTTTATTCACACCCCTCTCCATTACTCCTCTACTATAGGGTGGACGTCTTGCTTTGCTAACAGCACACAACCAAACATACAGAGACCAAAACCAAAGCACAATTTCTGTTTCCCAGGTTGCAAATTCAAACTTTTCCTCTTTTGCGGTATGACTATTATTTGCGTGATCGATTAAAAGGAGTAATCTGGCGTTATTTGAATCATCTCTTTTAAAAAACGTTTTTCTTTTTCCGTAGGGATACCAACGCCAACAGTTTTACCTCCAAGATTTCATGTAAGTCAACAAGAGAATATCTATATTTTGGTACCTGGTATTGCTTGAAGTCAGTTCTAACTCTCCATCCCTTGTCGTAAGCGAGAGTATGTCTGTCTTTCTGGAACAGTGTATTGATACGAGGAATACCACGATCCCATGAATCTTCAAGATCCTCTAGGGTCAAACGCCTGAGAAATGAAGATGAAAGAAAATGTTAGACCACCACAAGAATACGCCTTCTTTTACATGTAGTAGTAATACAATCTGAGCTCCAACAAACTGACCTGTTTTGAGCGTTCGCTTCTTGACGCTTGAGCGCATACTCAGCCCATACTCTCTGCGAATCGATGAATTCGCTCTCCCAAGGCTGAATGTACCTGCAGAATACAAACAAACAAAAATCCATTAAGGTAGCTGCGGAAAAAGCTTTGAACCAATTTTTTTTAAACACGAATATAATGCTGATTTCAATCTTGAAAGAAACAAAGAGTGTCGCTTGGTCGTTTTTCGAGATATTCACGATTAAACACAAGCGCATAAACAACTTTTCGAAGAAAAAGCGAATAGCTGAAGTATCAAAGGAACATACCTGTACAAGTTAGGGATCAGTTGATCTTCATCGTGACTCATACCAGACCGGAAATGAGTGATACCTACGTCTGTCTGCTGGGACCACCTGTAACAAACAGGAATTCCTTATATCTGGGTGATTAAATTAATTATGTACCATTTATATTCATTAAACACTATGGTTTTGTGAGGATACTGTGAGAAATAAACCTTTTTAGTGTGGGGAGGTTTTCCGATTTCAGACCACGTTTCATTCTCTTAAGAATAAGATTCATTGTTCGAGTTGTATCCATATTCATGTGTCTTCTCATGTGCAACCGTTAAATATATGATACTTTAGAGAAGGACAAGTGGTCTGAAATGGGAAGACATTACATCAATATATTGCACCATTTGTATTGTAATACCTACCTGAGATCTGACTGTGGGATGAGCACGTGACCCATGGACAACATACCCAGACCACCCAGTTCTTTGGGTGTATAGAACACTACAGGAGGGAATCGACTAGGCATCTTGGAGTTCAGACCGATCTTGATACGGGTTTGAATCTACAACAAACAACATTTTTTCATTTATTTTTTTGAGCATTTACATCAACTGAAGTGCTTTAGTCGATTGGACCTCTCGTTAATCAAATGAAAGAAAGAGTTTGTTCTATGAACCATAGGTCTAGCATTACAACACACGATCAGACAGAGAATCCAAGATTCAAATTCTTGCCTTGTTCTCACACTTGACCAACAAGTCTAGCAGTTCCTGGGTATTGACAACAGCTTCTCTGAAGTACGTCATCAATCCAATCAGCGCTGTGTTCCACTTGTTGACAATCTTGGTGAAGGTAGTTGATCCTGAAGCCATGAGGATTTGACGTACACGGTTATGGAAACGGCCTAGTGACTCGTTGTCCACACGTAAGAAACACTGGGCTGTACGCTCCTTGGTGACCTGATGAATAGATGCAAGTAAATTAATGTAGACTCCTTTCACTTTGTGCGTGATGTCTCCTCCCTTCCATCCTCCCTCCCTCTTCCTTTCCTTCATTTTCATTCTCTTTCTTTTCATACCCCAAGTCTAGTAGAGAATAAACTTCATCTCGAGAAATGAGAGAGAACTGGAATTTACGACACATGGTACAAAAAATTACATGACAAAGCTCCTGAGGTCTTAAGAGAGTAGTCTGCTAAAATAAGTTTCTCATAACTCACCTCATTTTGCAGGTTCCACACACCATCCCTGTGTGTGAACTCCTCAAAGGTTGTACGACACTTGGGCAGAATACGACACTCAAATCCACTCATATTGAACAGCAGGTTAGGGTTATCTTTACTATACACAGACACAAAGCTGTTCTCCCATAGTAATGTACTGACAGACCGTGGCAGTCGGTTTTTGATGTCCCAGAACACTGCACGTCCAAGGTTGACGTCATGCTTCATCAGACGCATGCGGGCATCACGTGGCCAACATTTCTTGTTGTTGTATCCTACAATGTTTTCATTGTTAGGGTCAGGATGTTCTGTGAGGTAGCGCTGGATCAGATCACGAGCCTCTTCTGCTGTAAACCTTTATAAAATGTTGAGAACAAATTATTACAAACCCACATCTGTGAAGTAACAAAGTGAATGGCATTGCTGGCTTTCAATCAGCTAATAGGAGTCTTAGAATCTCATTATTTGCTCCAAATAATGGTCAAACACTGACCACCGCATGTTGTCAAACAGAAATAATTCTATTGTGATTCAGCTGATGAACAGGAAAATGATGATTTCAAGTGAAATCAAGCAATACATGAAACACTTGTTTATAAATCCACTCTGTTCATCAATGAATTAAAGATTCATTGAATGAAAGAAAGTAATAACCTATGTTAGATATCAGCTCATGTTGTTCATACTCAAGGAAAAATCCACTCAAACAACTTACCTGAAGAACACATGTACCCTGTCAATGTAACGAGAGTACAGCCTGATTGGATGCCGACTTTCTGTATCTACATCTTGGAATGTCAAGAAATCATTAGGCATCTGTGGTGGGCCAGCCATCTCACTAGCACGCTGTAGACCCAGTACAAGTAGATCCAGTACAAGACCATAGTACTGCACAATGAATGAAGCAAACTGAAGACCACGGATGATTCCATAGGAATTGGTATGGTTCATGTCCTGGGAGAGAGAGCAAGATGTGTCAGAAACTAGAGTTGTGAGTTGTCTAGCCTTAGGTGTATTGCAATTCATTAGGCAGAGGGATTTTTTCAGAGCCCAGAGAAAAGCTCTGGAAACAAAGGAGAGAACTCACAAGCAACTCAAATATGTACATTTAAAGGTAGGCCTAAGGACTGAATCCAAGATAGATAGGTAGTGCACTAGCAGCATCCCCCTCTGATACTTTACTGCACATTATGTAAGTGTGTTATGCATGCTGACATTATCCCCATCTCATAGACCTTTTCTGAGATAGCATACATAATGCATTGTGGTCTAGCTTCAGATGTACAAACATCTTGTTCTATTATTGGTACCCAAGCTAGACCACAATGCATCCTGTTCATACCCCTACCCATTTTGTTTCTACCCAGGGGGATACACATGCATAGACCATCTATATATGTTCTACTGGAAAGGGTTATACTGTTTTACTGTCCATACCTTGTAGTTGATGACCACGTTGTTCTTAGCTGTCATGTAATCAGCAATATTATGATCCACAATCAGACGTAACAGTCTGTTGAGCAGCGTCAAGTCAATTTTCTCATAGAGCTTCTCAAACTTGGATTCCATCATCACATTACATTCTCCTTCTGAAGTCTCCCATACGTCTTGCAAGTTGTTGATACCTGGAAATACAAAGAACAATGATTATTGACACTGATTCTAAAATGTCTAGTGGGGGTGAGGGTACCACTTCATTGAAATAAACATCAATTCTCAATCCACCCTGATCAAAGTTAGAGCTTCTTCTATCAAATCCTCTGAGCCAACTGTATGACACTTTTTTAATCAAATGTTTTAATTGCTTTTACTGACCTTGACACCATTTATAGACCAGTAATGGTGGTGGTTCTGTGTCTGCTGGTTTGATCCATGGTGGGAATAACCTGCGTTTGTCTGCCTCATACCACAGATACTGATCCAGATATGCATCTGTTATCTTCTCTAGTGGTTCCACATCATAGACAGGTATCAGGTGGCTGTAAAGATCCATGAACTCAATGCCAACCTGGGACAGAAAACCAAATAATGTTTCAGGGATCCAAGGGTGGTGAAGTCAGATTGTTGAGGAGAAGCTGGACAGGTGAACACCACACCTATAAATAAGCTCTCCAAAGATTTAAAACTTCTGAACAAATTTTTAGCCATATTCAGGTCTAGTTCAGGTAACCTACAGTACCTCTTTAAAAGCTCTCTGCGTCAGGAGATGACGCTTGATTCTGCTGAGTGCCTCATGAGGGTTATCATAGGCCTGTTCAATCAAACCAAGTTCTTCTCTTTGGGACTGGTTCAGTCGACTCTTCACACTAAAACACCACAAATACAGCATTATTATTCAACACTTTCCTATATGCTAGTCAGGTTTTTAAACAAAATTACCACCAGATTTTTCACTAGACAGGCCAATAATGAATAAATGACAGCTAATATCCTTCAACAAACCTGTATGCCTCTTTGAGTCTTTCCAGGGCCAAGATAAGCAGCTTGGTGTCATGTTTGTAGGAGAGTGGAGGGAAGGGGATGGGAGAAAACCTTCTGCTCTCCAGCCAATGGACGGTGGTGGTGTAGATGGCCACAGCCTCTTCTGCCGAGATATATGGACCATCCTATTATGATACAAGCATGCAAATATTATATTGGCCATCACTGCAATCATATGCAGATACACTCTAATCCTCTTTCAGGTAACAAATGGAATGTACTATATCTCAATGAAACAAAATCTAGATCACAATGTACCATGATTACTATCCTAGAACAACCTAGAGTCAAGATACAGTAGGACTCTATCTAGAGTGTAGGTAATCAAATGAAAATAAGCAAAACATTGCACTATTTAGTCCACTTAATTAAATCAATACTCTTTCAAGGTTGTATCACCTGCTCTCTACAGGCTGAAAGTTTCGATTTACCTTCAGATAGTTGTGCTGTCTCTCTTGTTCAGCCTTCAAGTACAACCTAGTTAGTCTACCCAGATTCTTCTTGCATACAGTCTTGTCTACTGTTGCTCCTCGGCGAATACGCTCTCTGTTGTAGTGAGCTGTGTTGGTCCACCAATCTGCTTTGGCCTTGACGTAACGCAGGATCATGTTCTCAATTGGAATGGGTAGACCTGGCACCTTAAAGGAAAAAGAATTAACACTTTATTCTTCTGAAAAATAGAACATATTAATTTTTGTATCTGATAAATGAGAAAATGACAAGAGAACCAGGCTCCATTCTACATATAAGTGAATACTATTTATTTCACAGAAGAGTGACATGCATTAAAAATAGTCAGCCTTTAAGATGCTAGATGTTTGCAACTTCACTGACAAACATCATCATTTCTTTCTTCATGTGGTGGCATCCTTTTCAAAAATCATTGGGAAGGAAATCATCAAAAGGATGCTAACATGTGAAGGAAGAAATGCAGACTAAAATGTTGATATTTGTTTGCGGAGTCTGAGACATCTAGAGTCTGAAATGCTGACAATATTTTAAATGTATGCTACATTTCTGTGAAATCCATTGTGTCTTAAAACTACAGTAAATATACCTTCCATGGGATATTAGCCTTCCAACATCTCCAGGCCTCGCTGAGATGCTGTAGGATTGTCCTAGCCTTGTTCTGCTTGATCCCCTCAGGCATCATATCCAGGATGTCATGCATCACAGCTGCACGTAACTCCAAATCAAAGTGACTCTCCACACGCTGCTTGGTGACTGTCTTGGCCACTCCTTTGGAGTGTCTGCCTTCAAACTGCCTGGCCAACAGGTTACCAAGCCATCTTTCCAAGAGTGGTACAATGCCACGGAGGAAGAACAGCCACACACGCCAACCTGGGGCCCAAAATCCACACCCTGGACCCTTGCCGACAGCTCCCTGGTTAATAAGAAACAACAAATTATACCTATTATCCTAATAATGGTCCAGATAACTACTTTGATTCAAGACACCTGCCAGTTTTTGCTTTACAAAAACTTTAATTTCCAATGGAATAAGTTGGTAATTTTGATTGAGAAGCCAAAAACCCAGACTAGTGTGTAATTATCAAATGATTATCAACATGGAAGTAATTACTTCTTCTTCAACAAGTAAGAATGTAATACAGCCAATTCTTACTGTGCAACGACTTCAACCGAGGCCACCCCGCGATTTTCAGCCAATCAGAAACGGGCAGATTTTATTTTTAGCTACGTATTAGCCAATCAGAATTGAGCAATATTTCATTAAATTTGTATTTTTTTAAAAACAAATCGGTTAAAAAACCGCTTTTATCAGTTTGTAGCTGTAAAAAGAAAATGGCTGTACAACTGAGAATTAATCAAAACGGCGGCTTATACGATAATGGTCGTAGCCTACCGCTTTATATTCGAGAAAGAGTCTTGGACCTCCATCATCAAGGCGTATCTCAGAGAGCGATAGCACAACAACTTTCAACGAGTCGACATTTTGTTCAAAAAGTTATAGAAACGTATGATTTGATAAACTCATGTGTTCCGCTGCCACGAAATCACAAAGGACGAACAGTTCTCTCACAAAACGTGATTGATTGTCTAGAGATTGAGAAAGTTAGCAAACCAAGCATACGCTCTTCAGAGTTACAAAGCAGGTCAGTGCTCGACGGAGTGATTCATCCAATCGATGTTCCACATGCCTCGACGATTAGCAAGTTTTTTAGAAATGAACTTCTAATGACCAAGAAAAAAATTCAAGCCATTCCCTCTGAGTCTCAATGCCAAAATATAGAGGACTACACTGATTTTTATTTAGATCAGGTCAGCAATCTGAACGTTACTTCACTGCATTTCTTCGATGAATCTAGCGTAACAAAAACAACTATGAACAGGCGATACGGGAATGCTACCATTGGGCAGCCAGCGTTTGAGATCCAGTGGTCTGCATCAAATGCAACCTTTACAATAAATCTTTTACATTCTTGCTTAGGAGTTGATTATGTCGATGTAATTGAGGGCGCATCGAACGGGAATGAACTTCTATTATTCTTCGAGCAAGCCGTGAACATTACAAGGCGGAATGGTTCCGTACTACTGGAGAGAGGCAACACAGTTATTATGGACAACTGTCCATTTCATCATGGAATATTCACTGAACAAGTTTTGAGAGGATTACTTGGTGAATATGGCGTGAATTTACTGTTTCAACCAGCGTACTCCCCGCATTTGAATACATGCGAACTTTGTTTCAATCAGATAAAGGCGTTTCTAAACAGTAACCAACTGTTTGCAGAAAGTGAGACAGAAATCGCCATTCTCGAGGCTTGTAACCAGATTTCAGCACAGAACTCGATGGCATATTTTAGGTATTGTGGATATGCTATTTGAAAGAAATCACTTGCCGATTCAGTGCGAGTTTATTTACATGTATCTATGAGAGACGAAATGTACAAGTTTGACAGACACATATATGAACCCTCTTCGTCAGTAGTAGAGTGTATTCACGTACTGAAACAGTTTATATAGTACATGCTTACTGAGTACTAACTGATATAAAGCATTGTAAATGATTTTACTAGTAAAAGGAAATAAAAAGAAATAAACTTAAACTCTTGTGCTATAAATTTCGAAGCCCTGATCACCTTAGCGAAGTAATTGAAATCCACTTTCCGTCTGTCAAACCGCATCAAAATGACATTTGGATGGCGGCTTGCGCAATGTGTTTACAAATTGCTATGCTAGGCAAAAAATTCCCGCCATTTTACATTGTGACATAGAGCCAAAGCTAGCACAATGTCAGAAATTTATAAATGGTTAGAATCTATTTCTAATGGCCTTCATATGGAAAGATTATCAGAACACTTAGAAACTAGGGGATTCCGAACAATAAGTTCTCTCAAGTATCTAAAAACATCAGATCTAGATGTTATTTTCCCGTCGCCCCAGAAGTTGACAATGGCGGAAAGAAGAATTATCGAATGTGAAGTTGAAGGGATAAAGAACCAAGGGTCTCTTGAGCCACGAGAACTTTTCCCTACGAGTTCACCAGCTACGTATGTTTCAGCGCATTCAATTCAATCAGGTACCGCATGTACTACGAATATATTTAGCCCCACGCCAGTTGGTTTGGTAAACCAGCATGGCGAACATTCAACTCAACAAGAAAATGTCGATCCTCAAGCTGGCTCTAGTCAGACGAATAATTCTTATCTAAACAAACGAGAATCTGATCTGAAAGAAGATGGACAGCTGCTTCAAGCTCAAATCCAAAGTGTTACACATCTGTTAGAGCAAAAAGTTTGTGATTATGATAGTTACGTTACAAACAAGAAACGCGCCAAAAGCAATGTTCTCTATGTCATGTTCATGGTCATACTAAAGCCAAATGTTCCAATGGACCATGTAAAGGTGTAACATTTTGCAAGAGTCGAGAGAAACATCCCGAAATAAAAGGGGAAATTCAAGAACTGAAAAAACTTTTAAAAGATCTAGAGAAAAGAAAGGAAAAGTCGAAAACCGAGTACGATGTCTTCAAAGCTGCAAGGGAGCGCGCCGCAAGTAGTTTTTTTGCTGTTATGAGGCCCAGACTACGAAAACAAAATCACATAAGATACGTTGATAGATCAGCTTTAGATAAAGATCTGCTAATACTCAAGAAAGCTCTGGGAAACAAAGTACCAGTGGAAGAAAGAATGGACTGGGAGCTTCCTTATATAATTGAACGTTACAAAAGAGCTAATGTTGACATCTATAATTCTCTGTAACTAGCGATTTACAGTACAACTCGTAAACGCTGGTTGAGACTGAATAGGACTAATTGCTGCTACCGTTTGACATTTACCGTTACTGAAGGACTTTAAACAGTTCATTTATCATTATACTGATTGTTCTTACATAAAATGTAAAAATAAAATTCATTTTCAGTTGTGTTGAAAAGCTCCTCAGTTGTATTTGAAATACCCCGTGGTGTCTAGAAATGCGAACTATCGTTTATTTACAATGCTATCTTTCACAAATTACTTGATTTTCAAATCCTAAAGATATAAAACAGCGTATTTTTTTATTCCTGAAAAATTATTGATAAAGTAGTCTGCGGAGAACGGGTGTCGCATATGAACTAATGTTATGATCCTTTGTTCAAATGTTCGGTTTCTGATTGGCTGAAAATCCCGGGGTGGCCTCGGTTGAAGTCGTTGCACAGTAAATAGTTAACACACCTACATGCCTTAACCAGTGAACCTATACAGCTTTATAGTGTGATGTGATCAATCAAATGAAAAAATGACTTCTGGGCCCAAAACGAAAAGCAGTTTCATAAAGATTTTTCTTACTTTTTCTTCATGACAGGATTTGTTGCTCAAAGTTCTGATTATTTCAGGAAGAGGTTAAATCACTGAGGATATGTTTCGCTTAATGAGCAGTTTTTTTTGTCACAACTTAACGGCCCTATACAGTGTAGTCTGGCTGATACTTACAGTGTTGAATCGATAATAGATGAGATGCTTCAGATCCTTGCACATTCGAATCTGTCTCATCAGTTTGTACTTGTACCGGTACATGCCTGTTAGCTGACCCACATGGGAAAACATGTACTGCAGACCATCGGAAAGCTGAAAGAAGAGCAATCATTAGTATAACTACATTTAACTCTATAAATACCAAAACTAGTATGGTTCAGAGGAGAAGGCCTTTGCTATCAATGTATTATGCTCAACATTTCATTTTCAATACATGAAAATCAATCATGTGGAATTGTTTATTTTATTCATCCATTCATTCATTCTGTCATTAAGCTTTATAATAGTGTGATACTTGGCAGTTGCAGCTAAGCAATGATAACCTCTTGGGTGTCTGTGTTTAACAACTCTAATTGAGGCAGATTGGACAGTAATTTTTTTTTAAATCTATGTTATAATTCTACTTGGATTAGAAATATTCATTTTCCTACCTGATAGCAATCTACATTCCCAAGTCTGTACTGCACATGGGAGTCCACAATTAGCTTTGTGAGCCTGAGAATCTCACGACAGAGATGGAAAGCATTACCAAACCTAGACTTTTTACGTTCCTTGGTGGTCAAGGTCTTGATTGGCTTCAAGTTGAAGTTGTAGTCCAGATGAAGGTAGTTAAGGTTCTTACGATGGATTAAGAGGTTCAACATGTTGTAACCTTGGCGACAGACCTGCAGGCCAGCTTCCACCCAGTCTAGGGTAGTAGACTGGAAAAACTTGGTGGATTTGAATGAACGGAACAAATACCTGCAAATAGTATAAAAGAATAACAATCTTAATACGATTTGTGTTTGGCTTATAAATTTATATTCTCAAGCAATTTGATGAAGAAAGAAGTTTGTTATGGGTACACTATTTTTTAGACAATAAGAAATCTCTAGTGCAAATACAACCATTCCCAATAAACTGATAGGGAGAGGAGAGAAGTGGAGAGAAAATGAGAAGAGGGAGGGAAAGGAAAAAGCTAAATATATCCAATTTTACCTTTTCTTCTGTGCTTTAGGTGGTCTGTGTTTCAGTGCATTCAGGACATAACATTTCAAAAGCTTCTGATACGACACTCTCACTTTGACTGGGTGTCCTGATGGGCAGTGTTCTCTGTACCTAGATAAAATATGAGAATTCTTCATAAACTCTTGGGTGAATACACAAAACAATCTTTTGTATGACATACTTTGTTTTGCAAAGGATTTCTTTGCCAGAACAAAGTAAAGTACCAGGGTTTGAAATTCCTACAAGATAGTTGGATAAATGCGAGTTGACAATTACAAATATCAAGTGAAAGAAATTGAACTCGCATTTTTTAACGAGTTCTCTTTTTTGAAAAAAATCATGAAATGCAAGGAAAAATAAAGTCTTTGCATTTGCATTCAATCCATTTATCTTGTAGCTGCTCAATGCACAAGATAAGTTTATCTTGTCATTAAAAAATGAAATTTTAACCCTGAGTACCTAAGTTTATGACATCTAAAAAAACTAAGGATATGACATGGAATATGATATTGGCTTATCATAGCAGGCATTAGGCTTCTTCTGTCCACAGAGCAAAACAACTAGAAAAATTACTAATTCCTGGCCTCCCCTCTTGAATAGGATGATAGTCCATTACAGATTATCTCCCAGTATTTTGCCAGTTAACTCAGAAAATTAGGTAGTATCCATTTATACACCTAGGTGGAGTGAGGGACCGAGAAAGTTCTATTTTAGAGAAAGTGTTGTTTAGAAGATATTTTAAATCCTGCGGGATCCCTGTGTTAAAAACCAGTTAAACTAGTTTGTATAAAGTTTGGAAGTAGTTTTACGGGAGGATTTTGTTAGCTAGGTAAGGATGGTCAGATTCCCCATGTGATTTTGTAAACATTTTGAGTTTTTATAGTTTGATCATCAAAAACTGTGATAAATTAAGGTCTATTGAAACCTATCATACAAGCGTTTTGCTAAAGAATGTTGGACTAAATGACTGGATTGTTAACCCTTTATCGTCATGTGTGATCTCTTAACTATTAGAGCACCACATTCTTAAAGAGAAGAGTGTGGTATTCCAATATAACCTCAAGCTAGTTAATTATCTTACCATGATTTAACAAGAGGTATATCCATGGCTCGTCTACAGCGTCCAGACCTCAAGTTAAATGGTCTTTGTGCCCAGAGAAGAGCAATACCATGAGCAGTATTATCAGTATACAGGGGCCTATCTTGCAGGAATGGCTGGATGTCATCAGGTAATTCAAAGCTGTCATCATCATCAGGTAGAGGTTCATGAGCCTATAGAAGAGATCACCATTAAAATCAATAATCATTTTATTTAAGAATTCTCTTGAAAAGGAGGTGCTAAACTACAGTACAGCTCAGATGTATTGTAACATATACACGCATGTAATTTGAGTGTATTACACTCACTTTTGTCCAAACACCAAGTGAATGAAACCATGCATGTAATTTACCTTTGTTATGCAGGGATTATATTCTGTCTAATATTTAACCATCGGTAGAGTAATACATAGTTTTGAGTGAGTCAAATCTTCATTAGGAAAAAGGGAACCAAAATCGATCATACGATCAGAACGTAAATTATATTTAACCAACATTTACTCACTGATTATTTTATTTACTTTTGAAGACTCGTATGTTGAAAGATTTGTGGCAAAAAGTGTGCTGTTCGGTCGGTTCAGTTGATTTCAGGTCAAGGTAGAGTATAATGAGACAATACTAACTAAAGATACTTGAAGTGTTGCTTGTTTAAACCCAAGTGCCTGAATCAGTTACATACATATCAAGTAAGACTGACTTTTACCTTGACAGCATGCCTGTGAGAGATTGGATTGATGAGAGGGTCAAAGTAGAATGCAGGAAGATCTGGGTCTTCTGTCTTGATGTACACAACACTAACCCTGTGATACCTGAAAGAGAACAGCTTCACTATTAGCAATGCTGGAGTTCAACTAGATGCCTTGCGGTCTTAAGCCAGCCTTACAACTAAAATGTAAGGAGAGGTGAGCAGTTATTGATGATTCTATATTCAATAACCTAGAGCAGTGGTAACCTTCTCCTTCGTATACTCTAGCCACTATCCCAAACCAATGCCCTTATTCTAAAGAACACTGGTTCCTTATAGTGGCAAACATTCATTGCTTCATAACATACAATAATAAAATAATAATAATACAGTTATTTAGACAGGGTAGCCTGGTCAGTACAAAGTACTGGTATCAATAAGGGCCCTGCGTATAACGAAAAAATACCAAAACAAATAAATCCAAAATAAAAATGAATATAATATTCAAAAAAATTCCTAGAAATATTAAAAAAAAAAATCCTATAAAATATTCAAAGATAATTGGTTAATCATGAAGAGAAGAGATTCAACATACCATGGCAGATGAACTTTGAATGGCAGGCTGTTATACAAATAAGGAAACGCAATCCTGTATTCAGTTCTGACAGGCTGTCGAATGATAATCTTGTTGATGTCATTAAATTCATTCCAATCTTCTTCATGGACTGTCACATCCCTTACTAGAGGCTCAAACTTTGGTCCTCCCGGTATACAGACATTAAGAGCTTTAGCTGTGAAAAAAGCTTTCAAGTCAAACAGGTAAAAGTAGTTTTCATCAACTAGATCAGACAAGAGCTGGTTGCCAAGACGATAAAGTGTTGCTATGACAGGAAGTGAGAGATTCCACTTCCGGTATGATGTTCCATTTACATACCTAAAAACAGAAACAAATAAAAACATGTTATGAAAAGGACTGATGTGTACAACAATAGACGTCTTTAGATTCGTATACAAATTGCCCATTTCAGACTACATGGCATTCCCTTGAGAAATGTTCTCTTGTTTAAATATTTACACATGAAAGAATCAACTCCCAAGAGTGGCATCACATGGTCTGAAATGGACACAACAAACAACAAAGCTAAAGAGGTCTATTGTATATGTATTGCAGCAGAAGCTGTTTAAATTTTGGTGTTACAATGTATGTTTGGTGATTTCACAGATTGATTGTGGAGGGTAATCCTTTGAGTAATGCAGTCATGCAGGATCCAAGGATGATAAAACAGGTCAGCTTCCTTACCATCCACCATCTACTGTACTGTGAGTTAGAAGCAATGCAGACTAGCCATGGTTCAGTGTCCTTATCCAAGAAGAACAGAAACCAGGAATGGAGGTTTCAGAACTTTACACAAGACTAATACTTACTTTGTTTCTGCTAGAGGCCTGTGTTCATAGAACCATTCACAGACTTCAGCATCTTCCTCTGGATCAAGCTCCAGCTGAATGGGTTCCAGTGGTTCAACATCAAGAATATTGTCTGCATAGTCTAGAGGTGGTTCTTCATCATCAAAAGGTGGAAATCGCATTCTTTTGAAGTGACGACGATCTCTCTTCTCACGACGCATCATAATCCACATTGTTCTGTCAAAGAGTTTTTAAAAGTTAATCAGTATACCTATATACTGTATGAGAAAAATTGGCCATCTTTATCAAGTTCTAAGTTGACATTTTCAACTCTAATCAAACTATATAAGTCAGTTCAAAGTTTAAGAATTGTTTTCAGTGCGCATGCGACTTTATTCCAAATTTCTCACCTTCTTTTGTTTAAACCTTCTTTTGTTTTTAATTAAACAAAAGGTGAGAAATTTGGGATAAAATTACATGTGCACTGAAAACGATTCTTAAACTTTGAACTGGCTTATAGAGCTGTTAAGTTGTGACGTATTTCTGGGTCCAACTGTTCATAAAAACCACTAAAATAAAGCAAAAATGTTCTCAATGATTTATCCTTCACCTGAAACAGTTAAAACTTTGGACAACAAACCCTACCACGCAGAAAAAGTAAGAAAAATCTTTATAAAACTGATTTTTGTTTTGGGCCCTGAAGTTGTTTTTTCATTCGATTGACGTCACAATTAAAAGCTCTATAGACATTCACTCACTATCAATGCTCAATAAGCAAACTTGACAAACACTTACAAACCAAAATAAAGACTCACCCCCACTGAGCCATGTAGATTGGCTCTACAACCCAAGGGATCTCATTCACAAAGGTGATGGCTCCAGTGATGTGGTATAGAACTTTGACATCTCGAATCTGTTCCCATGGCATTGGCATGTTCTCCAGCAATTTTAGTACTGCATGAGGCATGTACTTTAGAGCTCTGCAACATTTAACAAGTACATTCTAGTACATGCATATCTAGTACTAGTATAATATAATAATCAATCTTAAATTTTAAAATCTGCTACTTGGGCTTCCTGTGGATGGTCAAGGTGAAAGATGTTGTGGGTTTTTTTTTCCATGGTTCCATCACAAATCATTCCAAAAGCATGTGCTCTGTGCATAAATTAACTAATTGTTGCAAGATTGTGAGACATAAATCACTTGTATCTTCTAAAGTCTTTCCACAAAGGTGTTATAAGGGATTTTCTTCCATAGAACTTGGCTCAAATCTCATCCTAGGAAGCCCGAGGGAATGCAGTCACGTCTAGTTTTTATTGACATAACTACATAGTTTGTTTGTTAAAATTGTGCTGTATGAACAGGGTTGACGAAAAACCTGTTTAATTTACAGACAAACAACCATTTTATAGATGCTGCATCAGATTTTGAAACCCAAACAGGATTCCATGGATCTCCTACACGAAAACTACATGCATAATACCTACCCCAAGTATACTCTCTTGTCATGCCGATATTTTCGACTGGACATATCTCCATGATCACGAATAATCTTCCTAACATGTTCTGGGGGCATGTCTTCTTTTTGTGCCTCCACAAAACCAAACTTGCGCTTCTCGCTGTATCTCTTGGACTGGAGCTGCTGCCATTTACGAGCTGTTGAACAAAAAATTTTACATTTCCAAATCTAAACATTTCTAATACAGTAGAACTTTTTACAGTTCTGTTACAGTGACCATGAATTATACACCCTTGCACGTGATGTCAGAGCAGCTCAATTTAGAGGGAAAAACAAAAGAATTTTAATCTCCTGAGAATTGGAACCCTTTCCAACATGCTGCAAGGAGTTTATAGTTACAAGTCGAAGTTGGAGTTGCAGTGCATTGCAAAACTATAGTTTCATTCCTAATCTACACGGCGCACTACACACAATCAACAAACAATCACTCATCAGACTGTGACAGTGCTGGGTTCCATGGTGCATGCTGTTACGTTGGAAACCTGTTAATATTATGCACAGTAACTCCAACTTCAACTTGGAACTATTATTCGTGGTCAACGAAACTGTAAAAAGGAGTATTTTACAAAGTTAAAAAAATTTCTAAAATGAGAGTTGTATGGCATAGAAACTACATTTAAAAGAAAAAGAATCCATAAATCAGGTTTTAAAAGACATATGGCAAACTTCCACTGTGTTTAATACATGAACAAAATTAAACTGATAGAAAAACTTTCAAGACGATCAGCACACAACTGTATTCAGCTTACGTAGATCTAAATACCTCTACAATCAACACTAGTCACAATCGCACCATTTATTTACAGCTATTTAATGCAATATTACGTGAAGGAAGCAGTTCAAGGAAATTTAAAGCAAGATTGGGAAGAGAACATAGGAATGTTTGACAAGCATCATACACGTGGTTTAGAACTGATTTGAGCGTCAAACAACACTATCATACATATTGACTTGATTTAACACGATTTCTCCAGCAAACCTTTAAGAAAAGGCTCGTATTATTATAATAAAAAGCAAAACTGTTGTATTTCTTTCTTTTCTTGTTGTTTCTGGATAGTTTTCTAACCTTTTTCTTGTAGTTTTTCGTCCATTAGATTGGGATTATGTCCCATGGCGGCCGCCATTTTGGCTCCACAATGCCCGACTTCGACCTAAAAAATGTGACGCATTAGATGTGAAAATGATCCTATTTCTATCCTAATTGAAGCAAATATGAATAAACTTGATAAAACCATATAAAAATTATACATACCAAGTAAAAATGGTCGGAATCCGGACTTTTTTCCACCAGTTTTTCTATGCAGACGTAAGTTCTACGCAACGTGCAAAATGACTTTCGTTCTCAGTCTTAGACCGAGCGCATCAGAAAGAGGCTACTATAACACAGGGATCCCAAGATTAAAATTTGGAGAACTTTAACTGTCAGCTAAAAAAGTTCAATTTATATGAAAATTGATTTAATTTAAAATCAAATGTCCAAGGAAACCCAAGAAAATATAAACAGCATAAAATAAAAAAAAGATTTGAAGTTTTTTTTAAATTCACAAGAACAGGGCTTGATTACTTAGGTGGCAAGAATAGTTCGCGCGCACAACAGTGACGTCATAATCGAAATCAGTATTTGATTAGCGTTTTATTTCATTAGAAACGGTAATGAGATAAATGAGAATCTCGTGAAAAAAAATACATCTTTAAACAAAATGTGGCAAATAGCGCTTTTGCTATACGCCGTCCATAAACTGCTATCATTCTTGTTTCCTGATTACAAGGAACATGTGATATTTTGTCTTATTGGGCAACAAAATCAAGGTACGAAACTCAATGATATTCATTTCTTGTTGTTCATATCTTGTGGCCATCGCGCAGAGCGCTTCTTACTTCACGGCGTTTATTTTGTTAGCGTTTTTGTTCTTGTTCCATACCTGTGTAGTACAATTTTTGCATCACATGGAAATCAAAGTTTTCAGAAGCGCTTTGGAATTATGAAGGTTTCTAATTTTAGAGCAAAGAGAAATGAAAAAGAAAAACCATAAAACTTCGGCTTGGGTATTGTTATAAGATTCCATTGGATGCAGGATTTGATGTTTTTAGAAAGGGAGGGAGCAATGCTAATAAATCGCATTCAAAAACTATTAGATAACTGAGATTTGCGTTTGTACGAACAAAATCCGAATCCTGATGAAAGCGCAAATACTCTATCGTACTGAGCAGGTGCAGAATTAAGGAAGCAAAACCATGGGATCGCAATAAAAAAATTGTCAAAACTGGACAACAAAAAGTTTACGTTTTCTGTCGGGTGTTACTAAACACCGAAACACCGAAACAGTACCAAATCGAAACACTAGTTCACCCAAACTTTCAAATATCATATTTAAAAGAAACATGTGAATCTTATCATTTCGAAACCAATCTTCATCTATTTAGACCATTTTAGAACGTTTTAAGAATCAAATATCTGGAAGCTATAATGTCATCACTGTGGCTGATGCTATTCTAGATAGTATATGTAATGTTTACAAAAGAGCGGTTGTGTATAACAGATAGAGATTACTTCATGGAAAGTGCGCGCGTACGGTTTTTATTCACGAGTTGTGAAGTATCATAAAACGAAGCGAGTCTTCGAGCGCGTGAGTTTTATGATACGAAACAACGAGTGAATAAAAACTGTACAAAGCACTTTTCATGGTGTTTTCTTTTTATTATATTCATACCGAGATTTTCAATTTGGTTTGAATTAGAGACTATTTTAGTTTACAAAGTTTGTAAACAAAGCTTAGTTTGCAAACTAAAAATTATATCGCAATAATTCTTTATTTTACAACGCTGTTTTACAAGCATAATAAAAACTTATTCTTATTAAATTCTAATTCGGTTTCTAAGTTTAATCTTTTCAACTTCTAGGCTTTTAGTTTACACCATAAATGATTGAGAACGTTTACCGAAGTTTCTGTCGCCTTCTTACACGGCAAAGCTGCCTTTCAATTCCTCGTTGTTGTTTAATAGATTTTTGAGAACTTTTCCACGAGATTTACATCTCGGTCAGCTTTTCCTCCGCTCTACTATTGGTATTTCATCGATTTTCTCTTTGGTTTCGTCATCTAAATTATATTTTCATCCATGTTTTGAACTCAAACTTTCTAGTTTAGGTCTCACCGAAATCGTCTTCTTACAAAAGCAACTGAAGCTGACTTTTCTTGTTGTTGTTTAAGTTTTCAGTACTTTTAAAGAACTTTTCCAATAGATTTACATCTCAGGCAGCTTTTCCTCCACAATACTATTGGTAATTCATCGATTTTCTCTTTGGTTTGTTTCGTCTAAAATATAGTTTCATTCATGTTTTGAAATAAGAACTTTCTAGTTTAGTCGAAAGTCTCACACGAAAGAGCAGTGCAGCCCGCTGTACTGCCGGCTTCTGATTGGACGTATCGTTTTTCTCACACGTGAAAAAGCGATACGCGCATTGTGACTGGTTGGGAAATGGAAAGTGAACGAACGCTTTTTCACGTGTGAGAAAAACGATACGTCCAATCAGAAGCCACGTACGGCTTTTCTTCACGTATGAGAAAAACGTGAGAAAAACGATACGTCCAAAAGAAGGCGACAGATAAAAGAAAAAGAAAACACCATGAAAAGTGCTTTGTACAGTTTTTATTCACTCGTTGTTTCGTATCATAAAACTCACGCGCTCGAAGACTCGCTTCGTTTTATGATACTTCACAACTCGTGAATAAAAACCGTACGCGCGCACTTTCCATGAAGTAATCTCTATCTGTTATTCACAACCGCTCTTTTGTAAACATTACATATACTATCTAGAATAGCATCAGCCACAGTGATGACATTATAGCTTCCAGATATTTGATTCTTAAAACGTTCTAAAATGGTCTAAATAGATGAAGATTGGTTTCGAAATGAAAAGATTCACATATTTACTTCTTTTAAATATGATATTTGAAAGTTTGGGTGTACTAGTGTTTCGATTTGGTACTGTTTCGGTGTTTCGGTGTTTAGTAATACCCTTTTCTGCCTTTGCTTTCCCTTTTCCATTTAATTTAATGAGCCAATTGAAGAAAGAGCAAAGATGAGACATCCTTTATTGCTTTTGTGGTGGAATCAGTTAAAACTCATGCGACATTCGCGCGGGAAAATTTCTGTTGCACATTTAATATTTTTCAATCTTCATCATGCTGCATATACATGCTGCATTCCCCGATTATGTGACATACTTTTTATTTTATTTTACAGTTGAAAGATTTTTGATTAAAAGTCAACAAAACACAGCACTAGGTATGGGTGAACTATGTTAATGAAATGTTGAAGATCATTTTATGGATCTAGGATAAGAGAGAGGAGTGGAAAGATTGAGGGTTGGATGAATAAAAAATAGAGGGATGGGAGTGGGTGAATGGATGAAGGAAGAGATGGGTGGATAGATGGATGACTGCATTAATAACTGGATGGAGGGAGGGATGTAGGAAGAAGGAAGGGAGGAAGGAAAGAAGGAGGAAGGAAGATATATATAGAGAGAGAGAGAGAGGAGGGAAGGATTGAGGAAGGAATGGATCAGATGGATGGATGGATGAATGGATGAATGGATGGATGGATTTATGGATGGGTGGATAGATGGATGGATGGATGGGTGGGGAGAGGGATGGATCGATGGAGAAATGGATTGAAGGAGGGAGGGAGGGAGGGAAGGAAGGAAGGACGTGATATGATTGATAGCTCGATGGTGGGAAGATATGGGTGGGTAGGTTGAAGGAAAGATCTGGGGGATGGGAATATGAATATTGGTGTATGGATGATTGGATAGATTATGCAATGAAAGATCGGTCAATGGATTAAGTGGATAGATAAAAAGATAGATGGATGGAGGATCAGAGGGAGGGAGGAAGGGATAAGTGCAAGGATCACTGGATGGATTGAAGTAATGGATGGGTAACTGGGTGTGTAGGTAGAGAGGAGGAGGGAGGGTGTGTAGGTAGGGAGGTAGATGGAGGGAGGGAGGGATAGGTGCAGGCATCACTGGGTGGATTGAAGTAATGGATGGGTAATGGGATGTGCAGGTAGGGAGGTAGATGGAGGGAGGGGTAGGTGCAGGCATCACTGGGTGGATTGAAGTAATGGATGAGTAATGGGGTGTGTAGGTAGAGAAGAGGAGGGAGGGAGGGGTAGGTGCAGGCATCACTGGTTGGATTGAAGTAATGGATGAGTAATGGGGTGTGTAGGTAGAGAAGAGGAGGGAGGGAGGGGTAGGTGCAGGCATCACTGGTTGGATTGAAGTAATTGACGAATGGATAATTGGGTGTATAGACAGGTAGTTAAATTGAGGGAGGAAGGGGTTAGGATTGGTGCATGGATAGGTAGATAGATGGATGAATGGTTGCACGCATGCATACATTAATGGATGGACAATAGATAGTTGGGTGTGTGTACATGGATGTTTCTTGTGAATAGATTCAAGTATGAATACAAATACATATGTTTGGCTGGAACCATAAACAAAGACTACACTCAGCTTGTAATAAATCAATATCAATCCTGTTCATGTTGTTTTTCCTAGCTGTTTACAACATACAGCATGTCTGTCAGGTCGAAAATTCGCAATGCGCAGCTACATTTGATTTTCTTTTTGCTGGTAAGTATGGAGTATTTGTTGTTGTTGTTTATTAAATTTTCCTATACTGACTAAATCAGATATATATCACTACTGTCATGCAGATATAGACATATTCGTTGACTGACTGATTATAGCTGGAGGATTGATTCATTAATAAATCGTTAAATGTAGATGGATGTGAAGAAAGATGGACGAAAGTGGTATGGGAAAGCATAAAGATGGACGGACGTATGGACGTATGGGCCAAAAGATGGATGAATGGATGAATGGATAAACTAATACCCGGTTGGGCGTACGGTTGAATGGTTGAATGCATAAAGATGGACGGACGTATATGGACGTATGGGCCGAAAGATGGAAGGACGGATGAATGGATGAATGAATAAACTAATACACGGTTGGGCGGACGGTTGAATGGTTGAATGCATAAAGATTGACAGCTAGGCATATGGATGTGCCGAAGGATGGAACGATTAACGGATGAATAATTGAATGGATAGACTAATACATGAATGGATGGCCAGTTGAATGGTTGGATGAAAGCATATGGACGGATTGATGGATAGACTAATACATGGATAGATGGACGGATAAACGGACGTATAAGCGGAAGGAAGGATGAATGGATAAACGGATTCACAGGGGACGGACAAAGAACTGAAGCAACCTATTATTAGATGATAGGTAGAAAGAATAGTGAAAGTTGTAGAAGTGGAATCATGAGACACCTACAAAACCATACTGATAACTGAGCATTTGGAGTTACAATCTCTCTAACGGACTTCCATTTTTTTATTGGCAGAAACTTTTCTACCTATTCACGACTATTATTGTACTGCACTTGCCATATATCAACCAGCTGCGGCCTCAAGTGACCTGGTATTATGGATCCTTCTCGCTATCTTCTTATTGACTGTGACATTGATTGGTTTTGTCATCTCTTTACTCATCTGTAAAAGGTGAGCAACTTATGCCAATCTAGCCGGGCAGGGGCGGATCTAGAAGAATAGGGGTAAAGGGGGTGCGCACCCCATAGATGACCTGATATCTACTGCATTGATTGGTTCTTGAATTTGTGAACGTCCTCATGATAATTGGTGTGCCCCTCCTAAAAAACCTTGGATCCGCCCCAACTAGCTACAGGGGTTTAACATTGCCTTGATTAACTTGGGTATATCTTAAAACTAGCCATAGTTTTCAGTAGCATCATAGAATTGAAGCCAAACACTTGTTTTGACTGGTCAAAGCGGCTGATATATTGTTATTTGGAAAACAATTAACCAGTTTAAGTACATAACTTATCAAAAGTATTTCTATTCATTCTTAGATCAAAGTCAAGAAACTTTCCACAGAACAGTGAAGAGCAATCATGGATGAAGAAACAATCTTCAAATCTAGAAGATACTACTTCCAACCCAACTACAAGCTTACAGCTATACAGGGCTGTTAGAAGCAGAAGTCACCTTCAATTCAATGTCATCGATTTGTTTAAAGAGGTTACACGACCCAAACCTGTGGTTTATGGTGCCAATCCTGAATTGAGGCTACGCCTTACCAGTATTCGGGATGAAAATAGTTGTCTCTCGACTAAAACATTACAGGTTTACAGACCTGTTGGCGAGATACGCCATCACCTCCGTACCAGGACCGTCATTGAACATGTTGTTCCAATCGTCAACATGGTGTTAACGACAACGCGTTGGAATGTGTCCAGGAGTTCTCAGATCATCTCCAGACCCAATATGTCACTTGACGTATATAGACGGGCTAGCCACGTGCTCAGTCAAAGCTGCACATACTTCAATGTGGCTGTTCAAAGAGTCTTTCCAACGCAGTATTACATATCGCCAGCTGCTAGCAGTTTGCAGATCCTCTCCAAACAAATTACTGCAATAGATTTATATAGACAAGCAAGCTGTAGAATCATTCAGATCAGTGCCCTACATATCTTCTACCATGATACCCAACTGACCATCCTTGTCGTATCTTGTCGCAGTTGCACACTTTCCTGCAGCAGTTTGTTGACCATCTTCAGACCTGAAATGGCACTGACCCAGTTTGGTGAAGCTGGGAGAATTCTACTGATTACATGTCCTATGGTATACATACCAGGTAACTATATTTTGTCTATCAGCATATGGCATGCACCATGTAACGCACGTTAATTTTCATCCAATCAACTGGCAGTCCTCGTGCAAACTACTTAAAACTTTAAGCTATTTGGGCCACTTATGCATTCAGCTCGATCATATATATATATATTATATGGTCAAAAAGTGTTTTTCCAAGATATGCCAAGGATCATGTATGTATGACCTACAACCAAGCATGAACCTTGGCAATTCTTGGAAGAACATTGTAACAAGTGCAGGTTACATCATTTACACGTGAACTGACTTAAATTCTCCACTGATTATATCATTATTATCATATTATTAATGATTATATCTAACCTGCTGGGGAAATATATAGAGCTACTGTGGAAAGTTCATACAGCTCAGTTTAATCTATGTTATACACTATTTGAAAATTAGTTAATTTACGAACACAAATAGCGTCGCTAAATAACGTGTCTGTCTGTCTACAGATTATGACCTAAAAAAGATGGCAAAACTCCAAAGTTTTTTATCATCTTATGAAAAAACCAAACAACAATTTTACATGAAAACTAATACCACAAAGGAATCAACGGAACACATACCAAGATATGGAAATACAATCGATCCTCTAAAAGTAAGGAAACTCCTAAACCTCCTTACGCTTTACAAGCAAAGTTACATCCCTGGATATGATGCTCGAGTCTTCTTCCTCGTACCAGGAATGAAGCTCCCATTCCTTGTGACTCACCATCGTATGGTTTACTGGAATATGCAGATAACCATCACATTTTTTCCGAAGATCAAGTTGAAAGACTTGAAGAAGTTTTGGCTTAGAATTATTGGAAATACGTCACATATGGCTGATGGTGATATAACACCTGAACACCAAGGAAGGGAAACTACAGAAGACCACGGCCAACAGAAAGACCATCCTGAAGTAATAAATATGGCCAAGCAAAATGAGACGCAGAAACAACATGATGAAAATGGTCAGGACGCTGACATCAACAAAGGGTACGAAAAATACGGTGCCACGGAAGAAAACGACGATGAAGACGCTGGAAACCCTGAAGTTGAGGAGGAAGGAAAAGGTAAAGGAAACTCCGATGAGAAAGACGGCGAAGATGATGGAAACGGTGAAGTTGAGGAGGAAGGAAAAGTTAAAGGAAACACCGATGAGAAAGACGGCAAAGATGATGGAAACATTGAAGTTGAGGAAGAAGGAAAAGGTAAAGGAAACTCCGATGAGAAAGACGGCGAAGATGATGAAAACGGTGAAGTTGAGGAGGAAGGGAAAGGTAAAGGAAACACAGAGGAGAAGGGCGAAGATGATGGAAACGGTGAAGTTGAGGACGAAGATGAAGTTGAAGAAGACACTGACGAGAAAGATGGTCAAGATGGGGGAAGTGCTGGACTCGAGGAAGAAGATCAAGTTGAAGAGGACACCGATGAGAAAGACGGAGAAAATGCCCGGAACGCTAACGTCAAGAAAGAAGATAAAGTTCAAGGAGATACCGAGGAGAAACGTTATGATCAAGATAGTGGAAAAGCGGAAGTTGACGAGGAGGATAAACTAGTGGAAGGGGAAATTGAGGAGAAAAATGACGAAAGTGGTCAAAAACCAGACTTAGAAAAAGCAAATGAAACGCAGGATAAACAGAAAGAAACAAGGGAATGCGAAGCTGTTGACAGCGAAAAAACAATTAAGTTTAGTGATGACGGCATCGTAGACAACAAAAGTACACTTATTGTTGATGATAAAGTTGATATTATAAAGAGTCAGAATGAGCTTAATTATGATCAATCTACTGAAACCACAAAGGACGAACACGAAACTGTGCAGACCATCCCAGAAACACGACATAAAGAAAAGAAACAGAAACGAAAATGGAACATCAAGAAGAAACTTTATTCTTTTGGTAATCGAGTGCTAAACTTTTTCAGAAAGAAAACCACAGTCAAAGTTGAAGATGACAAAAAAAATACTAATGAGCAGTTTCCAACATGGGGCGGTGGCATTAAAGATAAGAAGTTGGGAAGTCTGACGTTTATTAATACGTGTCCCATCGATAACTGGCTGGTAATCCTTCACTATGTTTCCCTTCAAAATCCAGCCATCAACGAGCAGCTCGACAAAAATCCATTCTTAAAAGAGCTGGAGAAGCTTTATTGTCAAAACAAATTTAACAAGCAAAAGCTCAAACTCATGGAAGTGAATTCGATTAATGTTGATAAACGAGGAATTGTTAATTATTATGCCAACGAGTGGCTGTCATTCGTCAGGCTGTTAGATGATTTCTTTAAGAACTCTAGATCATCCACTTGTGATTCCTCGTATTGTCCACTTCCAACAAAAGTAACTAACCACTCTGATCCAGTAGTGTGGTCTAACCCTGAGCTCAGTCTGTACCATACAGTCCTGGAATGGGTATTTGATGATGAGACCCACTCACGTTGTTCACAGAAATTCAACAGCAGTCCACCAGCTAATGCACCCGTGTATAGTATGGAGACCAATGAGACTAGGTAGGTCTTACAACACATCACTTTGAGTATATAATGTTTTCCTATTTCAGACCACTTCTCATTCTCTTGAGAATCCAATTCTTTGTTTGAGTTACGTCCAATGACACGTACATGCTTTGAAATGGAAAAACATTTTGATCAAACTGAAGACTAGGTCTTATTGTAAGTTACAGTGAGAAATACCCATCCAGACACACAAACACTCGGTATCTGTTTACAATAGGGCGTGTTGTTGTTATTTGTAGCTCAGTAGTGTATGCGCACTTGTAGCACTTTGGGAGCAACACGACTATGAGTTACATCCACAACACAAATATACCTGCCATTTTCTGTACGCAAACGTTTTGCCCCAAGAAGACAAAATGTTAAACGAAATCAACTTAATTCGAAAAATGAGTTAATAGTACCAGCTATATCACACGTGACATGTTCTGTTCCCAGCTACAATTATTGTGATGGCACTCGGAAAACTTCCCCCAGGGAATTCCCGCAAGGGATGCCGTTGATGTTACCAGTTGATGCAGAACTTTTAGCTGTCCACGGCGTAAAACTGGTCATGAAGGATATTCCTGATGAAATGATGATCTTAGATCACAAGTAAGTGCATGATTCAAATATAATCTTCTTCCTGGTCTGTTTAAAAGATATTCCTGTTTTTGTCTCATGGCCAAAGCATAACCCAACTCAGTGGTTTCTCTCTCTTACGACAAGGGTTTTTCTTCACCTTTCATTTGTCCTTAAAAACAACATGTGAGTTAAGAGTTGTACGCATAGGAAATCGTGAGTGAAAGTTGGCTAAACTGCATGAACCCAGTGTTCATAATAAATTATCATATCCACTACTAACTTAAGGAATTAATCAGTGTAACATCGATTATTGGACACTCTGACAACACTGCAGTGTTGATAATAAAATTGGCTAAAATTTGCTACGATGCTCGAGGTTGAAAAACAAACACAGCCAAGACTATTCTGAGTCGGGCGGATTAGGGGGTGAGGGTGGAGCTGAATACAGTCATGAAGATCAGTATTCATCCTTTCATTTACTTGAATTTTCATTTCAGATACGAACTGCAGGCAGTAACCCTAAGAAGCGACAAAGCCAAACATTACACCTGTATCTTTAAGCTCAATGGTGATTGGCTATATTATGATGGCCTTTCAAAAGAAGGGAAACCATCTCCTCATACCGACATTTTCCCTCCCACCTACTTTCCCAGTACAATACTTTACGTCAGAACTTCTTTTGTTCCTCAATAGTAATCTTTATCAGTTTTTCTGGAGTATTTTTCTATATCCATATCGTTTTTACTGTACTTAAGGATACTTACCTATAAAAACTATATTTTTCTAGCATGTTTAATCGATTATTACTCCTGTACCTCTGAAACGCAATGAAAGCTGGTTCTACTATGATGGGTTATGGAACAGTGGCAAACCTTGAGGCCGAGTAAACGTGAGGGAAATTAGTAATAAGGGGATATCGAATTTGCATTTTCAGAATTTCTTCTATTACTCAATAATAATCCTTTATATTTTTCTGGTATATTTCATATTACTCCTGATCTCTAAAACGTAATGAAACCTGTCGTTGCAATTGTACTATGATGGGCTATCCAAAGAAAACTTACCTAGTTTTTGTTACGTTCACGTGCCATCATAGTTCAAACTACGGTCTAGCCAATGACATCACTAACCTTGTCGCATCATACCGACCGCCTGGACACAACTGGTTATTAGGTCTCTCTTTTATCGCCGGATGCAGGAGCTCGATCTTACTCGTCTGTCAATGCATCTTGGTGTTAGCGGACTTTGCATGTGCATACACCTCTTTACGTTCATTGTTTGTTGTGCCCATTTCAGACCACGTGATGCCACTCTTGGGAGATTCTTTCATGTGTAAATATTTTAACAATAGAACTTTCTCAAGGGAATGTCATGTGGTCTGAAATGGGCAATTTTCATACGATTGAAGGTAAAGAGGTCTATTACACTTTCTGTCTGTTTCGTAATTATTAACTCATTCTTAGCTCGCCGAGGGATTTCCCTGATTTTTGGAAATGCGCAAACATTATTTTACTGCTTAAGGTGGCTCGGTGGGGTTTTCTCAGCTTCCTCTCAAATTCGTGCCGCAAATGCGCTGACGCAAACTGAATTGATTGGGGGGGGGGGGGGGGGGAGGGACATTCCAAGGTTTTAAGGAAAAAGATGATAATTTCAAATGAGGGAACGCAGGAAACTGTGAAGGGATTATTCCAATCTGATATCGATCTTTGTCAAGTAGCCATGTCTTACTGACTTGCATCAGCCCAGATAATGAATTGAAGGTTGGTTGGTTGGTATAATTTGTAGGGTTGAAAACAATATATACACAAACAGCTAGAACAAGATTGTTTGACATTAATTTAATACTACACATACCTAAGTTGAACAGATTATATCTGAAAAGAATTGATCGGCGTACAATCTCTGAGGCTAAAATGAGGTTTGCAACAATGAGGTGATTGCAAAAATATCTCTTTTATATTTAATGAACGAAATCCACTCATTGGCATAGTAGTTTATTTTAAATAACTACTTTGAAAATGAATGGTTTTTGTTCATTAGACACGTCACATGGATGTCTTTTTTTAAGAAACTCGAGATCATCCACTTTTTTCACAATGAAAGCTCGATCTACTATGATGGATTATGGAACAGTGGCAAACCTTGAGGCCGAGTAAACGTGAGGGAAATTAGTAATAAGGGGATATCGAATTTGCATTTTCAGAATTTCTTCTATTACTCAATAATAATCCTTTATATTTTTCTGGTATATTTCATATTACTCCTGATCTCTAAAACGTAATGAAACCTGTCGTTGCAATTGTACTATGATGGGCTATCCAAAGAAAACTTACCTAGTTTTTGTTACGTTCACGTGCCATCATAGTTCAAACTACGGTCTAGCCAATGACATCACTAACCTTGTCGCATCATACCGACCGCCTGGACACAACTGGTTATTAGGTCTCTCTTTTATCGCCGGAAGCAGGAGCTCGATCTTACTCGTCTGTCAATGCATCTTGGTGTTAGCGGACTTTGCATGTGCATACACCTCTTTACGTTCATTGTTTGTTGTGCCCATTTCAGACCACGTGATGCCACTCTTGGGAGATTCTTTCATGTGTAAATATTTTAACAATAGAACTTTCTCAAGGGAATGTCATGTGGTCTGAAATGGGCAATTTTCATACGATTGAAGGTAAAGAGGTCTATTACACTTTCTGTCTGTTTCGTAATTATTAACTCATTCTTAGCTCGCCGAGGGATTTCCCTGATTTTTGGAAATGCGCAAACATTATTTTACTGCTTAAGGTGGCTCGGTGGGGTTTTCTCAGCTTCCTCTCAAATTCGTGCCGCAAATGCGCTGACGCAAACTGAATTGATTGGGGGGGGGGGGGGGGGGGGAGGGACATTCCAAGGTTTTAAGGAAAAAGATGATAATTTCAAATGAGGGAACGCAGGAAACTGTGAAGGGATTATTCCAATCTGATATCGATCTTTGTCAAGTAGCCATGTCTTACTGACTTGCATCAGCCCAGATAATGAATTGAAGGTTGGTTGGTTGGTATAATTTGTAGGGTTGAAAACAATATATACACAAACAGCTAGAACAAGATTGTTTGACATTAATTTAATACTACACATACCTAAGTTGAACAGATTATATCTGAAAAGAATTGATCGGCGTACAATCTCTGAGGCTAAAATGAGGTTTGCAACAATGAGGTGATTGCAAAAATATCTCTTTTATATTTAATGAACGAAATCCACTCATTGGCATAGTAGTTTATTTTAAATAACTACTTTGAAAATGAATGGTTTTTGTTCATTAGACACGTCACATGGATGTCTTTTTTTAAGAAACTCGAGATCATCCACTTTTTTCACAATGAAAGCTCGATCTACTATGATGGATTATGGAACAGTGGCAAACCTTGAGGCCGAGTAAACGTGAGGGAAATTAGTAATAAGGGGATATCGAATTTGCATTTTCAGAATTTCTTCTATTACTCAATAATAATCCTTTATATTTTTCTGGTATATTTCATATTACTCCTGATCTCTAAAACGTAATGAAACCTGTCGTTGCAATTGTACTATGATGGGCTATCCAAAGAAAACTTACCTAGTTTTTGTTACGTTCACGTGCCATCATAGTTCAAACTACGGTCTAGCCAATGACATCACTAACCTTGTCGCATCATACCGACCGCCTGGACACAACTGGTTATTAGGTCTCTCTTTTATCGCCGGAAGCAGGAGCTCGATCTTACTCGTCTGTCAATGCATCTTGGTGTTAGCGGACTTTGCATGTGCATACACCTCTTTACGTTCATTGTTTGTTGTGCCCATTTCAGACCACGTGATGCCACTCTTGGGAGATTCTTTCATGTGTAAATATTTTAACAATAGAACTTTCTCAAGGGAATGTCATGTGGTCTGAAATGGGCAATTTTCATACGATTGAAGGTAAAGAGGTCTATTACACTTTCTGTCTGTTTCGTAATTATTAACTCATTCTTAGCTCGCCGAGGGATTTCCCTGATTTTTGGAAATGCGCAAACATTATTTTACTGCTTAAGGTGGCTCGGTGGGGTTTTCTCAGCTTCCTCTCAAATTCGTGCCGCAAATGCGCTGACGCAAACTGAATTGATTGGGGGGGGGGGGGGGAGGGACATTCCAAGGTTTTAAGGAAAAAGATGATAATTTCAAATGAGGGAACGCAGGAAACTGTGAAGGGATTATTCCAATCTGATATCGATCTTTGTCAAGTAGCCATGTCTTACTGACTTGCATCAGCCCAGATAATGAATTGAAGGTTGGTTGGTTGGTATAATTTGTAGGGTTGAAAACAATATATACACAAACAGCTAGAACAAGATTGTTTGACATTAATTTAATACTACACATACCTAAGTTGAACAGATTATATCTGAAAAGAATTGATCGGCGTACAATCTCTGAGGCTAAAATGAGGTTTGCAACAATGAGGTGATTGCAAAAATATCTCTTTTATATTTAATGAACGAAATCCACTCATTGGCATAGTAGTTTATTTTAAATAACTACTTTGAAAATGAATGGTTTTTGTTCATTAGACACGTCACATGGATGTCTTTTTTTAAGAAACTCGAGATCATCCACTTTTTTCACAATGAAAGCTCGATCTACTATGATGGATTATGGAACAGAGACAAACCTTGAAGCGGAGTAACTGTCTGCATGGGAGATTAGTCTGCACAGGTATCGTCTTATTACCACACTCAATGTCAGAACTTCTTATATTACTCAATAATAATTATATCTGAAAAGAATTGATCGGCGTACAATCTCTGAGGCTAAAATGAGGTTTGAAACAATGAGGTGATTGCAAAAATATCTCTTTTATTTAATGAACGAAATCCACTCATTGGCATAGCAGTTTATTTTAAATAACTACTTTGAAAATGAATGGTTTTTGTTCATTAGACACGTCACATGGATGTCTTTTTTAAGAACTCGAGATCATCCACTTTTTTCACAATGAAAACTCGATCTACTATGATGGATTATGGAACAGGGACAAACCTTGAAGCGGAATAACTGTGTGCATGGGAGATTAGTCTGCACAGGTACCGTCTTATTACCACACAATATCAGAACTTCTTGTATTACTCAATAATAACCTTTTAATTCTTTTCTTCAATATTTCATGTTATTCCTGGCTGATCTCTGAAACGCAATGAAACCTGTCGTTGCAATTGAACTATGAAAGGAAACCTGACTTGATTTTTGTTTCGTAATACCATCGTAGTTCAAACTCAACGGCCTAGTAATGACATCACTAATGGAGAACCTCGTCACATCTTACCGCCTGTATACAACTAGGTGTTTTAATTACCATTATTGACACCGAAAGCAGTATCCCTGACTGGATCTACCTCGTATTTCAACGCAGCTTGGTGCTAGCGGAATTTGCATCTGAACTTGCTCTTCCTGCTTCCCTGCTAGCAGAGTCTCCCTTGTTTTCTCTGCCAGGATTCGTCTACACGGGAGAGTCTGCTAGTAGGGAAACTTCCTGCCTGCCTGCTTGTAATAATTAATTTATCCTTTGCTCGCCGCGTGATTCCCCCTGCTGTTTGGAAATTAATCCGCAAACGTTACTACACTGCTTAAGGTGGCTCGATAGGGTTTTTTCGGTGCGCTGCCTTTCAACTTCATATTAACAGTACCCTGGATCCACCCCTATATTGTCATAGCTCAGCAGATGCTAACAAATCGTCGTTTAGAGAAAAACCTGGATTTAATCCCGTTTCATCCAAATTGGAGCGTCGATATTTGCAGACACGCTAGTGTTTAATATTACATGTTTTTAAATTGCTTCGATTTTTTTAGGCTTTTCGCTGTCTCGGAAGCCCTTCACGGGTTCAATCCTTGTCAGATCCTCGAGGATTGATCAGGGATTGAGTGCATTATTGCCCACTATAAGAAAAGCAATCCAGTGGCTACTATATTGATGTTATTGGTCCAGCCATCTTTCAAGATTTCTGCTACTTCTTGAAATGATCTATCTTCGCCTGTCTTGAAAATTCTTGTTTATACTGTAATTAACGTAACAATAGTCACTACAAGCTCTGGTCGCTCTGGTTAATTCTAAGAAAGCGCTGCATGCATTTGAAAAAACCTTTTCAGCTGTATCTCGTCATTATTTGTCCTATTGACTCACAGCCTATTTTTGAAGCTGCATATTAAAAATGCTGGTCTCATTTTCCCACTAGAGGGAAATAAGTGAGCCGAAAGATCAAAAGTCAAGGTCAAACATTATTCAAAAAATGTGTTTTTTAGGTTTTCAGGATAATAGTCACACAAAATATATAATGACAAACCAGATTTTGAGAATGAATTCAAGGTCAAGAATAGGTCCAAAAATGGTTTCTTGCATATCAAGCGAAATCCTGCTGCACTACATGGGTCCGGCATGGAATGAAAAATAAGATTTGTTCGATGACCAGAATCTTCCCCAATTTCCGGCTTTTTTATTCAAATGTTGAACTACAGTACTTTTGTTAGTTGTTAGCTAGCAGGTAGAGTAGAAAATATAATAAGGATTTTTCTGTTAAACAGCAGTTATTGCTTTTGATAGAAGATTCTGCACGTCCCAAATCTGATCGTCTTATTATTATTCAAATGTTATTTGAGAGTTTGCAAAGCGAGAAAAAATGGATTTTTCTCTTTAAGCTGCACCACTTGAACTGACTTTCAAGGCTCCGACTCACGGTGCAACTTTGCATGCCACAACTAAAATATAAAAATTTGAACGTCTGTTTTATTATTTCTATGTTCTTATTTGTATTATCCTCGTAAATTAAACGGGAAAATCGAGATTTTCACTGATTTGGCTGCTGAAACAGTACTGTAATCATAATGTTTTGAGGCGGAATGTTGCACCGTGTATCTGAGCCTTCAGACTCTTCACCTGCTTCTTCATTCAAGAAATTAGATCCCTCCAGCTGGTCTGAGAAAAATATTAACCAATCAGAATCGAGAAAATTTGCAAAACTGAGGTGTCGTCTTGGAAATGTTTCTTGGTTATTTATTAATTTTATTTTTGTTTTAAAAGCATTACTGTGTTCAGAGTTATTCTCTCTTTATGTTTACTTATAATCATTGCATCAAATATTATATTAATCATGAGAAACGGTTTCAATTCTTTCAAACAACAGAAACCGTGCAATTTTTTTAATTAATCGAAACACCAAAAAGTAGAATTTCAGTCGAGAATGTGTGAACAAGTTCAAGATGTCATGAGAAGATGGGGTTTAAAATGGCTTCTAATAACATTGAACAAAATAATCCCAAAACCTGATATATTTTTCGAATTATATCCAAATTTTAAAACTTTAATTATGAAGTTGGACTGCATGGACTTCTTTTGTTTTCCTTTCACGCCATAAGTTATTCATGAGTTTCAAAAGTTAGGTTTGTTTGTAAAACGTAATTAACAAGACCATAGTCTCCTTAGCAGTCGCAATGGACCGTGGGGGAATGGAACGAAAACTAAAAACGGCTGCTAAGCTAAGGAGACTAACGAGACCATAACTACATATCGAATCTGCCGGAAGACAGATCTCAAGCATGTTCACCAAGCAGATGAAAGTCCCGTTCTTTCGAGTTCTCCTGTCACTCGTTGCACAAATTCAAGGTAATATACAATATTCTTGAATGCTAGCTAAGTAAATGTTAGTTCCACAGAGGGCTCGCCCTCCAGTTTAATTGTAACTAATATTGAGAATTGTATATTTAGCTAGTAAGGGAGGAAAACCCGAGAACCGGACGAAAATCCCCTTAAAGAAAAACCTTGTTAAGGGAACCAAGATTAGTGTTAAGGTTGTACTGACTCGCCTCTTATCTCTGGGGTCTCGGGTTTGATTTCTGGACTCGCGCGAAGTCACCTAAACACGCTAAATTCCAATGCTATCCGTGCCTTAACTCATGCAGCCCCACTGCTCGCAGAGGTTGTTTTAGCAGTTGTTTTAACAGCTGCCTTATATCATTACATCAATATATCAATATATCCGGCTACAGAAAAGTCATTTTCTGAAAGTTAAATAAACGTAGTTTCGACAATAAATTTAAAATTTTCTGTTTTGCAACAGAAAAAAAACGTTATTGGGTTTCTTCGCAGTTTTTGAGTGACCAAAATAACTTCTTTGAAACGTTCTAGCTCATTCGGATTACATCGGATCGAACTGAAACAATGGATTACGATAGACCAGGGGCGGATTTAGGGGTGGGCCGACGGGGCCCCTTTTAAAAGTTGTATTCTCTTTAAACTTTGCAAAATAAAAAATTTGCATACGGTCTTGAAGGTTTTCTCTCAGGACGAAGTTTTCCGGCCCACCCTTTCTTTAATTCCTGGATTCGCCTCTGAACTAGATCACCACGCGATCTAAATAAAAAAGATTTATATTTTCTAAATGTTTTTTTTATTCAAAAGATATATTATCTATTTTGCAATCATAACCATTGAAAACTCAAACATCCGGATTTAACTCGTAATTCCATTTGATCAAAAAAATAAAAAATAAATATACATATCAAGAATCTTTTTAAGCTCATTATCCTCAGAGCATGCTAGTGTGTTTATGATCGACAAAGCGGAAATTCTGATGTCACTTTGAACCGGTACCCAATTAGACCTTTTTGCTTTACCACTATTTTCGACTTCGTGCATAAAAAGAACAATAGGTGAGACCAAAGGTTAATTGTACGAAATTTGAACATCTTTAGAATTTGAACAAAAGATGCTTGTATTTCATTGTTGTGATTACCAATGCAATCATGCTAGAAGTAAAAGGATATGAGCGAATAAAAAATGGGGCTCCCTCGTTTAGCCGTCAGATTGACGTTCAACAATTTTAATTTTAGGCAGGGGTGGCCTGGAACCGAGGCTGTTGCTATGACAACTGATCTGTGTAATTAATTTTGAAGAAGAGCTAGATTTCTATGATGCTGCTAAACTCAGTTGATTTTGATTGAAATTAGGCTGAGATATAGCTTATCGTAATCCTAGGCTGGTCAAGTATTGAGAATATGACGTCATCAGGAACATTGGCCGCCATTTTTTAAACTTCAATATCTTTGGAAGGAAAAAAGATATTTGAAAAAGGAAAGCGGCGTTTCACTTCAATATCAAAGTTCTCTCAATTCATGCATAAAAACAGCAAGTCAAAATTTTGTTTAAAACGGAAACAAACTTTCTTAACTGTTTTATGACGGCCATGAATTTATCAAGCCAAGAGAATACCATCATTTATATGAGTTATATCAGATCATTTAATTTTTTTCCAGGCTATGAGAATTTCAAAAAGTGTAAAACAAACTTGTTTTTTTCTTGATATTTCAAAACATTCATCAAATGACGTCAGCACAATAAGTGCTCGCACACAAAACTCATGCGAAGAAAGGATGCACGTGAGCAATTCACATCAAATTTCGTTACAAATTCTTATGTAAGACAAAATCAGGTCAATGCAGTTTTCACTATAGGGCAGTTCAAATATGGAACAATACAGATGATGATTTAAAAAAGTCAACTTCAGTAAGAGCTTTTAAAAAGAATCTGAGAAAAGACATGTTACATAGCTATTTTTCTTAATATATCATTTAGATTTGAATTCCATATAGACCCCTTGCAGCGCGTCGGAATGCGGCTCAATTGGGAGGGCGAAGCAATGGGTTCCAATTCATAGGAATACTTTTGTTTTGCCCTCGGAATTGAGCTGCTCTGATGTCACGTGCAAGGAGTCTATAGCAACATATATATACATATATTTACATTTTTACATCCAATTTATAATTAATAATATATATTTTTCATTTTGTATATCTTAATTAGCATTAAATTAGATTATATTAGATTTTATACATTTTATTGTAAATTGGTATCGAAAAACCCAGTTGGGAATACTAATAAAGTTTATATATTGTTATATATTGTAATCCAACAAGTTCACCGGACCCATAATCCTTGGATAGACCCTTGGATAGTTTTAAAATCGTTTTCGCGAATGGAAAAACGTAACAATCCTTAATTAGATCCCATTACCAATGTCTAGTCACTGACCTACCCCTCCCCCACAGGTCAAGGTGTTTGCCGGATCCTTAAATTTCGTCAGTGCGTGAACGACAAAGCCCTCGTGGATCACGTCATCAAGAGTTTCACCGTCACAGCACCTGGGTTGGTGTCCTGCCAGCACAAATGCTTCCTTGAACACAAATGTGTTTCGTACAACTTGGGACCATTGCGAGGAATGGTCACATCATGTGAGCTGAGCGATGCTGACAACGTAACCCGGCCTGGTCACGTGGTACAAAAGGAAGGCTTTAAATACTGCCCAATTAAGGTTGATAAAATCGCTACAATATTTATCACGTGATAGGTTCTTTTGCATAAAATATGCTAATTAGTTCTATAATATCCTAAGTGCAGTTTAGCCACATTTCAACATCTTCTGATCATGCAGTGTTCAGCATAATCTGTGTGGTTTTTACCCTCATTATCCCGAGAACCGCAATGTATTATGGGATGTCAATGTCAAAATAAAGAATATCTTCGGTTTCAGAATCCCTGCTCGTCTAGTTCTTGTTCAGCGAACCAGTTATGTACACCTTTACCTGCGATGGATACTTACGAATGTACTGGTGAGTGATGGCCATATGCTGTGCTGATGATAAGCTGTGCTTTGCTGTTCAGTGCTGTGCTGTATACCATACCATACCATACCATACCATACCATACCATACCATACCATACCATACCATACCATACCATACCATACCATACCATACCATACCATACCATACCATACCATACCATACCATACCATACCATACCATACCATACCATACCATACCATACCATACCATACCATACCATACCATACCATACCATACCATACCATACCATACCATACCATACCATACCATACCATACCATACCATACCATACCATACCATACCATACCATACCATACCATACCATACCATACCATACCATACCATACCATACCATACCATACCATACCATACCATACCATACCATACCATACCATACCATACCATACCATACCATACCATACCATACCATACCATACCATACCATACCATACCATACC